>OX401418.1:3147667-3527694 GCA_947846245.1 Cerastoderma edule | reverse complement strand
AATCCGCCAAAATAACAACTGGGCTAGATGTTATATTGAGCAAACTTACTTAGAACAGTCGGTATATACAGGAAAGAGATATTCCTTTTCAATAAAATAAAACCCATGTCTAATAAGTATTGACTTGATATAAATATTGTCAGTGGCATAACTATCCTGTTATGCACCATTTCATCTATAAAGAAATATCCCATATTTGAAGCAGCACTTTGGTGGAAACCATTTCAAAATGGGCTCAGGTTAACGTAAATGTGTCAATCCCGTTCATGTTTGAATCGTACTCTAGGTATATCATGATAACCCATGGATGTCCATCTGGTTCATTATAAGTACTGATATGACAACCCATGGATGTCCATCTGGTTCGTTATAAGTACTGATATGACAACCCATGGATGCCCATCTGGTTCATTATAAGTACTGATATGACAACCCATGGATGTCCATCTGGTTCATTATAAGTACTGATATGACAACCCATGGATGTCCATCTGGTTCATTGTAAGTACTGATATGACAACCCATGGATGTCATCTGTAAGTACTGATATGACCCAACATCCATGTACTGATATGACAACCCATGGATGTCCATCTCGTTCATTATAAGTACTGATATGACAACCCATGGATGCCCATCTGGTTCATTGTAAGTACTGATATGACAACCCATGGATGCCCATCTGGTTCATTATAAGTACTGATATGACCCATGGATGCCCATCTGGTTCATTATAAGTACTGATATGACAACCATGGATGCCATCTGGTTCATGATATGACAACCCATGGATGCCCATCTGGTTGTACTGATATGACAACCCATGGATGCCCATCTGGTTCATTATAAGTACTGATATGACAACCCATGGATGCCCATCTGGTTCATTATAAGTACTGATATGACAACCATGGATGTCCATCTGGTTCATTATAAGTACTGATATGACAACCCATGGATGCCCATCTGGTTCATTGTAAGTACTGATATGACAACCCATGGATGTCCATCTGGTTCATTATAAGTACTGATATGACAACCCATGGATGCCCATCTGGTTCATTATAAGTACTGATATGACAACCCATGGATGCCCATCTGGTTCATTATAAGTACTGATATGATGGATGTCCACAACCCATGGATGTCCATCTGGTTCATTATAAGTACTGATATGACAACCCATGGATGCCCATCTGGTTCATTATAAGTACTGATATGACAACCCATGGATGCCCATCTGGTTCATTATAAGTACTGATATGACAACCCATGGATGCCCATCTGGTTCATTATAAGTACTGATATGACAACCCATGGTTTCCCATCTGGTTCATTGTAAGTACTGATATGACAACCCATGGATTCCCATCTGGTTCATTATAAGTACTGATATGACAACCCATGGATGCCCATCTGGTTCATTATAAGTACTGATATGACAACCCATGGATGTCCATCTGGTTCATTATAAGTACTGATATGACAACCCATGGATGTCCATCTGGTTCATTATAAGTACTGATATGACAACCCATGGATGCCCATCTGGTTCATTGTAAGTACTGATATGACAAGATATCTGGTTCATTATAAGATATGACAACCCATGGATGCCCATCTGGTTCATTATAAGTACTGATATGACAACCCATGGATGCCCATCTGGTTCATTATAAGTACTGATATGACAACCCATGGATGCCCATCTGGTTCATTATAAGTACTGATATGACAACCCATGGATGTCCATCTGGTTCATTATAAGTACTGATATGACAACCCATGGATGTCCATCTGGTTCATTATAAGTACTGATATGACAACCCATGGATGTCCATCTGGTTCATTATAAGTACTGATATGACAACCCATGGATTCCCATCTGGTTCATTATAAGTACTGATATGACAACCCATGGATGCCCATCTGGTTCATTATAAGTACTGATATGACAACCCATGGATGCCCATGGTTCATTATAAGTACTGATATGACAACCCATGGATGCCCATCTGGTTCATTGTAAGTACTGATATGACAACCCATGATTCCCATCTCGTTCATTATAAGTACTGATATGACAACCCATGGATTCCCATCTGGTTCATTGTAAGTACTGATATGACAACCCATGGATGCCCATCTGGTTCATTGTAAGTACTGATATGACAACCCATGGATGCCCATCTGGTTCATTGTAAGTACTGATATGACAACCCATGGATTCCCATCTGGTTCATTGTAAGTACTGATATGACAACCCATGGATGCCCATCTGGTTCATTGTAAGTACTGATATGACAACCCATGGATGCCCATCTGGTTCATTGTAAGTACTGATATGACAACCCATGGATCCCATCTGGTTCATTATAAGTACTGATATGACAACCCATGGATGCCCATCTCGTTCATTATAAGTACTGATATGACAACCCATGGATGCCCATCTGGTTCATTGTAAGTACTGATATGACAACCCATGGTTTCCCATCTCGTTCATTATAAGTACTGATATGACAACCCATGGTTTCCCATCTGGTTCATTGTAAGTACTGATATGACAACCCATGGATGCCCATCTGGTTCATTATAAGTACTGATATGACAACCCATGGATGCCCATCTCGTTCATTATAAGTACTGATATGACAACCCATGGATGCCCATCTGGTTCATTGTAAGTACTGATATGACAACCCATGGATTCCCATCTGGTTCATTATAAGTACTGATATGACAACCCATGGATTCCCATCTGGTTCATTGTAAGTACTGATATGACAACCCATGGATTCCCATCTGGTTCATTATAAGTACTGATATGACAACCCATGGATGTCCATCTGGTTCATTATAAGTACTGATATGACAACCCATGGATGCCCATCTGGTTCATTATAAGTACTGATATGACAACCCATGGATGTCCATCTGGTTCATTATAAGTACTGATATGACAACCCATGGATGCCCATCTGGTTCATTATAAGTACTGATATGACAACCCATGGATGCCCATCTGGTTCATTGTAAGTACTGATATGACAACCCATGGATGTCCATCTGGTTCATTATAAGTACTGATATGACAACCCATGGATGTCCATCTGGTTCATTATAAGTACTGATATGACAACCCATGGATGCCCATCTGGTTCATTATAAGTACTGATATGACAACCCATGGATGTCCATCTGGTTCATTATAAGTACTGATATGACAACCCATGGATGCCCATCTGGTTCATTATAAGTACCGATATGACAACCCATGGATGCCCATCTGGTTCATTATAAGTACTGATATGACAACCCATGGATGCCCATCTGGTTCATTATAAGTACTGATATGACAACCCATGGATGCCCATCTGTTCATTATAAGTACTGATATGACAACCCATGGATGCCATCTGGTTCATTATAAGTACTGATATGACAACCCATGGATGCCCATCTGGTTCATTATAAGTACTGATATGACAACATGGGTCCCATCTGGTTCATTATAAGTACTGATATGACAACCCATGGATGCCCATCTGGTTCATTATAAGTACTGATATGACAACCCATGGATGTCCATCTGGTTCATTATAAGTACTGATATGACAACCCATGGTTTCCCATCTCGTTCATTGTAAGTACTGATATGACAACCCATGGATGTCCATCTGGTTCATTATAAGTACTGATATGACAACCCATGGATGCCCATCTGGTTCATTATAGGTACTGATATGACAACCCATGGATGTCCATCTGGTTCATTATAAGTACTGATATGACAACCCATGGATGCCTATCTGGTTCATTATAAGTACTGATATGACAACCTATGGATGCCTATCTGGTTTATTATAAGTACTGATATGACAACCCATGGATGTCCATCTGGTTCATTATAAGTACTGATATGACAACCCATGGATGTCCATCTGGTTCATTATAAGTACTGATATGACAACCCATGGATGCCCATCTGGTTCATTATAAGTACTGATATGACAACCCATGGATGCCCATCTCGTTCATTATAAGTACTGATATGACAACCCATGGATGCCCATCTGGTTCATTGTAAGTACTGATATGACAATCCCTGGATGCCCATCTGGTTCATTATAAGTACTCATATGACAACCCATGGATGCCCATCTGGTTCATTATAAGTACTGATATGACAACCCATGGATGCCCATCTGGTTCATTATAAGTACTGATATGACAACCCATGGATGTCCATCTGTTTCATTATAAGTACTGATTTAAGATTGGAAAAGAAAATAATTGCTTTGCAACAAATCTATCAGTTCAATTTGTCTTAATTCTGTACCGAAAATAATGATGGTCGAACCAATGCCTCGTAACCGAGATTCCCGTGTTCTAAGTAGGATTGACTTGGATCGAAGAATCAAATACAAAACGGTGTAAAATCAGAAAACTTCATATCGAGTAAACTGTCTACAAGAAAACGTTGTCAAAGGCTTTATATAGAAAAGTGTTCCTTTTTATTTTTAGGGAAATGGGGGTATCTGTAAGTAAACAAACGAAAAGTGACGGTCACACAACACGCCTGTTTTGCGATCCATGTAAAGGAGAGAATGAAAACGAACCTGCTGTGGCATACTGTACAGTGTGTAATGAGTACCTCTGTCACAGTTGCAGGAAAGCCCACACAAGGTTAAATGTATCAAAAGGTCACGCATTAATGGAAGGGGGAGAAATGCCCAACCAAAGGCCGACGTCCGACAAGGGCAGCATGTGTCCAAAGCATAGCGACAAACCTCTAGAGTATTACTGTAAGAGCGATGATCGATTCTGCTGCTCTGTTTGTGCTTCCATCGACCACAAACAATGTATGATCCAATTTATAGAAGACATAGGGACTGACTTTCACAAAAGCAATGAATACATAGCCCTAGAGAAAGCGAGCACTGATCTTATTAGACTCCTACAGGAAACAAAAGTTACAACGACCAGAAACATCAACGATATAGAAACTATACATGCAGACTTTATTTCAGACCTACAACAGTTCAGATCAGAAATAAACGACATACTAGATTGGTTGGAGAACAAAGCTACGAAGGAAGCCCAGATTGTGAGAGATTTGGACCAAAAGTCAGTAAATTCGATTGCCACGGAATGCGATTCCATGTTATCCGACATTCAAAGAAAACCATCTGAATTGGAGAAACTAAACAAATACAAACAAAATAGACAGCTGGTGATCTGCAGTAAAGGGGCAATGAATACCATCAACGAATACGGCAAAAGAGTTAGTAAACTTTCAAACCAAAATAAAATCAGAGCCTTAAAGTTCCACCCTAATGAGGAAATATGTTGCTTCCTACTTTCATTGGACAAGTTTGGTGATATGAAAGAAAGACAAAATGACGAAAAAGCTAAAGTACTGTTCAGCACAAACAATGGTTCAGACGATTCCACCTTTACGTCTCACCATTCTGAAGCGACTCATGTTGGTAACATTGTAGTTCAACATTCAACAGATATGAATAGGTGCTTTATTACAGGAGGGATGATTATGGACCAGACAAGGCTAGCGTTGGTTGATCATGGTAATGACAGTATAAAGATCGCTGAGTTAGACACCAACACTATCACATCATCCTTCAACTTGACTACCGCACCGTTTGGTATCACATCTTTTAAACAGAACCAGATTGTCGTTACTGGTAATTGCAGTTATACCGGTAAATTGGTATTTCTGAAAGTTGGACCATCACTGTATAAAGACAAAGAACTAGACATTGACAAACACTGTCGAGGTATCGTTTATACCGAAGATACGTTCTTTGTTACATTTTATCGACCAGAATCATCTTTAAAAGCAATAGACATGAATGGGAACGTTTTGAAAACGTTTAAATTAAACACAGTAGCTGGTCACGCGTTTTCCGATCCCTGGTGTGTCTGTCTCAGTTTGGACCAGCAAACCATTTTCGTATCGGATTGGTCTAGTGACACTGTAACGAGTCTGACCCTTGACGGTACAGTACAACACGTGTATACCGCGGATAGTCTGGGCAGTTTGAAAGGTCCACGTGGTTTGGTTGTAGACTGGAACGATAATGTTTATATGGCTGGGTACTGGTCACACAGCATCTATCAACTATCTACTGACGGTAGCAGACGTCGGGTTATACGAGATAATCCAGAAGGAATGAGGTATCCGTATATGATGACGTATTGTAAAACACGGCACATGCTTTATATCGGTTGTGAACAGAACGGTCGCCCCGTAGTGTCTGTGTATCATCTTTATTGACACGTAGGTTCATCAGAACACATTTCCTAGATATTATAGTATGATAATATCAATGATTGGTATGTTAAATACTCATTATCTGTGTCTTGATTCATCAAAAGTATCAATATATTTCATGAACTATTCATTTTGAAACATAACGGAAAAAAATGTCAATGAACTCACATAATAACCAATTTTATGATAATTAATTTTATCCTTGTAGATTAACAACATAAATGGAGAGAACAATGTGAAAGATTCATAACGGCTGCAATACTTTTTTTTTTTTTTTTATATGGGTCTAAGATACCGTCAACATTATTTAAAGCCATACTTGCGCTCACATACATTTAAATTTTGAAAGTTCTAGAATTATTGAAAATTAACTTAAGATTACTTAAAATTCCCTATTACAGAGGAATTGAGACTGTAACCCGATCACATTATGCTTTTAAGAGAGTGAATACTTTAGGTTTGTTTACAATTAGCGATAAAACAAGGTCAGCCGAGAAACGTCGGGAACCAATGAAACACGAGAAATTCTACATTTTGAATATTAACGTTGTTAATATTGGATAAATGACAGTATTTAATGTGTTTCACGTGATTTTTGGACTAAGGGTGCGTCAGCACCTTAGTCCATTGAATTTACATACCACTATTTGAGGGACGGTACTTTATCGATACACAAACAGCGATCTGACCCCAACTACTCATTCAACATCAGCCTTCACTGTGCGGACTAATACCTTCTTGGAACTAGGAATGTAGTTCGGATTAACTCGCTTTGTTTTGCTCTATATTATTATAACTGTTGCGTTCGAAAAATAGACTATCGTTCAGTCTCTATTCACATTAATGATAACTATAGTAATGGTGTTTTCCTCGAGATGTTGCCCAAAGAAATTTTCAAATGTATCCTTAATCATCTTGCTTTAAACGCACCTTAGTCTTTCAGCGCTATCAGCGCTTTGATTCTAACCAGGTGATCACCACTTATTGATCAGTGCGGTCTTTGCTACGTTACTCGAATGTAAACAATGAAGTTAAATTTGTGGGGACCTAATTTGGGAAAAAAGCACTTTGGAAAATAGATAGTAAAGGGTCCTGCTTGGCTCAGTGGTTAAGGAAGTGGACTCAGAACACGAGGGTCCCGGGTTTGTGCCCCACCGATGCCATTTAGTTTCGTGGGAGTAGCCTTTGGCAAGTCACTTCAGAGCCCAAGCCTAGTACTGGTGTATCCATGAAAGCCGTTTCAGAGCTGAAAAATGTAGGAACGGCCCTGACGAAGAGGACCCATATGGGACCTATGTCGGGTAATGATTTTAAGCTAAGCTAATAGTACAGGCGTTATATTGTTATAATCCTGCAGTTTTCAACATATTATATCAGAATTTATTACTCATATTACCCAGTTTTGCAGTTTTTCTGAGCACTAGTATGCTTTTAAAGTTTGTTGCAATGCCCAACGCATATTGATGTTGGAAAATACCCACAACTTAACTGCTTATAAGTGTTGACCAAACTTGGTACTTTGTGTGAACTGGTTTCACATCAAATATAAGTGGATAAGTAAAATTGTAGCTATAAATGAGGTTGGAAGAGCCCATAATACTTTGCTTTGACGTATCTTCTGCAGACGTTTGATACAATGAGAACAGAGATTATAAAAATATCAAAAACAATATATCATTAATACGCTTTTGAATCCCTTTCATAACCATTTGGTGAAGAAATAGTACATATATCTAACAGTTGTTTTAACGGTGTATTTTGTAAACAAGGATCAAGAACTTTTGTTCTGTAAAAGCGTTGTAACAAAGGGTAAATTGTTTGTAACAATTTCTCTTTTTTGGTTATAATGGTCACTAATCAAAAACACACAGAAAATATTGTGAATTATACTTTACAACTGTCATTCATGTAGCTGAGACTATTTGGAGATATCGCACTTGGATTAGGGGGTCCGGGGCATATTGTCTGTATTTATCATTTATCAATTACGTATGTGCGATTAAGTGCTATTTTATGACTAATCCATGAAATAAAAAGCTGTGAAATACATTGCTTATATAGGATTACATATATTCAAGGATCACATTTATTTTTGATAGTTTAGATCCGATTTCATGGAAAAATAAAATGCGACATAAGTTACTAAACCAAATATACTAACATACATATCAAGGGTTTCACGGTAAAAAGATTTGCAAAAGATCTTTACGCATTGCGTGAGCCAATCTATGCAGCTGAATGTCGTCTGCTGCTAGTTTCAATTTGGATCGGCCAATACTTCCAAGAAAATTTAAATCTTTATCTACAATAGGGCCACCATGCTTCCACTGGCGGGACAGGAAGCCGAGGCTCTCGAAAATAATTTTAAGTACGAACGCCACAATGAATAAAGTCATGCCTTTAAACATTTCTATTTACTTTATACATGTGTACATGGTCTATTGTTGTATAAAATGTGGAGCATCTAGTCTTAGAAGAAAAAGAAAAAATAGACTGAACTGAGAAAATTGTCTTTCTTCTAACAATGATTCTTTCTCTTTTAAAAGGTAAAATCATTCGAAATAATGAAGCATATGTAAGCTCTTTCAACTAACAGTACGGGTGAAATTGTCGTTGAATTTGGAGATAAGAATGCAAAAGTCTTATTCCGCCGTGACAGATACATAGATAACATCTATGTCTCTGGTCGTGATTTATATAAGTATACACTTCTGTTTTTGAGTTTTAATCGAAGTTTATTTTCTTTCATTTTCAATACTGGAAATGCGATTAGTGATTATATAAGGGTCATACACAAACATCATTGAGCTATAGGACAATTGAGTTGAGAGAGCTTATACTCGAGGGATTTAAATTTACCAGTAATATCAGTATCTGGACTTTCAATAAGCCGCAACTAAAAATTTCCCTCTAATCACTAGCGATCTTTTGGAATAGATGATTGTCCAAACTGAAAGCAAGAGCAGGAAGGTATATGTAAGATATGTATTATCCATACTGTATTTGTTAGAAATCAAAATGAAAAAAAAAATGCTCATTTGAACAAATCAAACGCTTTGACAAAGTGATTTCTTATGCATTCTGCACCTGCTATGTCAAAGCAATGTATAATGGTGTAAGGGGATAGCCTCCCCGCCCAAATCTAGAAATGTCTTTTAACACTTGACAAGGTTTTGCAACAGATCATAGAACAAGGTAGTCCAACACATACTACATCATGCAGGCGCGTAGCCAGGCATACGCCAATACGCCATGGCGTATACTTGGCTGGAGAAAATGAAAGAATAAAGTGGCCGAAAAATGCAATAAAAATTGAAACCTAAGGGGTTAGGGTTTCCTAACAGTGAAAAAAGCTTAACATTGTTCCCTAAAGTCCATGTAGTTCTCTAGTTCAGACAAGCAGATGAATGCATGATAATGCCAGCTTCGAATCTTTATGCCGTAGAACTTTTGATGGTAAGTGTAGTTTACACCAGATAGATCTATAGCCAGTTAGCTCTACATTGCGGCGATCAAAACCAAAAATAGATTTCGTATGTTACCCCGCTAAAGTTTAAAATGGCAGAATCGGCCACGAGCGATGTTCCACCATATCCAGATATTTCTGAAGATCTCGGTGCCACGGCAAATTCATTTCACAACAACCAGAAAGTTGCTCTTTAAAGTGCAAAATGAAACTATGTACATTCATACAAGTTTCCCCACAGGTATGTAAACATCAATTGTTGATGAACAATGAACATGTTGACAAGGAACGCAGATGATTGTCATCAAAGTTGAAGTCTATTCAACTTGACTAACTGTTTGGCAATATGCATGTTTTGCTACTTCAAGGAAGTTTTTTGTTTTGTCCAATTCTTGTCTAAAACAAAAGGTATTTTTTTGCAACGCTATATCACATATCAATATAGGTATTGGTCCCTTTGTACATAAGTGTACACGCATTTAAATCTGCTAGATCTACTTTGTTTATTATCTTCAAACTATACTGTACGCCAAACGTACTGGGCCTGTCGTTAGACGCACGAACTGGAAATTGGTGTAATTAGCAAATGTATCTTACTTACTTAGTTGGACCATCTACGCTTGATCCAAACAATCAATGTAACTTATTTTGTGTAACACTTTCACTCATGTTTATCATAAACAAATATGAAAACTGTACATAATCTTATCGTAAATTTATCAATGCATCTAGACAAAATAAGATTTTGAATAGTCGAAATAATTCCTTGATATTACATTATTTCTTGAAATAAAACTTGATATTAGTGTGAACGGAAAAAAGGAAGAAAATATGACTTGATCTGACTGAAGTAGTTTTGTAAATGCGAAGTTTTCAATTTGACTGACCATGTCGCACTGAATTCAGATTACTTCATGGGTTTATCAAACTCATGGTTATCTACGTAACATGTTTTATTACAACTTTTCAAATGCGAATCAGTGGAATCTTGCTTACAAATGTACCCGAAAAAATAACAAAAACTGAGAACAGACATTATTTGACTGAACCAAAAAGTTACGCCCTTCCTGAAATCGACAAAGTAAAGATTTTAGAGCAGAAAATTGAAATTGAAAAGTTGTCAACAGGTCTTTTGCATGATATTTTGTGAAAAAAGCATGAACAGCTCCAACATATGCATTAAAAGTACATACAGATTTCTGACGGTTTTTATTTGTCAAAAATCTTTTGGAAAACACCACAACCTAACAAAAGAAATGCACAATAGTTCGAGCAGCAACGCCCTCCGACATTTAGCGGGAAAATATCTACCTGTCCTTTATGGACCAGCTGAACACCAGACTTTTGCAGGGCAATGAGCGCTTTAAGGCACAATTAGTAATCCCCATTAAGGTATATAAAAACCTTCAAGGAAATAGTATTAGAAATGTTTGCTGATTCAAAAATGATTTTGTTTATCCACATCCTCTTAGATTATAAAGACAGGCACTTTGAAAATACTAATTCAACACAAGGTATATGCTCTATAAAGTCGAATGTTCCCATCGAATTTCTCTGTCTAACTGTCAGTACAACACAAATCAATGTTTTGCAGGGTGTTTGCGAGATATTATTTAGTAATATGTCTTGGAGCCTAGTCATATTAGACTCGAGGTAATGAGACTGCATCACAAATGTGTTTCAGCTTATTTTAAAATACAGAAAAACATTTTAAGCTAATGACTTAGATAACTACATAGAGTAAGTTGCTTTAAGTGGTTGAATAAGTGGTTGATTTTCAATGTAGATATGTGGGGGTCTTTTCATTAATGGTGTGAATCTGCCTTTCAATGATCCGGACAATTTCCATGTTAAATTCCTACCTCAGGAGCACCATGACAATCAGATGACTCTCTGGCCTTGGACTCCTGAACAGGGAAAAAAGAGATCCAAGCAGAAAGGGTCGTCGACATCTTCGCCAAACGACAAGAGCGACGGCTAGCCCTCATTTTCCGGGATCAGTTATGCGATAAATATATTTTTTATCTGTTATTTGTGCTTAAATTAATTTTATGCCAACCATACGACAATCTACGTGTTCACCGTTGAATGTCATTATTATACATATTTTCTTTATTGTGGTCGGTTGCTGTGTTATTATAATTGTTGTAGATGCTTTAGAAATAGCGAATTGAGAGTAATAAAAAAGTAACCTAGTTTCTGTTTAAAAACCACTACACAGTGATTCGGGCACTTACATAGACGCTTGTATGATATAATGTGCATCAGTTTTGTTTAAGGAAAATTTCAAAACGTCGAAGGGATATTTTTTCAAAACAACACATTCGTTAAGAATAGAAGAAATAAGAAAAGGTGTCGGTATGAGTCCGAGGCAATAATAGTTACCGTCTTTTAGGGAAGGGGTGTAAAAACGTAAAATCATGCAGAACGAGAAGTATTCATCGTTAGTCCGCCGTCTTAATCTGTTAATGCTGTTTTTTTATCGTCTTGTTTTCGTGCACATAATTAACTACGTGATTCACGGAAATCGACAAGACGCGTCTTCGGTTCACATCGACAATCAATGGAATCTTCGTTTTTCTTATCAAATGGGGCAGCATTTTTGTAATGAATACATTTTGGGAGGTTATTATTTCGAACTCGTGGCAGGTAGAGATGCAATCGGAACTACTCGGGTATTTCCGTGAGCTGTGAAATACACCTCGGATATAAGTGTAGGGTTACAATTTTTCGGGTAAATCGGCATCCGCCAATTAACCCATTTTCTAAGCGTGCACGTTAAGTAGTTCAATGTGTATGGAAGTGTTGGACATCCTTTTTAATCACTTTTGATCAATAACTCATACCAAATGGCGAACTTGTTGTTGTGACATGTATACTTGTTTCCTCAATCAAATTTAACGACTTTTTTGGATTTTACATTCAAGATCTATTTTTAGAAACGAAAGAAAGTGACGTCATTCTCGCGGGAAACAATATGGCGTCATCCCTATTATTTCAGAGGTGTTTTCTATTGGATAAACCCGATGTGTTCAGATTGGTAGAGATGGATAATGGGTCATTAGACATCATTTTCCATAATATTTAGACCAATATTTTTTCCTGCATAATTTGACAAAATGGGCATAACACCACCTTAACAAAAATTAATTCAATAAGTTTAATCAGGCCTCTAGTAAGTTGTGAGTCCAATTACCAAATACTACGAACATTAGTACCACACATACATATACGGTATATCGTTAACTTTTTTATGAGTGGAATAGGTTTTATTTCTGTTTTAAATAAAGTGTTGTTTATGTCTAATCAACCACATCTTGATTATTTTTTCGTTTACACACGTTTGATAGCTAAACCATGTACTCAAACATTCTTCGTTGTAGAGGTGGTGTTGTATTTTATATCATTTTTGTTCAGGTAATGAATTTGAAAATACAGATTTGGTGGATCCATTTGATGAAATATTTATGGTGAAACGCCATAGAAAATTCACGAGATGCAACAAAATGACATCTTATTTTCAAAAATCTCCCTGTGGGAGGCCCCCAAGACCCCCGCCAGCGGGAGGGATACCCCTCCCACACCCTCCCCAACTCAGCGCTATGCGCCTCGGGTCAAGCCTTACGGCATGACTTGGCGTATGGTTCATTTTGCTCTAGCTATGCACCTGCATATGTAAGCTCTTTCAACTAACAGTACGGGTGAAATCGTCGTTGAATTTGGAGATAAGAATGCAAAAGTCTTACTCCGCCGTGACAGATACATAGATAACATCTATGTCTCTGGTCGTGATTTATATAAGTATACACTTCTGTTTTTGAGTTTTAATCGAAGTTTATTTTCTTTCATTTTCAATACTGGAAATGCAATTAGTGATTATATAAGGGTCATACACAAACATCATTGAGCTATAGGACAATTGAGTTGAGAGAGCTTATACTCGAGGGATTTAAATTCACCAGTAATATCAGTATCTGGACTTTCAATAAGCCGCAACTAACAATATTCCCTCTAATCACTAGCGATCTTTTGGAATAGATGATTGTCCAAACTGAAAGCAAGAGCAGGAAGGTATATGTAAGATATGTATTATCCATACTGTATTTGTTAGAAATCAAAATGAAAAAAAAAATGCTCATTTGAACAAATCAAACGCTTTGACAAAGTGATTTCTTATGCATTCTGCACCTGCTATGTCAAAGCAATGTATTATGGTGTAAGGGGATAGCCTCCCCGCCCAAATCTAGAAATGTCTTTTAACACTTGACAAGGTTGTGCAACAGATCATAGAACAAGGTAGTCCAACACATACTACATGTATATTGGAATTGTGTGTTCGAAGAAGGGACGTATACATAAATGACGTACAATTATAAGCGTCGCTAATTCGTCTATCTGTATGATGGAGAATCGTGCAGGTTTATGATACAAGTATGGTCCTGTTTTATACAGAATGACACATATATATTGTAGAGGTTTCTGCAAGTTTAACTTCTGCATGATGGAGCACCAAACAAGAGACTGAAGTTGCATCATGCAGGTCCAGACATATTATCGATTGTTGACTCTTTCTTATATGGTTAAGGTAGTACATCTTCCTAGAACATGATAAAATCCAAGAACACAACACAACACTATATATCATTCATATTGCATATTAGTCCAGTCATCCTATGAAAAAAATGGACTCAACCGTCAACTAATTGCAACGGAAACGAAATCTCTTTTAAAGTTATCATGAATGTACAAGAGATGACAGAAAAAAAGTCCTCCAAAATCCATTCAGGGGAAATTGGTTAAAAATTCGTTATATTATTGCTACTTTCAGACCTTTTAGAAAAAAAAATCGCTTATTTGTATATATCTACCAAAATGGAACAAAACCCCAACAATTCACACAAAAATGATGTATTGATAAGCGGTATACTCTATCTACATGTTTATTTATCATTCACATCAGTTTGCCTTCTAGAATTGATTTATTCATATAAATATTGTGAATTGAAAGGGGTCAACTTACCCCACCCACCCATTAAAACTAAAGATTTTTTTTCATGTCAATGCATTCCTATATGCTAGAATTCAATATTATCTGGCAAAGCTTGTTCTCTAAAACTTAAATCAAAGACAAAACACACCTTTTTGTATTAGATAACTTATATAAAGACAATCACTTAAATAAGGTACCGAAATCCATATATGCCTATATAAGAAAAACGAAATATATGACACAAGCAATACAATATTCATGTGGTATTTTTTGACGTTTTGCATTTGTTTTGTGAACTTAAAAAACAATCAATGAAATAAAGGAAGAAACATATTGGGAAAAGCAGCAAAAATAGTACTATTCTATTGCCCCTTTCTCACTATGTGCCAGCTTTTCAAAATTAAGTGTTTGGCTGGTATGGGGCGACTTGCGCAGACTCTCCTACCAACAACATCCAATGCATGCTCAATGGGAGAGAGGTCTGATTATTTCGAATATCACTGGATTGTCAAGATGCATTGTTTCCTGACGAAGTCAACTGCAACACGAGCTCTGTGAGGTCAGAAATTATTATCCTGGATGACAAAGTTTTGACCAATTCTATGTGCAAATGGGACAACAACAGGACGAAAGATTTCATTAATGTGGTCCATTCAGGTTTCCAGGAACAGGTACAAGTTATATTCTCCTACCGTAATAAACACCACCCAGACCATAATGATCCCCCGCTAAAAGAAATCATGCTCCAAGACAGTGGTGCATTTGTATCTCTCCCCATGCCGATGCTATCAGAATCGCAGACAGAACCTCAACTCATCCGAAAAGACCACATGATGCCACCGACGTATAGGCCAATCTTAATGTTGCTAGCACAACCGTAAATGATTATATCTGTTCAGCCTTGACATGATGACACCATGAAAAGGACACCTTGTCTGGGATTTACTGTACTGCTAGAAACTCGAAGTCCTGTCACGGTATGGATCTCCTGCTTTGGTTATGGTGCGGTTACGAAACAGTTGCGCAAAGCAATAATCCATAAAAGGCGATCTTGCTGGAATGTTGTTTTCCTAAGGTGCCCATGCCCCCTCCTAATTTGAACATCACCAGTCTGGTGGTGTAAAGCTGCAGGTCGTGCAATTACACTTTTTGACTTCCCAATAAACCTGACAACATGGTTCTAGGATTCACCAGCTTGCAACATGCCTATGCATTGCCATTTCTGAGCTTCTGTGAAACTGCCATGATGGCATATTGCATTGATATGAGACTTGATTGTGTTTCATTTTTATCGTACCCAAGAATAGATGTGAGTGCACGGGCAATACATGTAATGAATACATGCTTCAACACTTTATCGAATATGTTCGATTACACGGTGTCATGAGTTTGGGTTTACGGATTATGAAGAGGCAAATTCTCCCTATCCTATCTAGAAAATAGTTAACAGTAATTGGGTTCCTTTATTTTTGCATCTCAATATATTTACAGACTCCCTTTTCCATTTTGTATCGTTCTTGCACAATTTCTGCATTAGAGAAGATTACTCCCCGACATTCCCCACACCCTCAGGAACGGTCAAGAAGGTATGTCTACAAGAACAAGGTTTTCGGTCACACTTTGTTTTACATGAGCATTTTAATTAAAGGCAATTCACAGTATTTGATAAGAACTGCTGTTTTTGGAAGTGAACAATCTTCCTCGAGTGAAACCACCTTTTTGGTAACTACCCCTTCACTGCATTCTTTTTGTACACAATCCTTTCGAGAAGGACAGTTTGAACATCCATCAAATACAAATATTGCAGGTTTGCTAATGCCATCATCAGAATATGTTCTACGTATATCCGAAGGCAAACGTAAGAACAAAGCCCTATCGTCGTGTACATATTGAACTGACTCATCTAGCTATTTATTGAGACTACAGCCAACCTGCGCTTATACATATATTTAATCAAGGAAGGTTTGTCAGCTAGTTTCAATAACCCAGAAGACCCATATTGTGATGGCGGGAAACTACACAGCTCTTTCTTAAATATATCTCCTTCATTGTCATGCAATATATCAACCGGAGCTGTTAAACGCAAATGCGGACCAGTTTGTGCTACTTCTCCAATTTCTCTTAACGTTAATTGAGAGTTTGGGGTTACGGAATGGCTTTAACCTAAAAAACTGTATTCTGTATTTATAAACCATGTTGTAAATATTCAATTGGCCTTCTTACTTTGCATAGTCGACATTTACATAACATTTACTCGTCGACCTGACACACTGTTATCAAGTGTACAGTCCGCAACGTGGATGTCTATGTTTAGGTTGTCCGAAGATCTTTTTCCACCCTCGAATGACTGGTTTCTACATGCTGATCACTTGTATATTTTTGCATTGCATAATTGTAGTATGTACATACAGGAATTGACGAAAACAATTGGGTTGTCTGTGATTCTTTCAAACCATAACCACATTTTATTCTACCCGTTGTCTTAGAACTTCTAATAAGGACCTGCTGAAAAACTTGATCTGTTGAAACTATTGCCGATGCGCGATCGCTTTGACAAACTATATGGTTCCCTTCATATAAGTGAAGAAATCTGGACTCTGTAGGTAATGTTTGGCTTTAGTTTGAAGATAACATAGGAAGATAACAGAGCTCTAGACTGGGGCTACATTTCTCTGATGGCTTGAATTTACAGTTCTCAGCAATACAATCATTTGGCTTTGATAAACGTGTGTAGTAGGTCAGCCATTGTTTATATATGAAACACAACTTGGAAATACGATTTGACAAACAAAGGGCTTCTTTTCAAGTTTGTCCTACATCTTTTGAAAACTACTTCATCACAAACTTCTTCAACTGGTTTTTCTTCTTGCATAAGGATTTCATAAATATTAACTAACATTAAATCATTTCACTGGGTTCAACCTCGCTAAAGGTTTCAGTATTTGTCTTTGGTTTGGAAGTCCAGGTCATGCTTTCAACTTCATGTATTGTGACTTCCTCTCAAAGCAATGCAGTATTAAGAGAGATTCCCATAAGTATTACATTTAAAAATTTATTCAGTAGGAAATGGCCTCAAGTTGCTCTAGAAATAACCGTGTCATTGAACATGTGAATCACCACATTTTGAGAAATTCTGATAGTCTTGTTCTTCCATTTATTGTCCAATACAACGTTAGAAGCTCAAAATAGTATGGAATCCACAATGTTAATGTGACCTTCTTGCACTCTTGATAGTACTATCCATTTTTACCTGCAAATGGAAAATAGATAAAAAGGCATTTATCATCACTTGTGCGTTGATTTTGTCTGCAGCATTTTTAATATTGGTACTATTCAGTTAACATCACTGCAAATGAAAAATATTAAATTAAGCACAACCACACTTGCTTTATCTTACTTTTGATTAAAGGTTGTACTTTAGCGTATTTCACCTTAATTTTCATAGTTCATACAACATATGTATTAATGATTGATAATAATTAAAAACGTTATAAGAAGAAAATATGTGACTATAATGATATCTTTATCATACAATAGGTTATAGTAATAAATGCACCTTCAGAGTATATTACAATCGCCACCAGATGATATTTGCCGAAGATTTTTATCTCATCCACATTTGCTCTTCATCTTTAACCTTCAATTCCATCTATTTTGCCAATGATTAAAAAACTAAACAAATGTAAAAATCAATTAAACAAATCATAAATAGATTTATTTCATTATTTTCAAAAAATAATTTAAGAATTAAATAATTTTAACATATGAACATGATTGATTTAATTGAGTAAGTAAGAGAAACTTGAGTTTTCGTCAAATTATTATCTACAATGGAACTAATGGGCCACCGTAGTTTTAAAAAAAAGAACAGCTATTCCGAGGTAAATATTTTATATCTATTTTATATTTTAGTCATTGAAAGGTGCATTTTTGTCATTTTATTCATGTTTATAGATATATTTGAATGTGAATGGTCATATAATCGATGTTTTGGGCGAAATTAAACAAAACAAACACTTTTTAAATTACCCACGAAAACCCATTACAAAGCATTCTGCAGGCTATTTCAAAAATATTTTTTCATCGAAAATGTAATCATGAACATACAATTATGTTTTTTTATCAGATAAGGGCATATATAAATGATAATAAGCTTAACTTACCCTTTCATATGACTTTCAACAGCAAGTTGACCTCGAAATTTACCGATGACAGTTCACTCTATGTACTTTTCTATGGTGGTACCTTCGAACCATGCACTTTTCACAAAGTTTGAATGCATTTTTCAGTATTTTCCCCTGGTGGGATTTCTGAGGACTTTTTATATGTTATAAAGGAATTGTGCAGCTATAATAAAATCATAAATTTGTTTCTGTTGCAATTAGTTGTGGGTTGACTTACAGATTGACTGGACTATATGTTATGTAATTCAAAGATGCAATGTTCACTCCTTTCCATGAAATGCACAATGTTGGTGTAATCATTGAAAAAGTAACTGTCACTTTGATCTATGCCCAAGTGAAATGAATAACTATAGAAATGGATTGTAGATGTCATTCAGATAAATGATACCGAGCAACTTCAAAAATCTAGATATATTCCTTCTCATTCAAGACTAACCATTGACGTTTTATTAGGACCATAATGTATCTCATCGAATGTGAATATAAAACAGTGAACCATAGCTCTAGATGCAGGGTTTGTATAAACTTAAAGTAATTCTATCCAAGAGGGATTGTGATGTTGAATTACAGTTTATTTACTTTGTAAACATAACAGCGAGCCGCGGATGCGGAGGTTGAATATGCCATAAACAATTATCTCAATCAGTACTGCTGGTATCAAACTCAGTGCACATGTCAATATTTGGAAAGTCTAGAATGTTCCATAGAATTGCATGATGGTTAAAAGGCCATGCACGTCGCCCACTCGTCAGACTATTCTCTGATGTTGTGGAAAATTCATCATGTCTCCTTTTTATTAAATTCAGGTAAGAAACAGTTACTTTGAATTTACTTCTTAGATAGGTCAATGTTTTCAATTTGCAATATTGTCTTCTTTAATCATTATAGCAAACTACTAACAAAATACAATTTAAGAATATCATCATTGGAACTGATTCACTTACTTATTGAATTGATATCTTTAATATTTAATGTGCATGTAGTTATTTGCGTTTTCAATTCTTGTTAATGTTATATGTTAAAATTTGAAAAAAATAGAGACTGTTCTCTGATGTTGTGGGAAATCTATTATGTCTTCTTTTTTTTTTTTTTTTTTTTATTAAATTCAGACATGCAGGCAGTTCTCACATGAGCAAACCCCTTACAAAGAAGGAAAGAGGCAGGTTAACATCCATCTACATAAATAATGCTGCCTGTCGCGCCATCTTCTCTTCCTTACTTCGTTATATTTTGAACAATTAATGATTACCTTGATCATTGACAGAATAATGTAAATGGGACCAGACACCGTTAAAAACAAATCTCTAGTTGACAGAATAATGTAAATGGGACCAGATACCGTTAAAAACAAATCTCTAGTTGACAGAATAATGTAAATGGGACCAGACACCGTTAAAAACAAATCTCTAGTTGACAGAATAAGGTAAATGGGACCAGACACCGTTAAAAACAAATCTCTAGTTGACAGAATAATGTAAATGGGACCAGACACCGTTAAAAACAAATCTCTAGTTGACAGAATAATGTAAATGGGACCAGACACCGTTAAAAACAAATCTCTAGTTGACAGAATAATGTAAATGTGACCAGACACCGTTAAAAACAAATCTCTAGTTGACAGAATAATGTAAATGGGACCAGACACCGTTAAAAACAAATCTCTAGTTGACAGAATAATGTAAATGGGACCAGACACCGTTAAAAACAAATCTCTAGTAAGTTCAAAGAACTTAGGTGCAATGATCTTCATCTTTTGAGCAATATGAATATTTACAGCGGTCAGGTGATCCAAAGTAAGATGAATTTGCTGATATCATAAGAAACATAAACCTTTTCAGTTCAAAGAACAGAAGTCTAATGGTTTCATTTTTGTGAAGCAGATTTAAATTCATCAACCATATATGTCATGAGGGAATGTAACACATCTTTGTGAACAAAGGGTAAGTGCAGTGCACCACAGTTTATGTCTGGGTGTGACAAAGTCGTTCGATGCTAATGAGACAGGACACAGCAACAGCAACAATGAGAAGGGCATAATGAAACCTCTTGCCCAGGCCACTAGAACACTAAGAAATCGTGTTCGCAAATAAACAATACTGTTGCTGGTGTATTAGTTTAAATTCCCTTTCTTTTACGCCCCATCTATTGTTGTGAGCGAAAAACACGTGCCCCAAGCTATGCCAGCGACATATTAAGGACTCAATGCAGAACCTGAAGTAAATCCTATACAAAGATGCGTCACTTACTGCCCTATTGCGGTGACGTTGCAATTGGTAAATTATATACTGTAAATATACAGGGGACGTGAAAAGGGCCATATCAAATCGCCTTTGCACAGGTTCTCTCTCGCCCTTTTATTTTATCATATATTTGCTGCAGCATCATTTATCTGCATTTGCCACGTCGATTCATGTCAAAGACAAATCGAGAAAAGCGACAATCACAAAATAAGCCATCAGACAAAGGGGATCGGCAGGAATCTTTAGACACCCGCACGCAGGCTGACCAGGGCAGCAGGCTCTCTTTGGATCCCCGAAATTACAACGTATCCCGTGTTTTGGCTATACACAGTCTGTCTTGTTCGAGATAGCATTAACCAAAGTTAAACATTGCGATACAAGAAGACAATGCTCTTTCAGGAGTAGGAGTGCCCCTCTTTGATGTCAAATAGATATGCCGCTGTGTATTGTGTATGGATAAATGCATGCGAATTTTTTTTATATCATATTCCGAATGCTAATAACTGAAGCCATTATGAGAACTGCCTGGTAATATCTGCCGTTTGTGTTTCTAAAAATATACCAGCAAGAGAAGCGGTGTGTTGGCCCAATTCAAATTACGGAGAAGAATCAAGAGTTTGGCTGACTTCATGACTCTTCGAACAATAACGATACATTTGAACTGCCGTGCTAAATTTGTAACAAGTTATTCGTCTAATTACTCATCAAATCCTGGCTATGCTTAGTCGTTTAGATTAAAAAGAAATAAATAAACAACATTTATATAGTTTTGAAACAGAAAAACAAATCGTCCATACTGGGGTTTGAACTTGAAAAAACCTGATTTCTTAGGGAGCGCTATCCACTAGACTATCGATGCTTGTACATATAAAATGAAAATAAAGAAGTAATCTTAAAGTGTTCAATGTATAAATGCTCATCACTGAAAGATATTTTGTTCCTCAAAGGCAATTATCCCTTTTCTAACGTTGGTTTCTACCCATTATGTCTGAGAATGCATTGTATATTTCTTGCTTTAACTTCTCTTGAGCTTTTAATTTGAACTGATGCAACTAAGTAGTTTCTACTTTCTCTTTCATTTGTCCATACACAAAAATCCTTTAGAAAAAAGTGTTTGTCTCTTACTGCAATTGTTTGCATGTTGTTGCTCTTAATCTGGACACGTCACGTGTTTCGATATTGGGGAATGGCTAAACTATTCTTACGAATATTTTTTCACCAAGGCATAATCTCCTGCGTATCATCCAAGAAAACACTGTGGTAAAAGAACTAACCGCTTGTTCGTGTCAAGCATTTTCACTTTCGTCACAATCTGTTCTTCCTGTCGGTAATGGGTGCATGTCATTGTAACCAAGACCTGGGACCTAACGAAACTACTGTGTTGAAAGGATGGATATGCCATAACTTTAATAAGCCCCTAATAATATTATCATATCGTTAATGATATATTACTTTAGATGTCTAGCAAGATGATAACACACCCCTCCCATTCATAGGCAACGTGAGTTCCTGAGGTTCACATTTGTTTAAGAATAACATGTCGAGTGTTTCGTCAATGTATCATTCTCTACTATAATCCCGTTCGTTTTAACCAAAGACGACAGCTTTTCCTACGAATTTCGCATCATCATACAGATTGGGGGAATCTAAATAGGTCACGAGGGCCCGCGACACATTCTTGTGAACAAAGGGTTAAAATGCAGTGAACCCTAGTTTATGTCTGGGTGTGATAAAACTTGATGCTGATCGGACAGACACAGCAAAAAATAGAAGGGCATAATGATGAAACCTCTTGTCCAAGCCATTAGAACACTAAGAAATCGTGTTCGCAAATGAGCAGTGCGACTGCTAGTTTAAATTCCCATTCTATTACGGCCCCAAGCTATGCCAGCGATATATTGAGGGCTCAATGCAGAACGGAAGTAAATCCTGTACAAACATGGGTCACTTACTGCCCTATTGCGGTGACAGTGCAATTGAATAAACACATATACTGTATATATACGGGGAACGTTTAAAGGACCCTTGCAAACCGCCTTTGCACAGGTTCTTCTATCATATATTTGCTGCAGCATCATTTAGACCTTTAGATTTCTTGGTTCTTCTGAGTTTCATTTGGGGTTTACACCTATTTAACATTTTACCACATGCAGGCGACAGTTTCTTACTTGAAGCAGTCGACTTTAGAAAAGTTTTGAAAACATGTGCAAAATCTTTTAGTTCTGTTATTGTGATAAGGGAATGGATTGAAAGACATCGTGGCAAATAGAGAAATTGCTTGTGACAAGCACAATGCAACAATGCTTTTGAAAAGCGTCTGCTGCAATACGCAAAAATGTGGTGTTAGGTGGCAATGTATTAATAGTATTTCAATCTCACCATGGCAGTCAGTGCACCAATCAATGGTCCTAGTATTTCATAATCAGCACAAAATACATTCAAAGTCACTGACTGCTTTCCCACACAAAGGTACTTGATATGTAGAAGGTGAAGTAATTGTGTCACATTGACTCTGTGATATGTTTGAAAAGAGTTTGCCAACCCAAATCTCCAACTTAGGACGCCAAGGGTTCCAACTTTTGTGAGGTTTTGGCTCAGCTTTTGGGGCTTGTGTTCTTGGACAATTATCATAGGATTCACCAGCTAAGCTTCTCTGCCAAGACGGTGGCAAAATGAGATTGACACATTAAGTTTACAAAAAGAAGTAAACTGATTGTATTTGATCAACACATTAAACTTTATTAAAACAATAAAACACAATCAGAAACTACCACTTCTCTCTAAAAAGTCTTAGGATATTTTCACTTTTGGTAACATATTATGTGAAAACCTGACACATTATAATGTCTGCAATTTAGTGATGGCCTCCTTGACCCTTTACCAAACGCCAAATTTTCGACACCCAAATTGAAAGAGTTTGCAGACGACATTTTTCAAAAAGGAAAAATTGAATTTCTCCTTTTCCCACAGTGTTTTCCAAAGACGTCTGCAACACATAGGTTAAATTTCATTATTGTTTGGTAAAGGGTTAAATATTTCAAACAATTTATCATTTGGGAATTTGTGATTGATCAAAATATAAAGCCACAGCATATGACCAAAAAAGCATGAAAACAAAAATATGACAAAGGAATGGGTTTGTTAGGAAAACTTTGTATATTTGTCACAGTGGTGTCTCGCATCTTTGGCAGCAGATGCTTCAAAGTGGGGTATAATTATAAAAGGAAATATCTTTTTCTAACCTTGAAATGACTTATCTGTCCTTGTTTCATATAAGAACTCAATTACTGCGACAATATATGGATTGATCACCAAAAGTAAGATCTTTATGGATTGATCACCAAAAGTAAGATCTTAATGGATTGATCACCAAAAGTAAGATCTGTATGGATTGATCACCAAAAGTAAGATCTTTATGGATTGATCACCAAAAGTAAGATCTTTATGGATTGACCACCAAAAGTAAGATCTTTATGGATTGACCACCAAAAGTAAGATCTTTATGGATTGATCACCAAAAGTAAGATCTTTATGGATTGATCACCAAAAGTAAGATCTTTATGGATTGATCACCAAAAGTAAGATCTTTATGGATTGACCACCAAAAGTAAGATCTTTATGGATTGACCACCAAAAGTAAGATCTTTATGGATTGACCACCAAAAGTAAGATCTTTATGGATTGACCACCAAAAGTAAGATCTTTTTGGATTGATCACCAAAAGTAAGATCTTTATGGATTGGTCACCAAAAGTAAGATCTTTATGGATTGATCACCAAAAGTAAGATCTTTATGGATTGATCACCAAAAGTAAGATCTTTATGGATTGATCACCAAAAGTAAGATCTTTATGAATTGATCACCAAAAGTAAGATCGTATTTTTGCATAATTGTTCTAATGATAAAACTATCAGCCAGAAAAACTATTATTTATGAGTTGGCTGCTTTAAAAAAAAATTGGACTGCTGAACTATTAACTGTAAACAATCAAGGAATACAATGATCATGGGAAAATGGCACATTTTATAGTTTAAATCGATTAATATGATGATATCTAAAATACGAACTAGTCATGAAATTCTATCATCTTAACAATCACAAATATTCATCATAACTCCTAAAATGAATTTTATTGTTCAATGTGAACCAGCCACATAACTCTATTCCAGTTTAAAACCAATCACTTCATTTGTCTTTTGGTTTGAACCAGTCTGTGAAATATCGTTGAAATATGCTTCTATCTTCCTCATTTAAATCGCCCATTCTACCTCCGGGTAACATTGGCACTGGTGGTGGGGTAAAGGGACCAAGTGGCTTGTCTCGGATTCGCGGTATGTCACCTGAAAACAGCAAATGTCAGATGGTTATGTGACATAACCAGAGCTATTTTGGCTCCTTATTCTAAAGCCCATGGATAGGCTTTTATTTATATTATCATTCCTATTGAAAGTTTGGCTTATGAGACACTTTTCACTCATAATACCAAGTGCCTCCCAACTTCTATGCCAGGCGCCATCGGGTATAAGTCGGTAACCATTAATTCAACTAAATTCCGTCATATTCAAAATCACAAAGAGTATGTTTCAAATTCAAGCCAGGATAGAAATTGAAGAAATAAATGACACAATTGTTCATAACAAGTCACAATTTTACACTATTCTGGATAGTTAAAATTCCTCATTCATCATTTATTGTTCATAGTACTCCAACTTTTCAATCTTCGCGCCACACTTTCCCTATTTTCAGTAGTTTCTACAATGAAATTTAATTGAACTTCATCGTAAAATATGAATCCAATCTGCTGCTACTTTCATTTTGAAACCATATATACAACCTGTTCCAGAGTATCAAGTAATTTACCACCAACACCTTCACAAACTGATTACCAAATTGACTGAAAAATGTCAATGCAACCTCCATTATTGATTTACCAGTATAACTTAACGTTATTCATATTTCCTGATTTCATATGTTGGTAACAATAAACTTTTAAATTCTATTTGGTGAATGGTTTCTGTCCCAATTAATGCTTATCTACATATTGACCTACATGCAGCAGAAGATGTAAAAATCTCTGAGAAGAAAGGAAAATATTGCTTGTGACAACTGAAAAGCAATTACTCCTTAATTCATTATGATTTCTACCAATATCCCAAAAAATCTCTAGTTCCTATAATTTATTAAATAACTTCTACTTTTGCTTTCAAAAACCAAGTGACAGGGGCCTTCGTGGCCTAATAGTTAGAGTACACATCTTGAAATCACATGCCTCCTCTCCACAGCACCCGGTATTCCCAGTGACGGCATCCTTGATCAACGGACTGAATGTCACTTATTCCTCAATGTGTTTGCCTCTTACATAGTGTATTCCTCACAGATAATTTCCCTATGGTAAGTATGGCATTTGGATTTTCAGAGTGGCAGTCTTACAACTGAATAAAATACGGAGTGCCAATAATTCTACCTGGCTTAACCAGCTTTTATGGGCAGTTGAATATGATGTCTTCCTCGATCATAAAGAGTCAGGCATGGCATTATAACTGAAATAATGTCGATGCGATTTAAAAACCAATAAAAAAAGACAAGTGGTAACAGACCCATATCTGCCTAGTTGGTTGTATTAGATATGTAATTTGATTAAGATCTCACCAGGTCTATCCTCACAAGTAGTTGTAGTAGAAGTGTTTCCAGATTTGTCTGTCTTTGTTATGGTGGTACATTTCTGTCCATTCTCAATTGTCTTCACGATTTTCTCCATACTACCATCTGGGTTCTGTTTGACTGAGGTGGATTGACTAGACATCTGTATAAAATTGATGTTTAATTCATTACAATAATTAATTAAACATATATTTAATCATTTTATTCATCTTTCTGGTTTAATGCTGTATCAACAATTTTTCAGTTATCTAATGGCTTTCCTAGATCCACCAGTACTAAGATAGGGCTCTGAAGTGACTTGCCAAAGAGCACTCCCACGAAACCAGAGGTGTCAGTAGGGCTTGAACCCGGAACCCCCAAGTTCTAAGTCCAACACTTTAACCACTGAGCCACACAGGACACAGTATAATTCAGATAATTGAGTATTGGCTCCTTTTGTAACACTCTTTTATAAAAGTGTCATATAGCATATTAAGAGATTAGTTTTAAATTGAAAGAGAAAAACCTTTTCTATATAATCACTAGATTTTATAGGTCTTATTAGAGAAATTTTCACACCATAACTACATGTACTTTGAATGTATCAAAAATTGTAGGACACAACCTTTTTATCATTTTGTAAGATAATATATTTCCAAATTACCTGAAAACGAAAGTTGTTGTTGGAAGGTGCAATGGTGAACTCCACACTGTCTGTATTTATAGAAAAGAAAATTGAAAGCAATATATGTCAAAATGGTTCAATTTGTCCAAATAAACAAAGCTATTTGTTGTACAAAAATTTTGAAACAAATGTGAATTTTTTTTTTTCAAGTACCATTGTTTTCTTTCCATCAATATGTCCTATTTTCAAATGGCATAATTTATGCTCAAAGTTAACCAAGATGCCTTAATAATATTAATTAATGTTGATTTTAGGCCAAGATGAATGAATTTTTAGAAACATTATGTTAGTAATATTTTACTTTAGGAGAAAATATTTGTAATATGAAGTCTCTTAATTGACAGATTGAAATGTCATCCAAAAAAAGAACAATTTCTATAACTACAAAATCTTACAATTTTTTGTGCCATAAAAGCCTTTTTCTACCAAAAACTGTTACTTAATAAAGGACTTAATGAAGTATTGCACTGCACCTTCAATATAGACTTCAGTGATATGGAGAAATGTAAAAACATTGTCTCACAATTCCTTTCGATGCTGTTTGCATTTATAAACAAATCTTAAATAAAAGAAAGTGAATAAGATTGATGTTGTTCAAAACAAATATATCTTGTTCTGTTTTTCCATGACATAAGCTGGGTATTCAGATGAAGTAAGCTCGGAGTATCCTAAAAATGTTGACACAATTAAAATTCTTAAAGAATTAATTTATTTAATCAAAGGCAAAAATGTGTGCTGGTAAATATTCAATTCTGCCAAACTTTCTTTCTACAGTAAACAGCTAACGGTGCTTGCTAATCAAAATTCAAAAGACTTACCCCCCATATCCCTATTAAATGGAGATCTGAAACCAGGATGAAACATTCCAGGCTGAAAGGAAACAATACAAATACATGTACAACATCTGTTTCTCATCATCAAAGATACATCAAACAATACACACAAGTCATCTTTAAACTCAACATTTTAATAAAAATGATATTTGCTCATTATCAAAAATTCACTATACAATATGATTGATATATCCTTAAACTCCTTTATCCAAACTTATACTTGCTTTTTTAAATAGATACTATCATAGATATATGTTTTATTCAGTAGTAACATCTGCTTGCAATAGATATGAGTTATCAGGAATGTTATTTGAAAATTTGATTATATGCTCATTTACAGCATATAACTTTTAATGTGCTCTTCGTGGAAGTATGACTTATATCCTTTGTATCAAAAATTATGAATTTATTTATCAAATAAATATTATTTATTATGTATGTTTCCTTAGGGATTGAACCATACTTCACTTAATTTATATGTATTTTATCAAGCTCTATAACATCATGTGCTCTTCTTAGTTTAAACTTATTTATTTATTATCGATTGTGAAACAAGTTCTTACAACTTAGATTAATCCCTCTTGATTCTGCTTCCTAGATACATAACCAGTACTCGCGCCGAATGTTG
Source organism: Cerastoderma edule (assembly GCA_947846245.1). Taxonomy (NCBI): domain Eukaryota; kingdom Metazoa; phylum Mollusca; class Bivalvia; order Cardiida; family Cardiidae; genus Cerastoderma; species Cerastoderma edule. The sequence goes on along the minus strand of OX401418.1, from coordinate 3,498,733 downwards.
ATTAATGAAAGTTAGCAAGGCAGATCCCACTTCTCACGGGATTCCAAACCCACGACCCTCGTGTTCAGAAGGCGACACTCTACCCCTGGACCACTGTCCCCCACATGTGCTCTCCTGTTGACCCATGTTTATTATACAATAAAATATAGTTAGTTAGTGACATTAATAACCTACTTGTGGCGGGCTTACACCTGCTGGTCTTTGTTCACATGATTCATCATTACAGTTGGTGTCTTCTTTCAACATCATATCCCTGGGTGACTCCGAGTAGCCATGTATTTTACCTGGTATATTACCACCCACAGTAACAGAGGGTGGATGAAAATCTGCAAAAATCAACAACTAGCCACTTACTCAATGATACCTCACTTTGGGGTATCTGATGGAGGAGATTTTAGAAACCACTGTGAAAAAAGGGATAAATTGCTCATGATGAGCAATTTATCCTTTTGTCACAATGGTTTCTACCAGATATCATAGAGAAGATGTTGATGATCAAGCTAATTTTTGTTGTGGGCTGTTGTTTTAGACTCAAGAGGGATGACTGACTGTTATCTCAGGTTCATCAATGTAGGCAAAGGGAAACTATATCCTGCACTGTAATTCATATAGAAACACCAATGTTTTATAGGAACCCAACATTTTAGTGTCGCATGCAGATTACACTTGTCAAGATCATACAAAATCAGTCTTGCTCTTTAGAAAAACGAAAAATCTTTGATATGATACAATTGTTTCAACAATGGCAACAGTGGCTAATAGGTGTTGGCCTCTTGTTCTAAGGGTCCCAGGTTTGAATCCCTGTTTAGCCAGGTGAAAATTACCGGAACTATCACACAAATCGGCATGAGTACTGGTTTAGTCTCCAGGATGCAGTTATCAAGTGACTTCAAGCTTCCTTCACAATTAATGTAAAACAATAGGTAAATAATAAGTATTCTTATGATTTGGATGCATCAGTTTGTATAATGGTTATCAGTATTTCTGTAGTCATTTTATCCTACAATGATCAGAAATTCTTCTGTTGCATACATCCATTGTAACATATTTGGGTTTAATTTCATTTCAACAATATTTCTAGCACATTACTTAGTCCAGATTTCTGGTACTTAGTCCAGATTTCTGGTACTTAGTCCAGATTTCTGGTCTCGAAGGCTATTGCTATAGTGACTGACGCCTTCTAAATGTAGCGAAGCACAATTAGTGTCCAAATGTTGAAAAAAGCTTTGTTCACGGATCATTATTATAGAGCAACGAAGCAGATCTCGGGTCTTCGAGAGCTGACATATCCTGAAAGACTGAAAAGACTAGGATTGCCAACACTCGGCTACCGAAGAATCTGCGGGGACATGATACAAGTCTACAAGATAGTTTCCGAAGAGGGTAGCAAATCCAGAAACATACTCAAACTAAGATCAGACCATGTAAACAGAGCACCAAACAGAGGAAATACAAAACAACTGTTCAACCAACATTCAAGATTAGACATTAGGAAATTCAGTTTTGGTGTGAGAACGGCACAAACCTGGAACACACAACCAGAAGAAGTAATAGCTGCAAAATCACTCAGCGCATTTAAGAACAATCTTGACCTACTATGGAAGAATGAAGAGATTAAATATAATTATAAGGCCAGTATAAAAAACGGAAGTTACGAGTAGTATATTTGAGACATAGTTATGTAGAGTCCAGTAAAGAGGATCCTTTGGAACCTGAACTGGAAACCAACGCTAAGTAACGCTAAGTAAAATATTGAGACTATCACATTACTATGACAGTTTACATATCTTTGATCCTGGTTCTTTTAAAATCTGAAACTGGATTTACGGTCATATTCCATTTTCATTTTCTCTTACAAACAACTTTAGTTGCTGTCTTCGAGTTTATTGTTCTCTTAATATTTTTTTATGCAAACAGCAGCAGAAGCAGGTGACTTGTTAAGATTTTATAACAGAAGAATTTTCAACTTTTTCAGATTTGAGGAGTTACTGTTTTGTTAAAAAATTTCATAGTAGATAGACATGAACCAGAATAATTTAGTTAACATTGAGATATGAGAATTAAGTTTATTGAGTGTCATTCAGTCTCTGAGCTAAAATGGTCTTGTTACCAATATGGAAGTCACCAAATCTTTTAAACATTTCGTCCATGTCTTTCATTGCATCTCTAAACTGTTTATCAAAATGTCCACCGAAGAAAGAACCGCCAAAAAAGCCATTGTCCTTGAAAAAATCATCGTTTCTATCGTCCATTTCTGTCGTATGCCAAGTTTTGACAGCGAAACAAAATCTGATGAAATCTCTTCCACTAATGTAAAATCCCAAACTAGTTTGGACCGAATCTTCAAAAGAGATTTGATGATGCTGCTAATTCCCAAAACGATTTGGGGAAAATTCAAGCTACAAATTCAAAGAGATTTTGATATCCAAGGGAAAGAACTCTACGCGCTTGGAGACCATTCGGAACACCTCGGCCATTTCTTAAAATAACCTCGGAGGTAATGGGGAGCCATTTTTGAAAGTAGGTCACCAACGAAGGGCCAATCGTATCTACTCGGCAATCCCCGTAACAAGCCGGGGATTGCCGAAAAGAGCCGATTGACAAAATATGAAACAAAGATGTGTTGATATGATCATCTTTAATGAAAAGGGTAAAAAACCCATTCAGTTGTGATATATAACCAATTTGTGTGTATTCAAATAAATATTTAGTGCCTGTGTGCATTTTGCGTTATCCGCCGGAAATAAGGCGAATTACCCCAGGATTTCTGGTGTATTCATGTACTGCTTACGAGGTATATCTACCGACTTGTTACGGGGATTGCCGAGTAGATACGATTGCTTGGAGACGAGACCGAGTTAATCCGAATATCTACATCCGTTTTAAAGTGAAAACAAATTTTTGTCTAAACAAGTTAAAAAATCGTTATTTAAAAAGTTTTCTATTGATTTTAGAATAAAAACCAACAAATATGTCACAACAAGGCGCTGCCTTGCAGAGTTACAACAATGAGCTAGTCAAGTGTAAGTTTGAAATTACTAGAGATGGAATGTTGTTTACGGTGTGCAACACTTTATTGCTTGATATCTCATTTTAAAATTTTTGACAAGTAGCATACCTTAATAATCATAGCAATTACTCCCATCTTATTTTGTTTTATGTCTCAAGTTAGAGGAATTATGATATGATCATCCGTTATAAGAACTTTCCCTGTGTAGTCAACTTTTGAACAATTTGGCCTGGATAGTTGCAAAGAAGTTTTCGTTGCAATGTTTAAACACCCGTATTTCCATTATTACAGTATAATGTCAAATGATCATCACTCAATATGTTTCTAGACATTTATGACGGACACCATATGAACACAGAAACTGCAACTCAGTTTCTTATGAACAATAACTTCATAACATTCATCATTAACTTTAAAAAAATGAGTTTCCAGACACAACTCTGACCTTAATACGAGAAAACACAACTGAAAATAAGTGGCTCACATTAACCTGAGAAAGTGTATTCATATATAGTTAAAGATAAAACAACAAGTGATAACATGGTCAAATTGCTAGGGCGTGAAAATATAATCAAAAACTTTGAATATTACATCTCTGCCTCAAGATTCTTGATCGATGAACTTAATGTCACTTATTTCTCAATGTGTTTGTCTCTATGGTAGTGTATTGCTCACAGGAAATTTTCCCTATTGTAAGTTCATTTATATATGATGTGGATGTCAGATCGGTTCTTTCTGGGGGTTTGAGGAGGATCAAATCTTCAAGTGTTCGCTATAAAACAACCAAGTTCTGATTGGATGTTGATTCTCTAGCTCTCAATCTGTGGGTGATCTTCTATACTAAGCAGTGTCTCGGTGTCTAAAGAGGGAATGCCACATAGCCATTGCAAGGATCTGGCTAGAACTTTCGTTGATAACTGTAGTTACCACACTCCAAGAGGAAGTGTTCTGTTGTCTATGGCTTTTCGCATGACCAATGACAGTTAAAAAGCAATTAAACCTGTAAGTTGTCATTGCAGGGTTCAGCTTATTAATCCGAACAAATTATTGAGATGTCTTGGACAATAGAATAAATTCTCACATGAAGCCCCTGTCCTTCTTGTGAAAGTCTTGTTATCTCTCATTATTTTATTTATTCAGGTATAAATGACCTTTGTGGTAAGCGAGATGACCTCAATAAACAGATCATGGAGGAAGAGGAGGAGAAACAGAAGCTACAGAACGACATCCGAATATTGACAGAACGACTCGCCAAAGTGAATGAAAGTTTGAGTAAAAAGATGGCAGCTAGGAATGAATTTGACAAAACCATCGCTGAAACAGAGGGTGCTTACATGAAGGTAGCTACATGTACTTTATTTATGCTCATCTGAAAAGTGTTGGTGATGAAATAATTTAACTAGAAAACGGTTGAAATAAATCATGTTTTTAATGGAACAGTTTATTAAAGTGAATGAAATAAAGCACTTAGCATTTAGGAAACCTTGTGATAAACTCAAAATGGAAAGCTGCTTTGTAGCCAAAATTTAGTTTTGACATCAACATATCTTATTTATTTGTATACTACAGGAGAATAAATTAACTGCAAATAAGAATATTTTGTACTATCTTTTTAATGAAATGATTTCCTCTCATTTTGTGAAACAAAGATGTGTTTTGTTTTCAAATTTACTCGTCTGTTCTTACTTCTTTGTAAATTTATCAAATGGTAAATAATCTATTATGCGCATGAGGAAACTACCACTTAAATTTTTCTAAGAAAAATCTCAAAATCAATTCCAGCAGTTCTAGAGTCAGTCGTTACAAAATATGAACATTGATCGTAAGACAAGTTCTTGAAACGATAACTGATTACTCCCGATTCTGCTTCCTGGATACATAGCCAGCTCTCATGCCAAGTAGGGATGAATAAATGTTTGCAAGCAATCTGAACACATCGGGTTTATCCAATGAAACACCTCTGAAATAAAAGGGATGACGCCATATTGGTTCCCTACGGAATGACATCACTTTACTTTTGTTTTTTAAAATAGATCTTAAATGTGAAATCTTAAAAGTCGTTTAATTTGATTGAGGAAACAACTATACATGTCACAACAACAATTTCGCCATTTGGTATGAGTTACTGATAAAAAATGATTTAAAAGGATGTCCAACACTTCCATACACATTGAACTACTTAACGTGCACGCTTAGAAAATGTGTTAATTGTCGGATGCCGATTTACCCGAAAAATAGTAACCCTACACTTATATCCGAGGTGTATTTCACAGCTCACGGAAATACCCCAGTAGTTCCGATTGGTTTGCAAGGCTTAACCCTTACAGTGCTGGAACCGACTTAATGCTAATGCAAACAGTTTAGATTAAGCCAGCTGCCAAGCAAATTGGCGGCTGGACTGTGATTTAACCAGTTTGCTACTCTGAGTATCTTTCCTCAACAAAAGTTTTGGAAAGCAGACAACACAAAAATCTATTTTTTGAAAATAACCCAGCATTATAAGAGTTAAATCACAGGCCTCCTTACAGGAATCAAACTTATTACCCTTGTGTCTGAAGCCCTGACTCTATCCCAGAACTACAGGTCATTTGTAAATGTAAGGATGATGAATAGGACAAAATTGAGCTCTTATATTACTCTCAGTCACAAGCTGTTTAATGATATGAATATATTTCAATCTTAAATAGTTGGCTGAGTATGAACATAAACAATCAGTTGTCGCAGTTTGTAACATTATATTTCTTTTCTGTTTCAGATTCTTGAAAGTTCACAGACACTATTGAATGTGTTAAAACGTGAGTCACAGAGTCTACGAGAAAAGTCCACCGCCAAGGCTGCCGGAACAGCCTCAATGTCCTGAGATCTGATTCTCACTTTTGTAGAAAAAATGTAAATAAAACACTTATATGTTCACAGCTGGGTTATTCTGTACATGTCAAACAAATATGATATTATCTCCCTGGATTTTGAAAAAAAAAAATCTTTACAAAATGGTTTTTATTAAACCCTTGGAAATTAACAGTGACCAGTTTCAAAATATCATAGTTTACTCATTATTAAAGATAATTACTTCAAATTTTCACAGTTTTTCTTTACAAATTTGTTTATATAATGTTGTCTCAAGCGACCAGTTGTGACCAAATATGGAAAATATGCAAAAATTACACCACTAAATGTCGCAAAAATGCGACTTCGGAGCTCTTGCTGGCAGTCGCATAATTGCGACTTCAGCGCCAAAAGGGTTAACTTCTTGGTGGACATCAGTTGGAACGGTTTTGAAATGAATATATTTATCATCGGATGAGCAATTTCATTTTGATTTCGAATCGCTCTGATCAATGGAAACCTTTATGTATATTGTATTGTTCCACACTTAGCATAGAACTTGAAAACTTGTTGTATAGAAAACTTTTTAATTTAACATCTGAAGCAGGTAAAATGCACTTTAGAGATCAAGTTCATCTGATTATTCCCAAAGATGATCTTCTCTTTAAAAAAAATAATTTTCTGTAAAAAATCTTTTTTAATTATTCTGTGATATATTTGTACTTATTTGGTGTTTCTTTGTGTGTCTTATGTATAACTCTGATGGTAATTCACCTGCAGAAGAGGACATCATTAAAATAGATAGGAAATTCTTCAATGAGTAAATGATTATATCATCATTTAGTCATCAATTTAGTTTGTGGAAGCAATAATTAGACTAAGAACAGATGTTTTTTCTAAATAATTCCAAAGTCATTTCTACTTGATTAACCTATTAGAAGGCCGTAAGCCTATGTAAGAATTTGTGAATTGATCAATCTGGAACTTTTATTACATGAAAAAACCTTTTTCTTTTTCATATTAGGAAGGAAATATTGTGACAAACAGGTAAATTGTATATTAGGGGTAACTTATCCTTTTGTCACGGTGGTTTCTGAAGCTTACCATAGCTGATATGGTAAAGTGAGGCGTTATGGAGTAAAGAGTTAAGACAATAGTTAAAAGGCTAAACCTCACAAAGATTTGAAAAAATATATAACTTGGTTATTTCATCTTGTAATTTCCTTCTTGAATATGTTTTGTTATGAAGAAAATGTCCAAAAATATCACTGACACAGGATTTTATCATTTTTGTTTTTGCTGTTTCACAAGGTCACAGTTTTCGTCTCGAGCAAACGTGTCAAAGTTTGTGTTGATATATTAAGCATTCTTCATTGGTTTAAAATATTTTAAGTTGTACTTAATTTTTCTTTAATATGGCAAACATAAAAAAATAAGTTCAAAAGATAATCAAATCTGGCATTGCATTTAACTTCCCACATGTATAGATCTGCCAGCTTGTCTTTGTAAGCTTTAGTTTATATATCATTTATTGGGATTTTGCATTGCATCAACAGTTTTTCTGGTAAATAAGCCATCCAAAGGTCATGTTGGCTAGAGTACGACCCCATTTAACCTAACACAATTTGGGCTTGATAAAACATGCAGTCCCAGCCCAAGTCTGTCTGTTTTTCAATAAGTTGGTCACTAGATACACCTGGGCTGTAATGTATGTAACTTAATAATGTGCCTTATAAATGTTCATTTGATAGGATACTATCTCTGATTGCATGTGTCACATCTAATAAATACCTTGCTTACAAATAACATACATGTATGTAGATATCTTGAAAACAAATAGTATGCTTGGCTTTCTTGAATGCAAATGACATACATACTTAGTCTTTTTGGATAGAGATGATATACATGTGCATTGATATACATGTACATTGATATACATGTACATTGATATACATGCATGTACATTGATATACATGTACATTGATATACATGTACATTGATATACATGTATACATGTGATATACATGTACATTGCATGCATTGATATACATGTGCATTGATATACATGTGCATTGATATACATGTGCATTGATATACATGTACATTGATATACATGTGCATTGATATACATGTGCATTGATATACATGTACATTGATATACATGTACATTGATATACATGTGCATTGATATACATTGATATACATGTACATTGATATACATGTACATTGATATACATGTACTTGAATTTCCAAAAATATGTTTTTGATGCATGATATATGGATATCTTGAACAAAACTTAATAATTTGGAAATTTTGGATTTCTTAGAAACAAATAAATTATTCTGATATAAATGATAAGTTTGGACATCTTGACTAAAAACGTAAATTTGATGTTACATTGCAATATATACATATTGTCGGTTCTGTGCATGACCTTAATAAGTCTTTCATAAATATGAAGCACTTGCATAGTCTTACAATGAACCCTATATATGTGTGTATGAGACATTCAATCTAATGCAAGCTTTATCATGACCAATAAGTTAAATCTCTTACATCATTTATCTTGATATCTATGGATTTTTTCCAATTTCTTAATTGCATGAATGTGGTATTGAATCTTTCAGAAATTTGTGTACTTTATATTATCTGTACATATTAAAACAGCATTAGCTTTAGATGAGATCCTTGGTTGTGCTTTCTCCCTTGCTTGCTTAGGTTAATGTATGGCTACAAAGCGAGCCTAGAATTGTTTTGTTGGTTTAAAATGGATTCAAATGATCGTTGACACAGGATTATTTGACAAGTACCAACAATACATATATCTCCAGGAAGTATTTACTGGTTTTGTGTGGGTCTGTGCTGTTTTCAATGATATTTGATGTATGTCATGGCAACAGTTAACATACCTATGTACCCTTGATCAAAACTAAGACTTTACTTTACTTTGATCGAACTTTGTCATGCTATTTAAGCTTGGGTGCTATTGAGGGAATGGAATGCTGCTGTTATCTTTTGATAGACGTTGTCCATGGAAATTCAACACAACCCCATATATACAGTGTTGATACCTAAATCCTCACATTGACATTTCTACAGCAGAATTGGCGTCCCACTCCAGCCTGTCAAATCGGAATAGTTGGAACTGAGCCTCTAAGGAATAGATGTGTAGAAATTAGGGATGGGAACGAATAGTGAAATCACTATTCGAATATTCGACTAGAACTATTCGAATATATTCGAATATTCGATTTTAGAATTCGTTTTGATGTCCGAATGTCTGCATGTCCGAATACTAGTACACTAGTCCTCTGTTCAAACCTTTTGTGTATAGCCAATATCTGTATACAGAACGAGTAAAGTAATTCCAAACACGTGATGGAGACATCGTGATGTTTATCGAATAGATGTAGAAATTAGAATGAAGATAAGTTTGACAAATTATTCTGAAGAAAAATATACTTTCTAACACATTATTTGATTGGTCTTCGTGCATATGCAATCATGATTACGATTGGTTATTGAAAGAGTAATTGTTTAATTTCACGACAAACAAGTTACGTGATTGGTTAAAACTGACAATTGTCAATTAGCGTGATTGACTTGTTTTGGATAATAAGGAGCAAGTGCAGATCATTAAGGTGTTAGATTTAGCGGCTTAAAATCGACTATTTTCACACTTAGGAATTATTCGTTTTGCAAACTGTCAAAAGATGTGGTAATTTGTCACAGGTGTTTTACTGTGTGACATACGTTGTAAAAACATCGTAACTGCACCTGGGAGCTAGGCACATTCTTCGATATTTTGGATCGGTTTAGAGGAAGAAAATGAAAATAAAACAACATTATTCTTAAATAAAATTTATGGTAAACATACAGTAATATGGGTTCTTTAAAATCGAATATTCGAATACTATTTTGCTATTCGAATATTCGACCCACTATTCGAATATTCGAATATTCAAATATTCGTTCCCATCCCTAGTAGAAATGTTGCCTTGAGTAGGCGATATTGTCAGAGGTCAGCATAGCTGCTCCAAAAGTAAGTATGTTTTTACCACTTCTAGGTAATAGTTTAGGTAACAGAGAAAATCATCTTTTTGTCATAGTGTTTTTAGAATGTGTCTGCAGAAATGTGTTTGAGATTATGTTAAGGAAAATGCGTCTTTTCTCTAATCATAAAATGATATTGGAAATACAGTATCATGTTGATAATAAGAAAATATAAAGAACAGTGTATCCACTTCAATCAATTTATTATAAAGTGTATAAAAAAACCCACACATATTGGATCATTGAGACATAAAGATTTTTATTGGCAAAGTATATGTGCTGTCATCTATTGTCTACTGCTTTTGTACATTTAAAAATTCATGGAAAAGAAAGTATACCTAGGTCTCCAGCTCTGTAAGATGGTATATGTAATAACCTGTTAGGTATGGATGACAATGGACATGACCTTCATATACAAGTGGTATTCATAAACCAGTGACCTTCATACATCAATGACCTATATATATCAGTGACCTTCATATACCAGTGACCTTCATACATCAATGCCCTTCATACACCAGTGACCTTCATACTCCAATGACCTTTATATACCAGTGACCTTCATAAACCAATGCCCTTTATATACCAGTGACCTGTATACACCAGTGACCTTCATACATCAATGACCTTTATACACAGTGACCTTCATATACCAGTGACCTTCATACATCAATGCCCTTTATATACCAGTGACCTTCATATACCAGTGACCATCCAATGCCCTTTTTATACCAGTGGCCTTTACATACCAATTACCTTCATATACCAGTAACCTTCATACATCAATGACCTTTTTATACCAGTGACCTTTATACACCAATGACCTTCATATACCAGAGGCCTTCATATGTCAGTGACCTTTTTAAACCAGTGACCTTCATACACCAATGCCCTTTATATACCAGTGACCATCATACACCAATGCCTTTTATATACCAATGGACTTTAAATACCAATGACCTTCATATCTAGTGGCCTTCATATACTAGTGACCGTTATATACCAGTGGCCTTCATACACCATTGACCTTCATATACCATTATCTTAATCAGTAACTCATTGACCCATGGACCAAACATGGGCCCAATGTCGGTCACAAGTCATGTCCTTATATTGAGGGTTCTTACTATAATATAATAAGTCCTTTATTTTCATTAAAAACTTACCATAGTCTTACAGTGAACCCTCATATAGAAGCTATCCCCTTTCTTTTCCAACAAGGTTTTATTTCCACTGGGAGAAATTATTTAACCCTAATTACAACCAAAATTGTTTTCTTGTAGCTGTTTAAAAGTTGGAAGATGAAAAAATGGGCTTTTTTAGGGAAAAAAATATGTATGAAACCCGTAAATCATTATATTCTTCACTCCACACTAAAAAAAGTTAACTTCTCCAGTCGCCAGGCCAGATTACAGACTGATAGCAAGGTGCCGTATAACATTTTTGATATCCATCACTAGATCATGTGATCGCTACCTGTAGGTGTTGATTTTCTATTTTGTTTCACTTTGCGCTTTATTTTCATTTTTTGATTGTTCATTCGAATCCCTAAAGGTAACAGGATAACTAGATAAGATGGTTGGTGTCTTTGAATACCAAAAGTTATCAGGCTTAGCTTCAGATTATCATAAAGTTCGCCTTTGGCTCAACAGATAATATTCCTTTGCCTAGCCTAATAATATTTCCAATTTTACACCAACCCTCCACTCTCTATTTTCTCATCAAGTTATCTGTTATTTACTCACTAATACCACACAGCATGTTGTAGCGATAAGAATTATGGCCAATCTATTTACATTATACATTTCAAGGGTTCAATGCATGTTTATGAAACACTTACTATAGTCTTGCATTGAACCCTCGTCTTATTCACTTCAAACACAATGCCATCTATGGAGGTTTAATCTGTTGTCAATTTATTTGTGCTGCTCTTTTATTTCACACCATTTCAATACAGTGAAGCAGTTGGTAAAGTCTTGCATTGAACACTCAATGTAATATACAGTCTAACTTGTGCTAAGCAGCCACCCTTTTAAGCAGCCAACCTGCCTTAAACAGCCACTACAGAAAGTCCCATTGTTAGATTTATAGTGTAAATCAATTTGTGTTAAGCAGCCAACCTGTGTTAAACAGCCAATTTACTCTGTCCCATAGGATGGCCTCTTAACACAGGTTTAACTGTAGTTTAACCCATTACCAAACAATAACAATATTTGACCAGTTTTGTGCAGACTCTGGAAGACATTATGGGAAAAGGATAAATTGCACATAAAGAGCAATTTCTCCTTTTCCCACTATGTTTTCTGTCCTATCAGAAGATTTTTTTCCGATTTCATTACCATTTGAAATGTCGTCTTCAAACTCTTTCAGTTTGGGACAGTTGAAAACTTGACGTAAATATCATTACAAACATTTCTATGCTGAACTTTCTTTCATTTCATGTTCCTCCACGGAATGTTCACGTCCATATATATCTGATGGCGATGGACACGTCTTAATATCGTCAACTTTTGTATCAATTGTCTTAGTCTTCTTTTTCACAGGTTTTGGCAATTTATCTGTATCGACACCAAGGTCAGATATGGAATCCCTGTTGCCTAGCACCTCGCTCACGCCTCCGACTTGCGGATAGGAATGTCTGAGTTGTGACGGGTTGACCTTCTCTCCCTTTACTATTATAGTTTGTGTTCCTTGAACATTGTGATTCAACAGATCTTGACTTGAGAGAAGGGCTGAAAGAAAATTAGAATATTGAGAAAAAATATAAATGACGCAATAAAAGAAATTAAAGGTTGTCTCCTATGTGTTTTAGCCCTTTCCCGCATTTTTGCTCGTCTTATTATAGATGGAGCAGAAGATTTAAGAAACACCATTTGGGAAAAAAGGGGAATAGTATGAATGACAAAATGAATGCAACAGTTTGAGTATCAACAAAAAAAGTTGTTCTGCAATCTTTACACGCTTGTCGTCTACAGTTCATTCAATTTCGGGCCGATTACAAATCCAGTTTGAGATTTTGGTTTCAGACAGAACACTACCTTTAGACCTACATTAAAATACAGAGGATATTATGTATGATATTTTTTATGAAAATTGAATCATGAAGTTGTTTGCTATGTAACAAGAAAAACCACTCTATTAACTGTGGGGTTTTGTTTGTTTTAAATTCCATCAATGTTCTCCAGTTATATTTTGATGGCAGGCTTATAAAGAAAGAGCAAGACCCTGATATTAAACTGCATACAGAGGGGCCTCCATGGCCTAGTGGTTAGAGTACAGAACTTGAAATCACATGGCCCCTCTCCGCGTGGGTTCAAATCCTGATGAGGGATATGGATTTTCATGAGAGGCAGTCTCCAGACTGACTTACGGAATGCTGATGGTTCTACCCGCCTTGACCAGCCCTTGTGGGCAGTTGAGTATGGGGTCTTCCTCCATCATTAAGAGTCGGGCATCGCTACATAACTGAAATAATGTTGATGTGATGTAAAACACATAAAAAAAACAAAAAAAAAACTGCATACAGCAACTCAACCAAGCTGGGTAGAACCATCAGCAATCTTCAAGACAGCCAGGAGACAACCTTTCATGAAATATACATCCATATTGGGATTTGAACCAAAGGGTTAAAGCATTTTCCAAAAAATATACTCCACCCACCTTTGATCCTCTTCACTTTATCTTCATACGCCTTGTTAAGATCCCGTGCCAGAAATATCTGAGTTCCTTCCTCGATGATTGACTTGATTAATTCGTCAAATGCTTGCCAACCTTTTTTCCTCTGAAAAACAAAGATAATGAAGAAAAAAAAAACATACATAAATCAAGATATTTGCTACCTTTCTAATTTGTTATATATTCACGGACAATACTGATTTTTGTGCAACTATTTATTTCAATTGCCAAGCCCAACAAAGTTGTAAATTATCAACCTTTCTCAGCAAGCAGAATTATTGGCAGTCAGAAGGTTGTCAAATCCTTCAAATGAATGAAATAGAATTCACAAATCATTTCCTCCATTTCAAGTTTTGAAAACAAAGATAAATGACAATGTAGCTAAGAAACACCACATCCATAATAATCATATGCACATTTCATTGAAAATTGCTGCAAATTACAACAAAAATTGAATAAAGTTCCAGAAATATAACAGATAGGAAATGTCATCACACAACTGTGAAGAGTGTGTTATGATGCACTCAGTAAAATTGCTGGCAGAGGTGGGATAAAAGTTTCTCCTTTCAGAGTTGCCTTGCCCACATACTTCCCAAGATTTGAGACGAGTCATCAAAGAGGCTGGGGAATGGAGATATGTCATATTCATGGATGAGGGAACCAGTATGCAAATTTGTGATGTAACACATTGTTATAGAAAATGCGGGTATGTTTATATAGACAGCACAGCCATTCATTTTAAAACAGTGTTTTCCACTGATCATAAAATGATTGTCTTTGAGGTCTCTTTGTTTGTTTTTTACACTAGCAATTTCAGCCAGACAAAATATCCCACAAATCAGGATTGGGTTGAATCTATAATGTTTCATACCAAAATATCGAGGAATTTGGAGACTTTGTGACGCCTTGTTATTTCTGCCTCTATCTCCTCTTGGTCATCTTCACTCAATATGGACCTACATGTAGTAAATGGCAAGGAAAATTATTTTCTGAGACATAAACAAAGAAAAGAAAACGATATGGGTACATAACACAGTCTCTGCAGCCTTGATGTAAAGCAAAAAGGTAGCATTTTCTCAATTGATATGGAGAAAATGTGTAACTCTTAGTCTTCACACTGACAACATGTTTGTTCCAGAACTCATGTTGTCTTCTTCAATTTCATTCCCAATCTACCACAGTCAGGGGTGGCAAAATCACTTGTCTGTAGTGCCTGTTGAAGCTTGCCAAAAAACCTTAACAGAAAAGAGATGTTTTACTGAACTATATAACCATGATACAGACAAGTGCAGACATTAACCCAATCCAAAATAACAAATTTTCGACTGTCCCAAATTGGAAGGAGTTTGCAGACAACATTTCAAAAGGTGATGAAATTGGAAAATAATCTTTTGATAGGGCAGAAAACATTGTGGGAAAAGGAAAAATTGCTCGCTACGAGCAATTTCTCCTTTTCCCACAATGTTTTCTAAGGTCGTCTGCAACATAGTGTTCAAATGTCGGTATTGTCTGGGAAAGGCTTAAACTTGCATTCATGGGCAAGTAAATCATAATCAGATTTTGCCACTTTGTTAAACCTGATTTGAGTACATAAATATCCGTATGCATCTGAAACATTGCTTGGCAGAACGTCTCAAAATTCAATTGGATTGCTTTTGACCAAACCAAACAGAATATGATATTTAAAGCTTACCAGGTTTGTCATTATAAGCCAAATTGACAGCCTTAAATGATATATTTACTTAACTGGCTTAAAGTATAAATGAAAAAAAGTATGAAAATAAATTTGGGGAAAACTTGATGATAAATGACAAGGATACACCAGTAAAGATGCGGTTCAAAGAACAAACAAAAAAAAAGCATCATGAATCCAGGTGGGTGGAGATGCCCTAACAGTGAATCAACAATAACATTTTACAATGAACTCATGCCTCGAACATGTAAACATAGGGTCCTGCATGGCGTAGGTGGTGGATTTAAAACTAAGGGGTCCCACGTTTGTCCCACCAGCACCTCTGGTATGGTGGGTGTGACAGTTACTGATGGATTCAGGGAAGCTGCTACATAACTGAAAAGTTGTTGATACAGAGTTTAACATCATACAAACAAATCTAGCAAACTTGTTCATGCTTTAATAATTTACTGATTTATTATTATATTGACAAAATTACCTTACTTAGTAATAATACATCAAAGCCACACAGCTGATGCTGAAGCACTGAGGAACCATTGTGGCAAAAAATGAGTTGCTCTGAATGGTCCAAATAGAAAGAACAAATAGACAACAACTAAAAGGTGTGATAAATGGCTAAGGAAATTTTAAAACTTCAACCATGGCATGTACTGTGAAGAGACCCAATCATGCCAGATACTTAGAGGAATCATGATTGAACAATTGAAAGTGCAAGAATTGGCTAATAAAAGAAAAAAATGTTCCTTTAACCCTTTACCAAAAGCCAAATTTTCAACTGTCCCAAATTAAAAAAGTTTGCAAACAACATTTCAAAATGTTATAAAATTGGAAAATAATCTTCTAATAGGGCAGAAAACATTGTGGGAACAGGAGAAATTGCTCGTTAAGAGCAATTTCTCCTTTATCCACAGTGTTTTCCAGAGTCATCTGCAACAAACTGGTCAAATGCCCTTGTTGTTTGGTAATGGGTTAAGACATTGTGAACAAACCAATGTAATAAAAGTAGAAATTGCAGACTGGAGCAATATCTTCTTTTGTGACAGAGGTTTCAAATATTCAAAAATACATGTATACACTTGAGGGAATGGTTTAACCCTTTCCCAAACAGCAAATTTTCAATGGTCCCAAATTAAAAGAGTTTGCAGACAACATTTCAAAATGTTATAAAATTGAAAAATAATCTTCTGATAGGGCAGAAAACATTGTGGGAAAAGGAAAAATTACTCGTCACGAGCAATTTTTCCTTTTCCCACAATGTTTTCTAAAGTCGTCTGCAACAAAGTTGTCAAATGTCTTTATTGTTTGGGAATGGTTTAAAAGCATACCTGGATCTCAGATAGGGATAGTGGTTCTTTGGGGTGAGGTTTTGACAAAGGTAATCTCGTTTTTCTTCAAGAACCTGCAATCACCAACAAAATATTTACACATAGATCATAAAAGGTGAAAAAAATAAGGATAAAAAATCAAAGTTAACATCAAGAATCAACAGTATAGAATTTAGTGTTGAGAACAGATACAGAATAGTCTATTCTGTTCTGTTCTAGGAACAAATGTAATCTAACACGACTCCTTTTTTCATTTTGGGGGCAATTTTCATGCTTATTTTATGCGAAATCTTAATGTTAACTTTTAGTGCACTTTATACATATCATGTAAGGTAAGCCTAAGTTAGTTCTGGTATATGTGTCATATCTGGGAAAAATCTGTGTTTGGAGAAATCGTAGTTTATTACTCCTTTTTTCCAATGGGCATAAAACGCGAAATGTCTCGAGCGGTTTTGCGATGACGTCAAAAGATGACGTCAAAAAATGACGTAAAAAAATGGTTGCCATTTTTCTAAGATTTGGAAGATTCAATTTCATTGAGAACGAGAGATATATACTGTTTATAAATGGATTAGTTTCACAAAACACGGATTATTACATTCGCACATGTACATTATCGATTTAAAACAGTGAGACGAGTGACAATACATATCGGTTTACCTCTAAACAAGTTGCAAGTGTGCGAAGCGAGAGCCCAAAGAAATGTCAAGTCACAGTATACCAGCATCACAAAGAACTTTCGTGTTAAGCCAGGTCGGTGTTGGAAATTCATCATGCAACCAAATATTTTGATGTTATTTTCTTCCTTGTTATGCCCTAATATTATGATTACTAATAAGTTCAATGTTTTGGATGAAAAATAATTTCGAATAAAAGTTTAAATCACCTAGAAGGATGGATATTCTGGTATGATTCGGGAGAATTTACGTTATTCCGGTAAAGATAAGACAGTTGCCAACGTAAGTATTTCGCTCCTAACTATGATTGTTTATAACTGCATAACCAACTGGATTTGATTGATTTTGAAAATGTGACGCTCAAATGGGCTGTTATAAGGGTGAAAAATAGAGTGGGTACTCTACACTCCATTCTATCCCGTGATATCCTTCAGGTGTCGCATTCTAGTATTGTATACAATTTAGGATTTAAGAAAGGAATCACATCACTTAACCCGTTTGGCACTGTAAAGATACTTGAATATTTATAAAAACTACCGCTTAGAACACTACTTGCTTTATGAAACAATAAAAAACAAAGAAGTCCAAAAATGAAGTCTAAATCTTTTTCTTATGCTAAACTTTTATATTTTATCTAACAAATGCCTGCACAATTGGAAACATAACAACACAGTCACATCCAAGCAGTGAGAACAACAGTTACTGTCATTCTTTAATCAGTTGTTGGAATATTGAGAACCTTCTGCATTATAATAGAGAACATTTTGTTATATACAGTCAACTCGGCAGTTTCTGATCATCGACAGTTCCGGATCATCTTATGTTTGTTGTCAAATTTCTATGAATGTGAAGAAACTTTGGCCTTAAAAACTTAACAGTCATTTAGCATATTCATTTAGCTCTTGACAAAACCGAGATGATACTTCAACTTCTGGTAAAGCAATCACAATCAATTTGGAACGGTTAATTAAGACCGAGACAAGTCACTGGAAGTTGACCTAATTTTAACAATATTTTTTTTCGGCGAATCAGACGCTCATTTAAAAAGATAATATGCACTAAACATTGACATCATTTGTAAGAAAAATTATAAAAGAATGTATTTAAGCAAAATATCACGCTAAAACGGGTCTGGGATTGTATTATTGCATGATGAATGAAGGCAGGTGAACTCGACAGTTTCGGATCACCTCTTTGATTTATAGGGCTCGTCTCAACATTATTTCCAGTCGTTCTCGTACGCTCTTAAATGGAAAAAGTAAAATAATTCTTTAAAAGGAAATCTCACAAGGCATGTGTTTGATGAAAATAAAGTATTAACTGATAATATTATTTTCTGTTCTAATTGTCTCTTTGTGAAGTTGACCCTTTTTACAATAAATGATATGACAATTAATGTGATTCGGAACTGTCACATTTGATCTGAAACTGTCGCGATGACCAATATCTTGTTTTCTTCAAAAACTGTAAATGGTAAATAAAAGCGGTAAATCATTGGTATGAACAGACAGAGGAAGAATTTTTCGTTAAACTCATATGTTGATTTCTACAATAAATTGGTTAATACAAGAAAAAACAATCTTTTATCTATTAGTGATCTGGAACCGTCGAGTTGATTGTTTGTATGTATCTTTTAAAGCTGATTTTGCTTACTCAAAAGTTTGACGGTTTCAGGTATTGTTAAGTCACTCACAAATTCAAACGACACAATGTAAGGTGTTTATGACTTTATTTCCAATGTTGTTGTTTATTTTTATTATGCCAATTCTTTTTTAAAAGTCGTCTGCTACAAGATAGCGAGTCGTCTGCATATCATTTAGAATACATGTATTCACAAGAAAAGGATACTCAGGTAATTACATCAAGTTTCATATCCGCAAATGCATCCTCTTCTGGCATTGTCATCTCTTGATAAGGTCAAACTAAGCAACTTTAAAACAACATAGGGGATTTTATAGATCTGTTACATTTAGAAGTTTTGTAAACTTCCTTGTTTACAAAAGGGAGGCCACTCCAGTTGCTTTGATGAACAACATTTCTGTGATTATTTCAAATTTCCTTTTTTGTGTTGCCTATCCTTTGTTTCAAGTGAAAAGTGTATGATTTTTCTTTAAACAGCATGATTTGTGCTTCTATAATACTGCAAAACTGCTTCAGTCGTCATCGTCAACGCATACTTAAAAAAAAGCCCGCTAATTTGGCACCCGCGCTTAATTACTTTTACCCGCGTTTATTGGCATGGTGCAGGAAACCACTCAGTTGCCCGGATGTAGGTCAAAACCATTGCGGTTTGCGGTAAGGAGAATATCTGTTTTCGTAAGAATTGACGAAGCTATTGCCTCCGTTGGCATCAACTCCTTGTTAACATCTAAAAGTGAGTATAAACGACCATTATACCCATAAAGAAGATTGCTTTTGGTTCAACATCGGACATTTTTTATTCATAGCGTGCCCTTTTCACCCCTTTTGCAAGACAGTAGATCCAGCTTGTGAACAACATGGCTTTCCTTTCCTACAAATAAATAATTGCTATGCATAGATTTAACTTCTTGTTTGCTCTCGTTTTGAAGTTAAAAACTTGATTTAAGTACATATCATATCAAAATAATTCATATTTCAATATGTATTCCTCAATTTACCATCCCTTCCAGATGGAATTGTTTGACTTGTCCAAATTCAAAGCAACAGCAGACGACAAAAATGGTCAAATCTGACTTATCCACTCAACAAGAAGATGAGATGTAGAGGCCAGAATTTTAACAATAATCCTTAAGGGTATGCTCTAGTCTACCCCTGGACCACTGCTCAATCAAGCGATTTTCTTTTGCTAACAATTTTTCTTATCCCTGATTAAGCAAATGTATTAAACAAGTCTGTGGATACCTAAATTAATGAATCTTATGCAATATGTTGAGGTGTTAACGTTTAATTGAAGCAGGGGTTAACCTCTTCAAATGTTGCACAAAATATAGATTATTTACAATGGATATTTCAGATAACTTATTGTCTTCCAATTCAATATCAATTGTGTCTTCCAGTTCAATCTCAATTTCATTTGTCAATTAGTCATTTGGTAAAGAGCTTTTGTAATTTTTCAGTAGACTAATGGATGAAGCCACTGACACAGACTCAGATGCCCAGTTCCGGAGAAGGAAAAGCAGTCGCCCTAGAAAGAGGACCACAGCCTATTCCCCTGAACCAAAGTCAGATGAGGTGAAAAAAAGGAAGAATTTTGGGAAAACACAGCCAAACAGGCCCTATGATATCCTTCCCAATGGTAATGCCAGCCTCTAGAACTTGTTACAGTAGATATAAGGAGTTGCAGAGTCCTTTTTATGCAGTATTATAAATTTTAATGATTTAGCATTCCTTATTTTATGGCCAGTCATTTTTATGGACATTCAATAAAAGCATTGTATGGGTGCCTAAAACATAGGGTTCAGAGTAGTCCAGATAACTGGTCTCGAAGGCTATATCTATTTTGACTGACGCCTTCGTGAAGCACGATAAATGTCCAAATGACGAAAAAAGCTTCATTCACGGATCATTATTGAGACTAGGTTCAGAGAAGAACTGTAAAAGTAAGCAAAGAAAATATAACACCTAAGCTTTGGTGTTCTCTTTATCTCAGGCTAAAGTCAATTTTTTGTATTGACAATGAAGCTTTACTGTGTAATAAGAATTCACAGTTCTGAGATATTTAAGATCTAAATTTTCTTTGTGATGATATGTTGAAGAAGTTATAACAAAAACCAAAAAATGTTTTCAAAATGAATATTATAGAATCTACCTCGAGATGATCTTTTTTATAATGAAAATACACTGTTGATGTCAGTTACTTTGAGAGCATGTACTTTATTGCTTCATTTTATCGGAAAAACCTTTCTTGAGTTGGCTGTTTTGGGACCTTGTTACGAACCAACAAGAAAATAAAACATATGGTTACAACTGGTTTGAGTATGATTTTAGCAAATTCTGTCATTTTTTTTACATGTGTATAAATGTATGTTGCCATTACTTTTTTGTGATGATAGTGCCAAAGTTGTCCTTCTTTTAAAATTGAAAAAATGCTGTATTCAGATTTGATTAAAAATTTATATTGAAAAAATATAATCCTTCCAGATCTGGCAGGATATTTCTATGAAAGCAGATACCTCCTAACCAAATGAAAAAGGGAGATCACTTTGTACAAGAATGCCATGGGTCAGTACTAAGTAATAACTATTAGACCCCTGTGATCTATTCATTTCTTAATTCTTTTTGAATGAAGTCTTTTTTTTTCTTCAGGAGAGCCATTCAGTTGTACACTGTGTAAAGGTGGCTATGTTGGAACCAGGAAAGGGTCGGAGAAACAAGTAAAATCAAGACATACGCCTCTCCCAAAAGTGATTGTCGATAAAAACACAGGGAAGGAACTTCAGCTATGTAATGCCTGTGGTAAGTTTATAATTGATCAATACTATCTTAACCCTTAAAATGTTGGATAATTTTCTACAAATAGATTTTTGTGTTGCCTGCTTTCCAAAACCTTAAATATCTGCTTAATTTTGATGAGGTAAGATACTCAGGCTAGCAAACAGGTTAGATCACAGGCCAGCTGCCAATTTACTTGGAAGTTACCAAGCAATCTAAGGGTTAACCCTTATAGTGCTGGAACAGGCTTCATGCTTATGCAAACAGGTTAGATCCAGGCCAGCCCGCAGTAAATTGGCGGCTGGCCTGCGATCTAACCTGTTTGTTTCTCTGAGTATCTTTCCTAAATAAGATTAACCAGATATTTCTTATTTTGGAAAGAAGGTGACACAAAAATCTATTTTTAGAAAATTACCCAGCACTATAAAGGTTAAAACATGAAATGGTTAATGTCTTATTCATTGACTTTATATATACGATTTTGAGCACATTTGGAGAAGAACATATGAACCATTGTGATTAAAACAGAAATTGCCTGTCACAACATCATATTTTTTTTCTACTCAATTTTGTAAAGAAAGTGCACAATTTAATAATTTATAGATATCTACTATTAGACAAGCATTTATTTGGACTTTGGTGGAGTCACAAAATCAAATATGAGAGGAAGCATTCAGATTCTAAGCAGAAAATGTGGGCTAAATTTGCCGTTGGGGCAGAAATGACTATAAAACCTATACCATGAGTAACATTTTTGATAAAGAATGAAGCATGTTCCCCATGGAACAATTCAGAATAGAGCACTACATCATATTAGGAAAGCGTGTGCTAATGGTGCATGTCTGCCGTAAATCTGAAAGCCCGGAGTCTTGATACCTATGTAAAGCTACATTTCCCTCATCATATGTGTAAGGTAATCTGCTTACTAATCACCAATCTATTTATAGATTATGCATGCAACTGACCGCTGCCAGCAACAATGCTTATCATGCAGTCTTTGATTAAACTCTAAAGGAACAACATGTTACCTCTATGGTTATATAAAGCTCCTCTCACATGAGTGATTGATGCAGACTAGTATATATCATAAGTTCATACACAAATACAAGAGAACAAAACAATATTGCTTCTCTTTTAACTTTAATAGCCCAGTCCTATGACGGTCCCCAAAACCGCAGGAACGGGAAGAAGCCAGACATTGCGCCTACAGAACAGGAACTAGAAACCTATTTAACTGAGGCAAAATTGTTTACAAAAGGTTTGAGAGCCAACCTGGATGTGCCTCAAGGTTTGTAATTTTACCTTTTAACCCTGAGAATGCTGGGTATTTTCTAAAAATATATTCCTTGTGTCATCTGCTTTTCAAAACCTTAAGTATCTGCTTAATTTTGATGAGGAAAGATACTCAGAGTAGCAAACAGGTTAGATCACAGGCCAAACTTCTTTGATATGTATCCTAGTCAACATATCCTTTATTCCATAACTCTTCCATGCATCCGACACAGAAGTCTACAGAAACTACCATTAGATAAGGAAAAACAGCTCATTTATCTTTTTTTTCACAATGTTTCAAAGCAAGATCTTAAAAAAAATGCCTTGAACTTTCGATTTTTCTATCGCCTGCTGTAAGTTTTAATTTGAGGCAGTCACAGATTCTAATATGATGAAAAGATGAAATGAAAAAGTTACAAATGGTATATTTGAGATTGAAATACCTGAAAATCCTCAGGAGATACCTTTATGTAGATCATTATTGAAGTCACTTCCTTACCTCTTGCATTGACTAGTGTTGGAATACTCCATAGTATTGAGGTGACAATCGAAAAAAAAAAATCCAAAAAACTACTAATATTTTCAATTAAAAAGGAATAATCTCGCTTGATGCTTTCTTTAATTGTTATTTGTGGACAATAAAGGTATTTCTTATGACCCATTATTTATTTTCTTATGAAACCCTATAATTTGAGTTGTCAAAGAATCATCTCAATGTTAAGAAAAATATCCAACTTGTTTTTGTTTGTTTTACAGTTGATAAGTTATTTTGTCCAGTGAACAAAACAAAGCTTTGTGGATGCCTACAGAGATATATAAAGAATGAAAGTAAGTCATATTTAACCTTCACTCCCACACTTTGTAAGGGAGCTTAACACATTACCACACAATAAAGGAGCTTATACGACTACAATTAGATATAGATCTATGCTTGTTGATTTCCTTAACCCATTACCATACAGTAACCATATTTGACCAATTTGTTGCAGACGACTCTGGAAAACTTTGTGGGTAAAGGAGAAATTGCTCTTTAAGAGCAATTTCTCCATTCTCCACAATGTTTTCTAGCCTATTAGAAGGTTGTTTTTCAATTACATCAGATTTTGAAATGTCATCATTCTGTAAATTCTTTCAATTCGGACCAGTCAAACATTTGGCATTTGGTAAAGGGTTAAAGGGACTAACTCAGTTGTCTGCTTTCTGGATGTTATAATCTTATGTTACCAATTATTGTGACTGAACCAAACACCATTTTTAACCTTAGAATGTTGTTGTTTTTTCTAAAAATAGATTTTTGTGTCATCTGCTTTCCAAAACTTGAAATATCTGCTTGATTTTGATAAGGAACGATACTTAGGGTAGCAAACAGATTAGATCACATGCCAGGTACAAATTTATTGATGGGTGGCCAAAACTATTCATATCAAACCAAATAGTTCTGGCCCAGACCGGTGTATAACAAGTACAACCAGAGTAAACTGACAACAGAATGAGTTTCAAAATGGTGGATTATGGGTATTTTACCTTAAAGCATAGTTGGGTTTTTTCTTCTTTATTCAACTGTTATAGAAGACGCAACAAACATTTGTGACAAAAGAAGAACATGGTTGCAATGAACTATTTCTTATTTTGATTCAACGATATTCACTCAATGTATTTTCATGCTCAACCAAATCTACATCTGTTTATATAGATCAGTCAAAAGACCATTAATCAAGGGTTCACAGCATAATGATATATGACGTGCGACGTGAGAAAACCCACCTTATGGTTTAACGCGCAATAATCGATAAATCGCTGTCAAAGTGACGTCATTTATTACGGCGTTGTTTAAGTTTCCCCGCTGTTTTCAAACGCGATATTGATTGAACATTCAATCTTTAATCCCTCGAATAAATGTCCCAGTCTTAAAAGGAACTGCAGTTAAGAGTAAAAATCATTCTTCATTCATTTACTATATATAACATTTAGATCTAGATCTATGATACTCATTTTCATTGAAATCTCAGCCGCGATCGGGAAAGTAAATATATCAACAATGCTACCGACAAATCTTTTCTCATTCTTATATACCTGGTCGAATCCAGTTTTTTTAAACTCATTTTCTATTGATTGCGTAACTACATGTAAAGTACGACATATTGCCTGCAGATTATCAGTCAATTCTTCAAGGATTCAATTTTAAAAACCGTGATTGTAGCAAAACATACTACGTACCACGTCGTTATGTCTAACAATAAGGTTATTGAGTTTCTTTATTCGCTTTCCTTTAAACAACTATTATATAATTGATTTGTATAAATGTTTTATATGTATACAGCTGTATTAAGATTAAAGTTACCCCTAGGTTTAACAGTTATGTCCTTGGATTTTAGGAATAAGAATCATTCTTATCAAACCACTTCGAAAGGACATCAACCATATGTCAGAACTTGTTTGAGGATGTTTTCAAGGAAAACGACAGCGGACACCCAGTAGTTGATAACGGTAATAAATTTAATGAATCAGTTGTCGGGCTAGGTCATATGTTGCGTCCATAAGTAAGGATGGGTCATTTACTCATTGCGACTTTAATACAGATCAGGAACCCTATTCTGGGGATGTTTGCATCAACGAGTGTGGTCAAGGAAGTTCACTTTTAAGTGCCAAACAAATTATGTTCTGTCGTTCGTCCTATAGCCTCGTAAAATCAGGAAAAAGATCTGAAAGTCATGACACTCTTACAGATCCTGGTCACGGAGCTTGACAAAGGCGGGGCAAAAAGGCAGAGAGGTGGAACAGACTTACTTGAAAATGGAATAGTTGTTTGTTGTGATACGTTACCGCTATTCCACGACATATCCATTGATAATATGAAGAAGCTCCAAAACAGCACAAAGATTCGAGCACTCCACATTTGACTTAAGTCAGAGCGTGAGCCTCCCACACTATGTCCGACCAACGGGACCGCTCTATTCTTTTCCTTAGAAAGATTCAATTGTTTGGAGTCAGCATTTGTCTCCAGTCAAAGCAAGTCAATTCCCCGATAGATGAGAATCAGACCATCGGGCAATATGGCAGCCAGACACACGGACCAGAGTCTGTTATCTCCATGTAGAACTGGGAACTGGAGAAATGTGAATGAGGTCACGATGCATGCTTTATCAATGCAGACAACTGTCGTGGTACTTCACATATCTAAGTACAGACAAAAGTCGTTCCGCAAGACTTGCGCGTTTTATGTAGTTCTTTTTCTGTTTACTGACATTGTTTTAATAAGTCATTTCACCATTCTTTATCAGTCTGTCACACCTTAACAGTTGCATGCTGCCTTCGATAAAAAGTGTCCTCCATCGGTTCCGACATACAAAAAACATGGATAGTTTTACTGAACACGGTGGCATGACTGAAATACTTTATCACAGTGATATATAGACAATAGATGGTTAGTCTCGTGAATCGGTAATGGTATCGAGCAAGGCGTAGGAATACTATTCTGTGAGCCGAATGTCAATCGGATAATTATCCGAAGCCTATCCCGATAACCATTCCTACACAAAGACACAAATCATCTATTTTTTTTACCCTGTTAGTGATATGGATTCAAATTAATAGTAAAAAATGAAAATAAAACATGAAAAAAGGGAAACAAAGCTGAAAATCAACATTAAGTGACAGTTAACAGGTAGAGAATGGCGTCATATGCCATAAAGTATCTATGACCTCATGATTCGTCACACGGCTGAATGTTATATGGTTAGTGCCCAACATCACAATGTTATATGGCATCCGGTTATCGGTCTGTGATTCGCACTGCTGACCTGATAAAATTGGCTCTTGAGAAAACGCGATCTGCATCACTATTGACCTCTTTATCAATTTGATTATGCATTTCAAGATGTATAATATAGACTTTTATTATTTTTTTTTCAAGAAACAGCTTACACTGTATCTATTTTGGGGTAAAACAATAAGATTGTCGTTGGCTACCTTATTTGGAGGATGGTGACAGGGCAGCCAAGAACGATAGTATACCACATGCACGTTTTATGTAGGTCTCGGATTCACAACTATTTTTGAATGGACACATATCTTCTTTTACAATATGGGCAAATTGTCTTCAATCATCGACTGTAGGTCAATTATCGCAATATAACACATGTATACTCCGCAATTAAACAAATGTACACGCTTAATAAACATTATTGAAACAATTGACACATGCAGCTCTGTGTTTTATGCGTCTACTAATGAAAGGGATTGTCTTCAATAGAACTGGTCATACATTGTGTTTAGTTAACTTTGTATTAGCTCACATAACGTTTAAGTGTCATCGCATGAAAAAAAAAGAACACTTTTAACCATGCATTGCGCTTAGATGATAATACTAAATGAGCCTTGAATTTGACATCACATAAAATGCATTTTAAACATATTTTATTTTGTTTCTGAATTGTTTACTTTCAAGAATTATTGTAGAAAAAGTCGATCAAATTCAAACATAAACAGAATGATCTGTTCGTTGTCTATCGTCTCACGAAAAACAATCTGAATCTTCAAGCCTCCTGATGAAGATTGTTCAATGTTAATAGAGCGCCTTTCAATCGGCAAGGGAAGCAAACTTTTCATGGAACAGAACGACATGCGTTACAAATAAATATTCCCTGATTTCTTGCAATCTACCATGTGCCATTAAAAATGTACCAAATGTTGTTAAAACAATCGGTTCTCGAGAAACAAACATGTAATTTGTACTTCTCAGTCAAGCACGTCGATAAGTTTCCATAATCAAGCCTCGAAATACACGCTTAGTACATTGTTTTACACGGGAATCACAATAAATTGATTAATTTTGGGATAATACAGAAACGTGTACTGTTAAGTGTGTAGAATTCCATATCTGTCTATGATACCCCGACCGATTTTTACATAAAATTGCTAGTTGCAATCGGTCCGACATAACCGAAATCGGTCCAAAACCGGCATTTTCCTGATCTCTGGCGAGTAGTGAAAAGGAAAACAATTCTACCTTTTTCAAGTAGAGACCTGTTTATTTCGAAGGTTTGACACAACTACAGTAAGTCATGTCAAAAGGGAGTATATCCTTTCGTTGACCCAGAGACATATGTCTCTGGTTGACCACTAAATCTGTACTGTTTAATTTCCTTTGATGTGAATATCAACCGATTGAATTGGATTTATTATTACTTTGAATTAAATCTAAACATGATTGTTTTGTTTCCTAAGCTTAAGCACCAGGATGAACTTAAAAGGTGTTTCCGTAAAATGAAGACCTAAGATGTGGTAACTCCAAAACTCAAACGTCGATTTAGATTACGTCGTTCGCCAAAACGCTGACGTCGCGTCACTCCTCGATATTTCTCTACTTACCTGACGTCTTTGAACGCTTATAGGAACCGTATTTTCTGACGCATTTACATGAGACTTATATCATTTTAACAAAGGCAAATCGAACTAAAATAATCGCTGAAAAAACGAAAATCGAAAATTTTGACCATAAGGTGGGTTTTCTCACGTCGCTCCCCATATATATATATTATAGACATTCTTCCAGTAGAATAGAAAGTTTTATAATAACAAGAATACTTTTGCCTTTTCCTACAATATTTACAAAAGTCTCCTACAGCAAAGCTGTTAACCCTTATTGTGCTGGAACCTACATCATGCTTATGCTAGCAGGTAGGATCCAGGCCAGCCGCCAAGTAAATTAGCGGCTGGCCTGTGATCAAACCTGTTTGCTTCTCTTAGCATCTTTCCTCAATAAAATTAAGCAGATATTTCAGGTTTTGGAGAGCAGAAGACATAAAAATCTATTTTAGAAAACTATCCAACATTCTAAGTGTTAAGATTGTTAGATAAATGTATAAGATGGGATGTCAATGTTGATGGTATTATTTGCAGTGGCAGTCAGTGGCATTTCCTGTGTACAGTACTTGGTGAAGATGATGACTGAAGCAGAAGAGCTGAGGAAAGAGAAAGCGTATAAACAAACAGATAAAACTAAACCAGTCAAGTAAATAAAGCTTATTTGTTTTCTTTCTTATTTCTCTGTATAAGGCAAAGTTGTGGATAACTGGAATGTGCTGTCTCAAGGTTTTGAAATTATATGACTTGGTTTAATGATCTGGTATTGTTTGGCAGATTGAATGAACTACTGTCTACTCTCATAATGGCAACATTGAATATTTCAATTTTCTCGATATGTCTAAGTAAGCTAAATACCCCTTACTTTTTTCTTTCTTTATCTATATAAATAATCATCACATATCTTAAGTTTCGTTATCTTGATCAATAAAATTCTAAAGGAACAGATGTATGACCAAAAGTTTTATGATAAGCACTGGAGAAATAACATGATGTTCGTTTTTTAATTTTTTGGAGCCTGTTTGTATACAGTGAATTATTTATTTAGATCAAAAAGCGTTGCAGTGGTTTTGAGATCTGGGGCCCGTTTTACTAAACAGTTTACGCTTAAGATTTGCGTAAGTCTAAAACAACAATTCCGCTTTTATCCATATTGGGCAAAGCAATACTGCAAAGTAACACATCATTGGAATCGTCTCTCCGAGACGCTTCCAATGACGTGTCACCTTACAATATTGTACTTTCAATGAAGATACTATCCATGTGTATCAGTTATGACTTACGCAAATATTTTCCGTAACTTGTTTAGTAAAACGGACCCCTGCTGTATAAAGACCTTACATACTTAGGTTTATTGAATGTGATTTTCAAATATTTGACTCTGTGATGAAGCAACTTTAAGACTAAATTGTTTATTTAGTTGTCATGCACATAAGACTTTTAGATGAGAATCATTTTTCTCCTTCTTCAGTATTTGATAAACCTAATCCAATATTGTGGGTACCCATCAAGATCATCTCATCAGTTAATTTATATAGTTTAAGAGTTATCTCCAGAGTCTGGTATGCTAACTTATCATGACCTTGACTGACTGTGTGACCTTCAGGGAATCTTTTGTAAACAAATTGTTGACAAAAAAAAATTCTATTGCAGTCCTACTAAATCCATTTGTTCATATCATTCATTGCTTAACTGATACAGGCGTGTGGGTTTGGGAAATGGACATAAAAAGTCAAAACGTTATGAAGAGTTTGTGATCACACAGCGACGTGATTTGAAAGAAGACATGCGATTGTGTGAGAGGGCCACTCAGCGAATACTCATGTACTCCAACAACTTCCTGCACAAAAACCTGAAAACAGATGAGGTTAGTTTGAGGTTTTCTCTAAGCCCTTCATGAACGCTTCCCTTACTGTTTTATAGTAAATAGTCATACTTTGAGAGGAATCATAAACCTATGGAGGTAGAAACTTTTTAAGAGAAACAGATATGTATGTGCCCTTTCATTCATAATTTCAATGCCTTTACTGAAGACAACTCAAAAAGTAATTGTGACAAAAACAAAAACTCTTGTCATAGTTGCTACAAATGTTCACAAAGTAAATCTAGTTTTGCTGTTTCTTTTAAAGCATACTGTCACTCTTAAAACTGCTAAACTGGGTACAATGAGTTATAGATTATGAAAGAATATATTCAAACAAAGCAGAACATTACATTTTCCTGACAGTATAATTAATACCCGCCCTATTTATTGGTAATGTATAAAAGTGGTGATTTCACTAATTGTGCTGCACACAATTTGACTTTGTTGTTTACATCCAAGGTACGTCTAAAAAAAGCGATGAGCTCTCAGATAAACAAATGGTGGTCACCATGTTAGAAAAGTCACATGATACACTTAAAAGCTTCTGTCATTTATCCAACAACATCAACGGGAATATTCAAAATGGAGAATTACTCCGATTTCATTGGTTCCTGACGTCTGGCTGACATTGTTTTCTAGCTTATTGTAAACAAACCATATCCTCTTCACTCTAATAAAAGCATTATATGAACATGTTATTGTTTCAGTTTCTATTCAAAAGTATTTGAAACTAATTTTATGTTAATTGTCAGTTATTCTAGAACTTACATAACTTAAGTGTAAATGAGCTCTTGTATGCCTTTATGTATTCTCTGCTGTTGCTTTGGATTTTGACTAGTCACAAAATCCTTTATGAAGAATTGGTTAACACAAGCATGTTCCTTTCCCCTTTATGTCATCTTTGGATGATTTGTATATGTATGTAAATATAAAATTTTATCGTTTTATCTTCAAATCTAATCTTTTATTATAATAGAACTGA
Source organism: Cerastoderma edule (assembly GCA_947846245.1). Taxonomy (NCBI): domain Eukaryota; kingdom Metazoa; phylum Mollusca; class Bivalvia; order Cardiida; family Cardiidae; genus Cerastoderma; species Cerastoderma edule. Next base: position 3,467,578 of record OX401418.1, on the reverse strand, counting down.
TGATTTCATTGTGTTTTAAAATTTCATACATTATTTTTAGCGTTCATGTCGTATAGAAAGAACGCGGGGTAAAGCTGCTCTTGGAAAACTTCCAGAAATTCACCAGCTGGTTGAGATGGTCTGTTGTACGGAGTCTTGTGTTATGGTAGGTCTTCTTGTATAAACATTGACAGAGTCATGAGGTACAGACCGAGATGTCCTGTTGTATGGAGTCTTGTGTTAAGGTAGGTCTTCTTGTATAAACATTGACAGAGCCATGAGGTACAGACAGAGATGTCCTGTTGTATGGAGTCTTGTGTTATGGTAGGTCTTCTTGTATAAACATTGACAGAGCCATGAGGTACAGACCAAGATGTCCTGTTGTATGGAGTCTTGTGTTATGGTAGGTCTTCTTGTATAAACATTGACAGAGTCATGAGATACAGACCGAAATGTCCTGTTGTATGGAGTCTTGTGTTATGGTAGGTCTTCTTGTATAAACATTGACAGAGCCATGAGGTACAGACCGAGATGTCCTGTTGTATGGAGTCTTGTGTTATGGTAGGTCTTCTTGAATAAACATTGACAGAGCCATGAGGTACAGACCGAGATGTCCTGTTGTATGGAGTCTTTTGTTATGGTAGGTCTTCTTGTATAAACATTGACAGAGGCATGAGGTACAGACCAAGATGTCCTGTTGTACGGAGTCTTGTGTTATGGTAGGTCTTCTTGTATAAACATTGACAGAGCCATGAGGTACAGACCGAGATGTCCTGTTGTATGGAGGTTATGGTAGGTCTTGTGTTGAGATGTCCTGTTGTAGGTCTTCTTGTATAAATTGACATGAGGTACAGACCGAATGTCCTGTCCAATAAACATTGACAGAGCCATGAGGTACAGACCGAGATGTCCTGTTGTACGGAGTCTTGTGTTATGGTAGGTCTTCTTGTATAAACATTGACAGAGCCATGAGGTACAGACCGAGATGTCCTGTTGTACGGAGTCTTGTGTTATGGTAGGTCTTCTTGTATAAACATTGACAGAGCCATGAGGTACAGACCGAGATGTCCTGTTGTATGGAGTCTTGTGTTATGGTAGGTCTTCTTGTATAAACATTGACAGAGCCATGAGGTACAGACAGAGATGTCCTGTTGTATGGAGTCTTGTGTTATGGTAGGTCTTCTTGTATAAACATTGACAGAGCCATGAGGTACAGACCGAGATGTCCTGTTGTACGGAGTCTTGTGTTATGGTAGGTCTTCTTGTATAAACATTGACAGAGCCATGAGGTACAGACCGAGATGTCCTGTTGTATGGAGTCTTTTGTTATGGTAGGTCTTCTTGTATAAACATTGACAGAGCCATGAGATACAGACCGAGATGTCCTGTTGTATGGAGTCTTGTGTTATGGTAGGTCTTCTTGTATAAACATTGACAGAGCCATGAGGTACAGACCGAGATGTCCTGTTGTACGGAGTCTTGTGTTATGGTAGGTCTTCTTGTATAAACATTGACAGAGCCATGAGGTACAGACCGAGATGTCCTGTTGTATGGAGTCTTGTGTTATGGTAGGTCTTCTTGTATAAACATTGACAGAGCCATGAGGTACAGACAGAGATGTCCTGTTGTACGGAGTCTTGTGTTATGGTAGGTCTTCTTGTATAAACATTGACAGAGCCATGAGGTACAGACCGAGATGTCCAGTTGTACGGAGTCTTGTGTTATGATAGGTCTTCTTGTATAAACATTGACAGAGCCATGAGGTACAGACAGAGATGTCCTGTTGTATGGAGTCTTGTGTTATGGTAGGTCTTCTTGTATAAACATTGACAGAGCCATGAGGTACAGACCGAGATGTCCTGTTGTACGGAGTCTTGTGTTATGGTAGGTCTTCTTGTATAAACATTGACAGAGCCATGAGGTACAGACCGAGATGTCCTGTTGTATGGAGTCTTTTGTTATGGTAGGTCTTCTTGTATAAACATTGACAGAGCCATGAGATACAGACCGAAATGTCCTGTTGTACGGAGTCTTGTGTTATGGTAGGTCTTCTTGTATAAACATTGACAGAGCCATGAGGTACAGACAGAGATGTCCTGTTGTATGGAGTCTTGTGTTATGGTAGGTCTTCTTGTATAAACATTGACAGAGCCATGAGATACAGACCGAAATGTCCTGTTGTATGGAGTCTTGTGTTATGGTAGGTCTTCTTGTATAAACATTGACAGAGCCATGAGGTACGGGCCGAGATGTCCTGTTGTATGGAGTCTTGTGTTATGGTAGGTCTTCTTGTATAAACATTGACAGAGCCATGAGGTACAGACCGAGATGTCCTGTTGTATGGAGTCTTGTGTTATGGTAGGTCTTCTTGTATAAACATTGACAGAGCCATGAGATACAGGCCGAGATGTCCTGTTGTATGGAGTCTTGTGTTATGGTAGGTCTTCTTGTATAAACATTGACAGAGCCATGAGGTACATGCCGAGATGTCCTGTTGTATGGAGTCTTGTGTTATGGTAGGTCTTCTTGTATAAACATTGACAGAGCCATGAGGTACAGACCGAGATGTCCTGTTGTATGGAGTCTTGTGTTATGGTAGGTCTTCTTGTATAAACATTGACAGAGCCATGAGGTACAGACCGAGATGTCCTGTTGTATGGAGTCTTGTGTTATGGTAGGTCTTCTTGTATAAACATTGACAGAGCCATGAGGTACAGACCGAGATGTCCTGTTGTATGGAGTCTTGTGTTATGGTAGGTCTTCTTGTATAAACATTGACAGAGCCATGAGGTACAGGCCGAGATGTCCTGTTGTACGGAGTCTTGTGTTATGGTAGGTCTTCTTGTATAAACATTGACAGAGCCATGAGGTACAGACCGAGATGTCCTGTTGTATGGAGTCTTGTGTTATGGTAGGTCTTCTTGTATAAACATTGACAGAGCCATGAGGTACAGACCGAGATTTAAAGACAGATTCAGGGTCCTCTGTGGCCTAGTGGTTAGAGTACAGAACTTAAGATCACATGGCCCCTCTCTGCATGGGTTCTAATCCAGATGAGGGATAGGGATTATCATGAGAGGTAGTCTTTCAACTGGCTTACGGAATTTACCAGCCCTTATGGGCAGTTGATTATTGGATCTTCCTCCATCATTAAGAGTCAGGCATCACAACTAGGACTGGGACGGGAACTCGAGTACCCGGGTACTGGCCGTGAACAGGCCACTACCCGAGTAGCAAATCACTACCTGTTACCCGACGTTATTTTATATAGGGTTATAAATCCACATGAAATGTGTGAATATACACTCATTGACGAGTGGATCAGGTGTTTCTAAATCCCAAAATAGCAATCAATTATCCCCCAAAAGAATTCTCAACATGTGTACAAATATGGAACGTGTAATCTATATACTCTCCAACTTGAAGGCTGCTCGTCAGATATCGAAACATGAGACATGGATAACACATTATCTATGTTTATCGAAACTATCAACATTTTTTGTTCCGATCATCGCAGAAAGTCATAAGGGCCTAGAACCATTACTCGCAATTATGTGTGGTACAGTTGCTTGAATGAGTGGTCAATTGGATTTACAATATGGAATATTGATTTAGGCAATATATGAAGGCTTTCCAGGGGCAGCATTGGAGAGTATATAGTACTTGTGACAGATTTTAACACGTTATGTTTTGGGATTATTTAGTAAAGTGTGATCCACTTGTCAACGAGTGCCAATGATCTGATCTTGTGTGACCATTAAAATACCCGTCATTTTTCATGGCCCACGTTTTATATGAAACGTCTTACTACCAAGACCAACGTAAAGAGTTTAGATAACTGCAACTGGACATCGTATCTTAAAGTTTGAAAATATGACGATTTTGTTAGGTATATATCCAGACTTGAATCAAAGAGAGAATATTGTTGGCTTCGGGTACTCAGGTACCCTAGGGTAACATCGCCTTGGGTACCCGGTTTGTAAATTGCTACCCGTCCCAGCTCTTATCACAACACAACTGAAATAATGTTGATGCCATGTAAAACCCCATATGAACTAATATCAGTTTCAACAGAGTTTGGTTACTTGTTTTTGAGTATTTAAGAGGCATGCAAGATTTCTTACAAGATGAGGTTGATTACGGAACAGAATGACTTAGCCATTATTGTGCTTGAACTGATTTCATGATTATGCAAACAGGGTAGATCCAGACCAGTTGCCAACTTAATAGGTGGCTGGCCTGTGATCTAACCTGCTTGCTTCTCTGAGTATTTTCCTCATCAAAATTAACAGATATTTAAGAATTTGGAAAGCAGACAACATAAAAATCTGTATTTAGAAAACTAGGCTGCATTTTAAGGTTAAGGAAACTATGATCATAAGTCAAAATTATTACAGATGGATAGTATGGTAAATAATGGTGCTATACAGTCATGTGACATGCCATTGGAACCTTCTCCGAGAGACAATTCCAATAATGGTTTAGTTTTGCAATATTGTTTCTTTCAAAAAAGAATGTTGTTTTGAACCTACACAAATATTTGGCATACTCAGTGTAGTAAAACACTTCTCAGGGACCTTTTCTCACAAAAAGTTTACATTGAAGTTGAATAAATTGTCGTAACTCTTGATCTCAAAGGTAACTTATTTTTATGAATAGTAAAAAAATACACATGCATTTAAAAGTACAATAAATATTTCACAAGTAGGTCTTATTTTCTGTTTTTGTCTTAGCTAATGTTTATGAAATAATGAAGATATGAAATGAAATGTGTTGCTGAATCCCCGTGATTTTGTTGAATTATGTGCAGCACGCCTTCATGTCTGTAAGCACTTCTTTGGGAAAGCTGGTATATCCAAGCATTTTTTTAAGTGCTGTAATTTCCTTTTAAAGATACTCTCTCAGAGATGTGTGCATTTGGAGTAAATATATAGAAACAGGAATTCATTCTTGTGCATCTTGCTCATGTCACATGACTAGATTACGTTAATCTTTCTGAAGACCCATGTGACGACGGTATCTAAAAATAACACCTAGTTTAGGTTTTTGTTGACTAAATAAACTACATTTAGTTTAAACGGTTTGCCATATCTGCAATAAAAACGTTCTATACCTTTTCTGTACTTTAATGATAAGGGTTGGAAAGCTGTCAATAATTAAGTCTTAAGTCCATTTGTAACCTTTAGAATGCTGGGTAATTTTCTGAAAATAGATTTTGGTAAAGGGTTATAATATTGTATTAAATGTGTTTTGTAGATGGCCTTGACTCACAAAAGGTTGTTACAGAAATGGCGAGACAGATCTAAACTCGGACAGTCAGAGAATCGGAAGGTACTCGCAGAAATGCTCACTCCAGCAGGTACTTCATATACAGTCAAACTTGTGTTAAGAGGCCAACCTATGGGACAGAGAAAATTGGCTGCTTAAGACAGGTTGGCTGCTTAACACAAGTTGATGTACACTTTAAATCAAACAATGGGAATTTCTGTGGTGGTCGTTAAGTCAGGTTGGCTGCTTAAAAGGATGGCTGTTTAACACAAGTTAGACTGTAGTCATCCTTTTGTATCACAACGCAGAGGTGTCATTAACCCTTTCCTAATCAATGACGACATTTAACCACTTTCTTGCAGACGACTCTGGAAAACATTGTGGGAGAGGAGAAATTGCTCACTTAGAGCAATTTCTCCTTTTCCCACAAGGTTTTCTGCTGTATCTGAAGAATATTTTTCAATTTCATCACAGTTTGAAATGTTGTCTGCAAACTCTTTGGGACAGTTGAAAATTTGTCGTTTAGGAAAGGGTTAAGAGGCAGGGAACGGGGATTTCCCTAGGATATTGTGACAAGAGCTGCAGGCGTCCTTCCTGAGTTTGAACTTTAATGAAAAATCTACTGATGAGGTCTCCCATACCCCAGCCTTTTGCAAATCATCCTCCTACTACAAATACGAATGAAACACCTGACAACGTAGTAGATAAGAGATGTTTTGATTTAATCCTTTCTCTCTGTCACAAAGTCTTTTTCCGCACACTTAATTTTTTATTCATTATCTTGAAATGTATAAAACATTTGTGTGCAGGGATCAGGAAAATGTCGGTTTTGGAACGATTGCGGTTGTACTGGACAGGTACTCTACACACCTAACAATACCTCCAGAATCACATAATTAATCCGTTAATTGTTAGCCCTGTGTCAAACAATACCCGAGGCGCGTATCAGTGGCGGTTTAATTTGTAAACAGACAGGCAGCCTTGATGGAGAAGTACACATGACACCCTTATTCCTCGAAAACCAATCAATTTATGCACACTGTTCCGAATTGTAAAGTTTTTTAATAGATTGCTAGACATCAAAGAGTTTTAATGTGTAAAGTGTGATGATATTGAAATCTTTCTTCCCAGGCCAATGCAACGCAATTTTTAAACATTGAATAACTTTGTAAAACATCAGGGGAATCACCAAAGGAACCCTTGAAGAGTTTAAATCAAATGGACCTCAGATCATGTTTACCTTTCATTTTGAATGGACAATTTTAATATCATTATTTGAACTAAGAATACATAAACATTAAGTTTATATTTAATGTTAACGTACCCAAGTGAAAGGTTTGTTTAAATCTTTCACATTAAGCATTAACTATGGTTAGATCCATGAAGAAATTAATAATTTTGGGGGGGTGGGGTTGAAGATTTTCGGACCGATTGGAATTCGGAGATTTTCCTGATCCCTGTTTGTGTGCATAATATTCTCTTCCAGAAAGATGGCTCTAAGAATTTCAATTTCTAGTTTATGGCCTTGCATGATAAATGAGTGCGTTTTGCACTTTCTGCTCAATTAAAAAAAGAAATCCAATCAAATCTTGACCAAACTTCAAGAAACTGTTGGTTGCAGAAATATTTTTTGAAGTTGTTATATAAAAAGATATGAATGTTACAAACGTTATTAGCTTAAATTTAAGTTTAAGAAATGTGTTTTTCTCCAAACAAGTCCTTGCTTGGGAAATGACTTGGAAAAACAGGCATATGGTAGCTTTTACATGTGTAAGCAGTCATATGCTGATATCACATTACCACCTAAAGCCACATTTTTGCATCTTTCAAAAAGCATTGTGGCAAAAGAAGAAATTGCTTGTGACAAGCAATTTCTCCTTTTGCCACTATGCTTTTTCAATCTATTCACATATCGCAACAGCAGAACTAAAAGGTTTTTCACATGTTTACAAAGCTTCTCTAAAGTCGTCTGCTTCAAGTGAAAAAAATGTCGTCTGCAGGTGGTAAAGAGTTAAACCATGCATTACTGTTAAGAACATACTGGAAACATAGATATGTCACTGACCTTATCACATGAGTAACATGTGGCTGAAAGAGTATAAGCTTTTTAAACTTTATATTGATTACCAATGTGAATCATCCATACTTTAATTGATAACAGGTTTTTGTCACCCATTTAAATTGAGTACAGGTGCCAATCCTTAAAAGTGTATATTGATTTCAGATATCTATCATTCAAACATTTTATTGATATCAGGTGGCATTCATCAAACTTCATATTGATTTCTTGATTACCAGATTCCAATTATCCTAATTCTTTATTAACTATTATAGTGCTTGAACCAACTTAATGCTTATGCAAGCAGGTTAGATCCAGGGCAGAGAAAATTACCCAGCATTCTTAAAGTTAATATTAAGTGCCATTCAATGTTCTAATTACAGGTGCAAATCATCGAAACTGTTATCACTTTATTAGTTATGTGACGGGTTCTTCCAAATCGACAATTGGTCGTGTATATGCAATGATGCTGAAAAATGATGGTAACAGAGAGCCACCCGAACATGGGATGAAAAGAGTCTGGCAGAAAACTCATGAAAAAAACAAGTTAACCACCAGTGAAAGGGAGAAATCATTAAATGGTAAGTGCTATTTATTGAGATAAATCAGGGAGAATTTATTGTATGGCATGAACTTATTGGCCTTAAATAAAGAGATTATTTCAGAGATTAAGATTTTAAATTTTAAAATGAATTGTCCTTTAATGTAAAAAATAATAACATAGAATGTTTAACTAATAGAGAACTAGTTTATTGACAGGTTCCCAATCCTGCTCATAACTGTACAGAAAAGATAGATAACAATGAAATCGCAGATATCGCAGACAGTTTAAACAAGTTTATTTATAAACAACGATATAAACTTAGGGTAAGAGGTGGTTAGAAACCATCATCACATGGTTTATTGGAACGATTTAATGTGCATGGAGGCATACATCATATCAGATTCTGTCAAGCGAAAATGGGTCAAGTGGGGAGAGAAAATAAACAATGAAATCATTTTTATTAAATCTTGCCCAATGCTTTAAGAAAAATAAAGAATACTCGCACTTTCTACCATGGATGCTTAGGAATCCACCATGTTGATTTTTTGCTCAGTTTTTAGCTCGACTATTCGAAGAATAAGGAGAGCTATACTACTCACCTGGGCCACAGTGTCAGCGTTGCTGCGGGTGTCACACCTTGGTTAAGTTTTTATGTGCAAGTATGTATCTCATGAACAACTGTATGGAATGGGTTGATACTTCACACAGGTGTTCAGGGCCATAATTTACAGTCCCTGACCAAGTTTCATATCTAGTTTTAAATCTTAGCAAATAATGCAGCTTTTTGTACTTAGAAAATCTTGGTTAGGGTTTTGTGTGCCTGTTCGTTTCTCAACAACTATTGAAAGGAATCATTGTGTGCACCATCATTTTTCAGAACAAGTAGTATTTTACTGATTACTGCAGTACTGGGGAGAAAAATTCAAGTAGCATTGATGCTTGAAATGACCTACAAAAATGACAAGAATACATTTGGAATGGCGCAAAACCCAGATTCAACCAACCAAACTGATTGTGAGAGGGGGATGATTTCAAATTGTTCTCATTGCTTTACATTTAAGGAGAATTTTCTTATAAATTCACAGTTTAAGGATTTAGACACGCCCCAATTTATGTTAAGTTAGCATATTGTTAAGTATGTTTGGCTAAAGATAATGGTATTTCTTGATTATTTCCATGTTTATCTGTGAAATATTTACTATAACTTGTTTATTAATCTCTTAATTTTAGGTCAAGATGAGGTTGGTAACAAGGAGCCAAAGGTTTCAGAATCCAGGACATCCCAGAAAGCGTCAAAACCGACCAATCAATCTAATACAATAACTCTGGTACAAACAACAGCAGACACAAGGGGCCAGGTACAAATAAGCAATATATTCTGATAGTTTGAACATTATGATGCCTATGCCGTTTTCATTTATCATAGATATAAAAATCTTTATTCTTGTATGAAATATATTTTGATTTTGCATTGAATATTATAAAATGTTCTATTCAATCTATTCTAGTTTTTTACTTTTTTGTAGGGATGGGAACGAATAGTGAAATCACTATTCGAATATTCGACTAGAACTATTCGAATATATTCGAATATTCGATTTTAGAATTCATTTTGATGTCCGAATGTCTGCATGTCCGAAAACTAGTACACTAGTCCTCTGTTCAAACCTTTTGTGTATAGCCGATATCTGTATACATGTACGTGCATGCAATATCAAAGCAGTAATAACCATTATTTCGGATGGATGCATGCCATTCAAGTGATTCAGTAGGTTGGATGTTGTATTCTTGAATACAAAGTCCTGGTTACACAGGTTACAGGTCGCCTTCGACTTGTCGGCAGAACGAAGTAATTCCAGACACGTGATGGAGACCTTGTGTTGTTTATCGAATAGATGTAGAAATTAGAATGAAGATACGTTTGACAAATTATTCTGAAGAAAAATATACTTTCTAACACATTATTTGATTGGTCTTCGTGCATATGCAATCATGATTACGATTGGTTATTGAAAGAGTAATTGTTTATTTTCACGACAAACACGTTATGTGATTGGTTGACAAGGACAATTGTCAATTAGCGTGATTGACTTGTTTTGGATAATAAGGAGCAAGTGCAGATCATTAAAGTGTTAGATTTAGCGGCTTAAAATCGACTATTTTCACACTTAGGAATTAATCGTTTTGCAAACTGTCAAAAGATGTGGTAATTTGTCACAGGTGTTTTACTGTGTGACATACGTTGTAAAAACATCGCAACTGCACCTGGGAGCTAGGCACGTTCTTCGATATTTGGGATCGGTTTAGAGGAAAAAAATGAAAATAAAACAACATTATTTTTGAATAAAATTTATGGTAAACATACAGTAATATGGGTTCATTAAAATTGAATATTCGAATACTATTTTGCTATTCGAATATTCGACCCGCTATTCGAATATTCGTTCCCATCCCTACTTTTTTGTCATTTAAAATGATTGTATCATTTTCTGCCTCCAAAAAATATTTTTCTTTCAGCCTAAATCTCTTCAACATACTGAATGAATAATTATGAAAGAAAATAAAAGATATTATTTATAACTATGAAGGAAAAAAAGATGTTATTTATAACTATGAAGGCAATAAAAGATGTTGCTTGTAAACAAGTGTAAATTCTCTTTGACTTTTTAGGGTCTACTCAGTGGCAAGTAGACAATATGAACTGCCATGCTTAGAAAGCCTTTCCAGTTAACCCTTAGAATGCTTGGTGGTTGTTTGTAAAATAGATTTGTGTGTCGTCTGCTTTCCAAAAAATTGAATATTTGCTTAATTTTGATGGGGGAAGATACACAGAGTAGCAAACAGGTAAGATCACAGGCCAGCCACTAATTTACTGGGGGCTGGCCTAGATCTAACCTTTTTGCATAAGTATAAAGTCGGTGCCAGTACTGTAAGGGCTAAAGAGTTTGCTTTCAAATTGGACTGACAACATTCCTGATGAGAATCTTTTTATTTGAAAAATGGACGATTGTGTTATTGGGATCTTGAAGCATCAGAAAATGGTGCAGGGTAAATTTCTATATATAGATTTTTTCGTGACATCAGTAAATTGGCGGCTGGCCTGTGATCTAACCTGTTTGTTTGTTATCTGAGTATCTTTCCACAACAAAATTAAGCAGATATTTAAGGTTTTGGAAAGCAAACGACACAAAAATATATTTTTAGAAAATTACCCAGCATTCTAAGGGTTAAAGTCATTTCAATCGTAATATAAACCATTTTGTAGGGAGTGTCCAAGTTTTAGGATGATGGATATTAACCCTAAGAATGCTGGGTAATTTTCTAAAAATAGATTTTTGTGTCGTCTGCTCTCCAAAACCTTATATTAAAGCTGATATTTTTTTAGGAAAGATACTCAGAGTAGCAATCAGATTAGATCATAGGCCAGTCGCTAATTTACTTGGCAGCTGACCTGGATCTAACCTATTTGCATAAGCTAAAGTCGGTTTCAGCACTATAAATTTCATTTTTTTTTAACTTATACTATAAGGGTTAACATTCCAGATGCAGGTTGAGCTCCAGAAGCAGCAGTTAGCCCGGATACAGAGGGACCTATTGGAGAAGCAGCAGCAACTAGAACAGCAGCAGGCCAACCTACAGATGCAGCTGATGGCCCAACAGGCTTTAGTACAGCAACCAGACACCTCAACAATGGTAGGCAGGGTTGGATTGGTGTACTTAACCCTTATAGTGCTGGGTACCAGTTTTTTAAACCACTTAAGGAAAATATATACATAAGTCAAAACTAATCAACATGGATAGTGTCTTAAATAAAACTATAATATTGCAATGTGACACGTGACACTTATGAAAGCATCTCAGAGAGACAATTCCAATGATGTGTTACTTTGTAATTTTGCCTAGCCCAATATCTAAATATGAGGGAATGTTGTTTGGACCTTACGTAAATATTTAGCAATAAATGTTTATTAAAACAGTACCCAGGAACCGCTTATGCAAACAGGTTTGATCTAGGCCAGCTGCCAAGTAACTTGGTGGCTGGCCTGTGATCTAACCTGTTTGCATCTCTGAGTAGCATTCCTCATCAAAATTAAGCAGATAAGGTTTTGGAAAGCAGACAAACACGCAAATTTATTTTAAGAAAATTACTCAGCATTCTTATGGTTTAAATAGGAACATGTTGAGAGTTCAGTTCAAGAGTGTAGTGAGTGCCATATGTCTCTTTTTGTGTCTAACCCTCACAGACCTTATTTCTTTCCACAGTGGTGCAATTTAGTACCGTTGTCTTCCCCTCATAATAAAAAGACTATTTTCCCCATAAAATGAATTTTATCTGCAGTGTCTGCCCCTTATCAAAAAACTTTGTATTCTTCCTAAATATGCATTTATCCTGCAGTGTTTTCTCCTTGTCATAAAGATTTTAGTTTTTACCTTAAGTTTTCATTTATCTTGCAGTGTCTTACCCTTATCAAAAAGGCTTTATTTTCCCCAATATCTTGTTGCATTTAACCTGCAATGACTTCTCCACGTCAATCAAAAAGGCTTTATTTTCCCGCTAAATATTTATGCATTTTACTGGCCATCTAAGCATCAATCAAAAAGGCTTTATTTTCCCCCTAAATATGTATTAAATCTGCAATGAATTCCCAACATCAATCATTAAGACTTTGTTTTCCCCCTAAATATGCATTCAATTGGTAATGACTTCCCACATCAATCAAAAAGGCTTTATTTTCCCCCTTAGAATGCATTCAATCCGTAATGACTTCCCAACATCAATCAAAAAGGCTTTATTTTCCCCCTAAATATGCATTCAATTGGTAATAAGATTCCCCACATCAATCAAAAAGGCTTTATTTCCCCCTAAATATGCATTCAATCAGTAATGACTTCCCCACATCAATCGAAAAGGCTTAATTTTCCCCTAAATATGTTTAAACAGACAAAGCCTTCCCCACATCAATCAAAAAGACTTTATTCTCCCCCTAAATATGCATTCAATCTGTAATGACTTCCCCACATCAATCATAAAGACTTTATTTTCCCCCTAAATATGCATTCAATCTGTATTGACTTCCCCACAGCAATCAAAAAGACTTTATTTTCCCCCTAAATATGCATTCAATCAGTAATGACATCCCATGACAACGCCATCTAAGCATCAATCAAAAAGGCTTTATTTTCCCCCAAAATATGCATTAAATCTGCAATGAATTCCCCACATCAATCAAAAAGACTTTATTTTTCGCCTAAATATGCATTCAATCAGTAATGACTTCCCCACATCAATCAAAAAAACTTTATTATCCCCCTAAATATGCATTTAATCGGTAATGACTTCCCCACATCAATCATAAAGACTTTATTTTCCCCTAAATATGCATTTAATCGGTAATGACTTCCCCACATCAATCAAAAAGACTTTATTTTCCCCTAAATATGCATTTAATCAGTAATGACTTCCCCACATCAATCATAAAGACTTTATTTTCCCCTAAATATGCATTTAATCAGTAATGATTTCCCCACATCAATCAAAAAGACTTTATTTTCACCTAAAAATGCTTTAACCGGCGAAGCCTTCCCAACATCAATCAAAAAGACTTTATTTTCCCCTAAATATGCATTTAATTGGTAATGACTTCCCCACATCAATCATAAAGACTTTATTTTCCCCTGAATATGCATTTAATCAGTAATGACTTCCCCACATCAATCATAAAGACTTTATTTTCCCCTGAATATGCATTTAATCAGTAATGACTTCCCCACATCAATCAAAAATACCCTATTATCCCCTAGATATGCTTTAACCGGCGAAGCCTTCCCAACATCAATCAAAAAGACTATATTTTCCCCCTAAATATGCTTAAACAGACAAAACCTTCCCCACATCAATCAAAAAGACTTTATTTTCCCCCTAAATATGCATTCAATTGGTAATGACTTCCCCACATCAATCATAAAGACTTTATTTTCCCCCTAAATATGTTAAACCGACGAAGCCTTCCCCACATCAATCAAAAAGACTTTATTTTCCCCCTAAATATGCATTCAATCGGTAATGACTTCCCCACATCAATCAAAAAGGCTTTATTTTCCCCCTTAGAATGCATTCAATCCGTAATGACTTCCCAACATCAATCAAAAAGGCTTTATTTTCCCCCTAAATATGCATTCAATTGGTAATAAGATTCCCCACATCAATCAAAAAGGCTTTATTTCCCCCTAAATATGCATTCAATCAGTAATGACTTCCCCACATCAATCGAAAAGGCTTAATTTTCCCCTAAATATGTTTAAACAGACAAAGCCTTCCCCACATCAATCAAAAAGACTTTATTCTCCCCCTAAATATGCATTCAATCTGTAATGACTTCCCCACATCAATCATAAAGACTTTATTTTCCCCCTAAATATGCATTCAATCTGTATTGACTTCCCCACAGCAATCAAAAAGACTTTATTTTCCCCCTAAATATGCATTCAATCAGTAATGACATCCCATGACAACGCCATCTAAGCATCAATCAAAAAGGCTTTATTTTCCCCCAAAATATGCATTAAATCTGCAATGAATTCCCCACATCAATCAAAAAGACTTTATTTTTCGCCTAAATATGCATTCAATCAGTAATGACTTCCCCACATCAATCAAAAAAACTTTATTATCCCCCTAAATATGCATTTAATCGGTAATGACTTCCCCACATCAATCATAAAGACTTTATTTTCCCCTAAATATGCATTTAATCGGTAATGACTTCCCCACATCAATCAAAAAGACTTTATTTTCCCCTAAATATGCATTTAATCAGTAATGACTTCCCCACATCAATCATAAAGACTTTATTTTCCCCTAAATATGCATTTAATCAGTAATGACTTCCCCACATCAATCAAAAAGACTTTATTTTCACCTAAAAATGCTTTAACCGGCGAAGCCTTCCCAACATCAATCAAAAAGACTTTATTTTCCCCTAAATATGCATTTAATTGGTAATGACTTCCCCACATCAATCATAAAGACTTTATTTTCCCCTGAATATGCATTTAATCAGTAATGACTTCCCCACATCAATCATAAAGACTTTATTTTCCCCTGAATATGCATTTAATCAGTAATGACTTCCCCACATCAATCAAAAATACCCTATTATCCCCTAGATATGCTTTAACCGGCGAAGCCTTCCCAACATCAATCAAAAAGACTATATTTTCCCCCTAAATATGCTTAAACAGACAAAACCTTCCCCACATCAATCAAAAAGACTTTATTTTCCCCCTAAATATGCATTCAATTGGTAATGACTTCCCCACATCAATCATAAAGACTTTATTTTCCCCCTAAATATGTTAAACCGACGAAGCCTTCCCCACATCAATCAAAAAGACTTTATTTTCCCCCTAAATATGCATTCAATCGGTAATGACTTCCCCACATCAATCAAAAAGGCTTTATTTTCCCCCTTAATATGCATTTAATTGTTAATGACTTCCCCACATCAATCAAAAAGACTTTGTTATCCCCTAAATGTGCAGTTAACCTACATTGCCTTCCCTACATCAATCATAAAGGCTTTATTTTCACCCTGAATATTGCTTTTATAGGTGGTGCTATCCCCACATCAATCAAAAGGGCTTGTATTTTACCTTAATATGCACTTAACCATCAATGCCTGCCTCACATCAAAAAGACTTAATCCCGTCTTTTCGTCAAAATTCATTAATGCATCAGTTTGTGATGAGCAAATTAATTTTTATTTTTCAGAACCAAGTTATGACACAGCAGGTTTTACAGCAAATCTCCCAGCAGCAGTGCCAGAATGTGCAGACAGTACTGCCAGACCAGATTAAGCCTGGAACCAGTCAGCTATGTGTACAAGGGAACCAGTCTGCACAGACTGTGCTCAGTCTGAATTATGTCAATGGAGAAATTCAGCTCAGTATTTCTAGTCTGAACCAGCCTACTGATCAGAATGAGGCTATCACCCCAATAATCTTGAATGCAGATGGTTCAGCGGAGAAAAATGTGCAAAATACCAACCATTTAAGACAGGAGGGTGAAATTCGTAAACCAACCCGGGTTGTTGTGGATGAGTGCAATGCAATGAACAATTACAGAAACCAGCCCACCTCTCACGTAATGGAGCTGTCAAGGTTAACTAGACAAACACAACTCCCCGAAGGATCTGCTGTATCAAACATACAATCGCTTGTAAATAGAAACAATGCTTACTTTGATTTGACTCCTTTGAGCAATTTAACTGTACCACATAGTGGACCTAGTGAAATACATGAAACTTTGAACCAAGAATCAGTAATTTCAAATGAATCCGATGGTAGAGTACAAATCATGGCAAGCGATCAATCAAAGGAGACCACACAGGCCTTCATAGATGCCATGAATAGGAGCAATCCTCCTGAACAGGGAACCATTGCTCCTGAGCAGACTGGTTCCAATACTCCAAGGTATATGATACAGCTGGTACCCGGGGCTGGTGAGATAACAACACATCAAACCAGTCAACCGGTGGCCAATCCAAATCTTCAAGGTCAACTCAGATTGAATGGCCTTCCCCTTCAGTTAATGGACTCGTCCGGCCAACAGTATCATGTCATTACTGGGGGAGTCCAGAATCAGAATGAGGGAGTGCTGGAGTCTCATGGCCAAGTGTCCAGCCAAGTTCCGGTTGTCAATCTGGCAATACCACTGTCTTCCCTGTCTAAACAGCAAGTGGACTCAAACCCGAGTGGTCAAGTTCAGGAAGCTTTGTATAATGTAGTGGGAACCGGTGTCAATGAAATAAAAACTCTAACTGAAGCAAATGGTCTTGCTGGGAATCAGTTCAACACACAATATGGCTCCAATATTCAAATATTAATGAATGCTGGAAACCAGAACCAAATTATCAATACTCTTACACACACCGAAAATGGGAACCGGCAGCATGTAATTGAAACAGGTAAGAACAACGAGATGGGGCCTCACCAGTTTTATCCACAGAATGGTATTCTTCCGATGCCTATGTACCTGGTATCAAACCACCATACTGTAGATGAAACAATTGGAGGAATTACATCGAATCATGCCCAGGGCAAACATCAGCAAAACAAAAGAAATGTTAAATTCTGTGTACAAGAAACTTTCAGAGAATCGTCATCGACACATGAGAGTCAATCAATAGTCAGAGACCTAGCCTCGTTAGGCCAAGAGGAAAGGGTTGTTGATCCTGATTTGGTGCTTCCAAGACCCGCTAGTTATAGTCAAACTCCTCACTCTAGTGAAAACTCTCTTCAATCAAGGCATTACAGTGGAAATCCTAGCAAATCACCTCATTCAAGTGGAAATAGTGTGTCTAAAATAGATTCTTTCAAGCATCTCACAAGTTCATTTAAACTAAAAGATTTGGCAAAAACTGGAAATACCTTAATAGAATTTAAGTCAAATGGAGATAGGTCACGACAACCAAGTGGTGACAGATCACGGCAGCCAAGTGGAGACAGGTGGCGGCAGCCAAGTGGAGACAGGTTGCATCAGCCAAGTGGAGACAGGTTGAGGCAGTCAAGTGGTGATAGGTCTCGGCAGCCAAGTGGAAATAGGTCCCGGCAGCAAAGTGGTGATAGGTCTCGACAGCCAAGTGGAAATTCCATATTCAGTGAATACTCTAATCTCAACACAATATCACCCAACCTGTTTCTAAACAAGGAGAAGAATTTATTCTTCTTACAGTCAATTGATTCAATGAGTGGAGCCTTTGAGGATATGCAATCTCCAGATTTTTCCATGTTTAATTCCAGTCCCACCAATGTCGGAAGTTCATCATTGACAGAAATAGCCCTATCGGAAGCAGGTCGGATTGATTTTGATAGCAATTTCATTTCCCCGGCTCTGCTACCACATGAGAACCGGCATAGTGAAAGAGGAAGAACCAAGGATCATAGTCATTTAGATCCTGTTGTAAGTTTAAACCAGGTGCCCCCTGGTGTTGCCATGGCAACTGCAGACCCCTGTGGCCAAAGAGCCCTGAGACACCCCGTTTTGAACAGTATCTTATCAAAACCACCTAAGTACCTTTAATTAACTCACTGTAGCCCCTTATGGAGTTTGTGATAGGCCCAAATTAAAAGCAGTAGCAGATGACATAAATATAACAAGATAGAAATAAGTTATCAGATGGTATCTGGAAACAACGATTGTGACAATAAGGTACATTGCTCATAAGTTGCAAACAATCAGTTTGTCTCAATTATTTCTAAAGCTGCATTGATGATTGGAATTTTTGATAGGTTTGAGTTTAAAACAATAACAGATGGCATAAAGATAGTTAGAAAATATTTACTTCAACTGATATTGGGAAAAATCTATTATTTTCTCTCAATTATTTCTAAAGCTGCATTGACACTTGGAATTTGTGATAGGTTTGAATTTAAAACAATAACAGATGGCATAAAGATAGAAAATATTTACTTCAATTGATATTGGGAAAAATCTATCATTTTCTCTCAATGGTTTCTAAAGCTGCATGGATACTTGGAACACAAAAATTGCTTAAAAAAGTTGTGGCAGCGGCATAGTGCTATTGGAGATGGCTGTTGTAATTATCATTTACTGGAGGAATGGATATTTATATTAGGCTTGTGTTTTACACAAGTCAAATTTGTAGATTTTCAAATAATTTTGTTTTGATTTTCTTCCATTATTAAAGTTCCCTTCCCGGACGTCATACAATAAAAATACACGTAAAATATTGAATTAGTGTATGTTAATCAGCTATGCTCCAAACAAATATTCATGATAAAAAAGTGACCAAACTCACTTTATAAATGTAGATAATGAAGGAAAAACCCACAACATAACTGACTGGATGATACATCCACTGTATGGTAATGAGTTACCCGTATACCCTGTTGTTCTTTCTGTGTAAGCTCTACATGGCCAATCATGTTATTTAGGCTATTATGATGTAAATACTTCAGTACAAGAGCTTGTAACTTTGTTTGACTTCAGTGTGCTTTCTGAGTATCAAGTGACCGGTTATATAGCTTGGCATATATGTGCACTATATTAAGATTCTGTCGTCTTGCCTTTGGGTTTGTTTGGAATGAAAAATGCCTATACTCATCTAATCTTAGACTGAATTATCAAATAAATATGTTTTCCTTTATTTTCGTAAGTTCCAAAAAACAAATCCTATGACGTCCGCTGGGGACTTTAAGGGTCCTGTGTGGTATAGTGGTTTAGGTGGCGGACTAAGAACTCTGGGGGTCCCTGATTCAAGCCCCAATGACACCTTTGGTTTTGTGGGAGTGACCTTTGGCATGTCACTTCAGAGACCTAGCCTAGTACTGGAGGATCCAGGAAAGCAGTAAAAAAAAAATGAAAAAATAATGATACAGAGTAAGCCGTTAGACACCATACAAATACTTAAATTATTGCATTCTACTCCCACGACGGAAAGGATTGGTTTTCTGCACTTGATTACGGAAGGGCTTATTGGAAGGGTATTTGAATTGATCAGTTGACATGTTTAAGTTTATAGTTTATAGACATAATTGTGTTCAGACTTCTTTCATCATGTATTTTGTTTTTCATGCAAATGATATATGAAGGGCATTGTTAAAGAAATAAATGTAAATCTATTATTTGTTGTAGGTGGTTTATACAATACCAAGTATCAAAGGTCTGGTGTAAAACTATAGTAAGAGCTTCATCTTTTCTTTGAACCAAAAACGTAAAATATGTCTAAATAAATGATCAGTGTTCATATTCTTTGACCAACCTTAAACCAAAATTGATTATCCTTTAGGGTTAAGTTCAGTGAATAGTTATATTTGCATTTCCTTAGACCTGAATAAAACATTTGAGCTATTTTAAAAATGTTTCCACTGCATATTTTAATGAAAAGTGTAGTTAAAGATTAGCTGGTTGAACAATTTTCATGAATTCATGAAAGATCTAGCATTTATTCCAGCCATCAGGAAGTTTTGGTTCGACCTTGATATTTCATCAGGATACAAATACAAGGTCAAGCTTACAATATTTGAAAGCTTTGGTGCAGATAATAAACACTACTTCTGAGCCACATACAAGATTATAGATAATCATGATCCAGGAAGCAAAATAGAGAGTTTCGCAGTCAATGTAGAATAAATTAGTTTAAAGTAAAGATAAATGGATTATGACATTAAGCTTTGATGTTGTTCTCCCAGTAAACTAAAGGACGGATCAAGTTTCAGCCGTTTAAGTACTCAAAAGAATACCAATCCTTCATTGCATTGAATTTTTAACCCATCCTTTTCTCTATTCTTTTCTTACATGCGTTTAACTTGTCTTACAAACATATCGTCAGTTGATGCGCATCAAAGTCAATGTGCCCAGTAGGGGTTTGACTTATAGGCAGATAGATAGATGATAGATTATAGTCATGGTTCAATTTGTTTGCTGTGGGTCATTGGTTCAATCCCGGTTTTTCATGATCTTTTTTTTTCATTCCTCATCATTATGTTATTGGCATGACATTTTTATATGCTTAACCCTTAGAATGGTGGGTAATTTTTCTCAAAATAGATTTTTTTGTGTCGTCTGCTTTCTAAAACCTTAAATATCTGCTTAATTTTGATGATGAAAGATACTCAGAGGAGCAAACAGGCTAGATCACATGCCAGCTGCCAATTTACTTACTCATGTATAAACATGTATATGGGTTTTACACGGTGTCAATAGTATTTCCTTTATATTGCAATGGCCACCTCAGGAGGAAAACCCTAATTAGACTGTCCATATAAGTTGATATAGAACCATTGGCATTCGGAGTGCCAGTCTTTAGACTACCACTTATGAAATTCAAAATGCTGTCACCAGCATTTAAACCCATACCAAAAGGGGGTCATGTGATTTAAAGCTAGTAGATGATTCACACATATGCATTATTAAGAATAAAACCATGCACAAAGATTGCCTTGTCTTAAATGATATATAGACTGTTGTTCCTAGTAAACATAATCATACATCTGGCATGTGTTATAAAAAACAAAAAGTAAACATTCTTTTTTCGTATTTAATTTCATAAATTTAGAAAGTCCAATGAACAACTGCCTTTTTAAAGCAAACAAGTAGCATTTATAAAGCATGTAGTTTTAAACGGTGTCAATATTTCCGTTAGGTTGCAATGCCTGGGTCATAATGATTGTTTAAGACCTCAAACTTGTCTGCCCATTAAGGTTGATCATGCAGGTTAGATTAATTGGCATTCTGTAAACTTGCGGGGCGACTCCCTCTCATGAAAATCTAACTGCTGACTCTGGGATTCGAACATACTCAGCGAGAGGTCATGCAATTTCAAGTTCTGTACAATATAAACTATGCCACAGAGGACCCATGTTACCTTAAAGCAGCAAACACACTTGCCTTTTTAAGGCAATTGTTCTATCTTTTCAACAATATAAATTTATGTCTTGACATTGAAAACCAATCTCCATCCAAAGCATACTTTATACTTTTTCAAAGCTTAACAAGAAATAATTTATCCAGCATAATAAAAAGATAAGATATTAAGACTCTCAAACAAGAGAACAATATTACTTGACAAACACTCATTTCTTTTATTCTTATTGAAAGAAACATAACAAAAGAATGAAAATTGAAGTTATGGAAACTTGTTTTGTACTACATAGCATTTTGAGCAAACATTTTTCGTCCTCAAAGATGATCCCTAGGCTATGTACCGGTAAGTCACATATCAAGATCCAATTTATATGGCTTCAGTTGTATCACGTAAGAATTAATTGTTCTCAAGTAAAGCTTATTTGCTTCATAAATAAAAATTAAAACATACAATTTTGTTCAGGTCTAAAGAGTCCATCATTCTGTGAAAATGCTTGCTTAACCCTTTACCAAACAATAACGACATTTGATGCGTTTTTTGCAGACGACTTTGGAAAACACTGTGGAAAAAGGAGAAATTACTCACTTTGAGCAATTTCTCCTTTTCACAAAATGATTTCTGCCCTACCAGAAGATTTTTTTTTCAATTTCATCACATTTTGAAATTTCGTCTGCAAACTCTTTCAAATTGGGACAGTTGAAAATTTGCTGTTTGGTAAAGGGTTAAGTTTATTGAAAATGATAAATTGTTCCTATTGCTAAAAATGGTAAGACATCACCAAAAAGAAGAATTTCATTATTCATTCAAACATTAATTAAAAGCAGAAGAATGTATAAAAGGACATTGTTTTCTTCTGAAACTTAATAAATGGATGTGCAAAATGGGTTATAAGAAAATATTCTCATTTCAAGTTTTTTTGTATTTATCTGTCATCCTCTACATAAAGCACTTGTTGACAAAAGCAAAAGTGAAGACATGTAGCACATTGATACAACATTGTAAACAAACAGCACAAATATCACAACCTTTTTTTGTTTGACCAATAACCTCAAGGTAAAGTCTACCTTATCCTTATTGATATTCTCTTTTGCTAATGCGTATAAATACCATAGCGTTAAAGTAGGACCTGGGTAATGGAAAACTGACAATTGCTTTAGTTAAATAATAAGTTGAAATGAAATTTGAAAAATATTTATCATTTCAAAGGCATTCACCAAGCCACTTTTCAAAATTTGTCCGATTTTGAATTCATATTTATAAAATGAATATCAAAAATTTTGTTCATTTCATATTAATTACCTCCCTTTGATTTTCATATTGAAACTAAAATTACATGAATGAAGTTGGCAAATAAAAATTCTAATCCAGGAAAGATTCTAATAATATGAAACTTGACTTTAAAACGGCATTTGTTCTGTTAAATCTTGAATTCTATTATTCTGACCTTTTTCCATTACCCAGGTCTTACCTTAATATTGCTTAAAATGTCAAGTTTTAAACAGTACATATAGTTTTAAGTTACTGGAGCTCTCTGAATAACTGGCATCGGTATTTAGGCACAAAAATTCTTTCTCTTTGTACTATGGTTACTAAGGAACAAGTTGTACTTTGTCTTTCACTACAGAGAGCTGTTAGCAATAGGCATTAATAATCACATTAAAAATCAATAAAGGCATGTATATGTTGTATATCAAATAAGTGTTAACATCTTTTAAGAATTAAAAAGAATAGTCTGCTTAGAAATTATTCTCACTTCTGCTTCAGAGAAAAAAATCTTTATTCTTCAGGGTATTTAAGCAGTGTCTTTCTCCTAATACTGGGAAGAGGCCTAGGCCTGTTAGATTTGAAGTTACATGGCTTACCGTAAATACTCGACTATAAGTCGCCCTTGCTCTTAAGATGCACCCCCTACTTTGATCTAAGATTAGGGGAATTCAGCGTTGACTCGACTATAAGTCGCATCTACTTTTTGATGATCGTACAGATTAATCATACACCGATGAATGATGCAAGGGTTTTGTCAACTGTAAGGTTGTCTTCCCACATTATTTGATATCTAGGGATACGATGTTTTTTAATAAGCAACTAAGTCAAAAGTTTTCTGTCAATCTTCATCATTAATCCATTTCAGCTGTAGTAAAAAAGCAACTCACAATTTCCCTCTATTTTTATTTTGACAGGTGGTGAAATTTACCTCAGTTTCAGAGGGTTGGAATAGGGAAGACCGGTATGATCCGGTTTAATCCGGGAGAATTATCTATAATCATAATCCAATCAGACCGTGACAAACCAGCAAATTGGAAGGTGTTAAAAACAAAGTTGCTAGTTTAATCAAATTGCATAATGTCAAACTGTCAGATAATGACCCTTATCTCTGTTTTTGCAATGAATGTCACGGTTTGACATTCGGTGTTATAAACACATGGTAAATGTTATCTTATGCACATAGGAAGTCTGCGCCGTTCTAATATCCAGTCCTTCCATAGTCATGGAAACCTTGACAGATAAGAAGATATGATAAATTTAACTAATACCTGATATATTGTACGATGTTCTCATTTGAATAGTAAAACATTAACCGTACCATAAGCTTTACCGGTATATACTCCCAACTATCCTAGTTACTTCCCTCACATACAAGGTCGCCATTTGCAACATGTTGGACAAAAGTAAACAAACCTACAAATCTCTCTAGGGAAAAGTAAAATAAAAAAAAAAGACGCTGAAAAATTATGTGATGTTGATTGATTTTGCTTATAAGACGCACCCCCCACTCTGTCATCCAAATTCTATGTAAAAAATGCGACTTATAGTTGAGTATATACGGTAAATAGATGGAAACCAGGTAACATATGCGACTCTGATGTAAAAACTTCCACACTCCATTTTTTTTCTACATTGTTTACAAGTCTATAATATTGGGTCCCGGTCATCGTTGTCAACTAGTAGAGAGGATTCAACTATGAGGTGTCGCTATCGATTAAAGCCAAATTCTACCCAAAGCCACTATCACCAAACTTTGTACTTTTTGTCGACATGCTGCGATTATCCTCGCTGTCTGTGTACAGCATTCGGTGACCGGGATACAGGTTTGAATCTCTGGAAGACAACGATGCTGTCTCACTTTGCACAAGGCTTCCCTCCGTTCCATCAGTCTGTTGTTCCGAAACTTCTAGACTTTCAGCGCCAAAAGGGTCGACAGGGTCCGCTCCAGTCACAGGATACTCCGGGTCGTCCTGCATGTGAGCCAAAATGGCTCCACTGCTTTCAAACTGATCTGATGCTGAGCTCCCCAATCTGGCCAGTGGAAATTTCTCACCGAGGGTTTCTGCACTGAGAGTGAAGTCAATGTCAGGTCTATCAGGGCCTAACCTTGAGTCTATGGAGTCAGTCTTGTTCTTGTTTACAGACGTTTTTTCTTTACCTAAAAAAGATATTTTCAAATCACAATATTAATCATGAGATGAGACAAATAAGTCATGTTGTCACAGCAGTATTGTTAAAAAGAAAATGATGAAAAAGTAAAATTAATCTTCAAAACTGTGTCATATATGGGTTTTACATCACATCACCATTATTTCAGTTATGTAGCGATGCCCAACTCTTAATGATGGAGGAAGACCCAATACTCAACTGCCCATAAGGGCTGGTCATGGCGGGTAGAACCATCGGCATTCCATAAGTCAGTCGGGAGACTGCAATTCTAATGAGTACCAACAATGTAATTGTTAGCAAAAAAGTTTTATACTCCTTAGGCTTTTACTTCAAATGAAAAGTATTTCAGTTATGTTGCAATGCAGGGTTTATTACGATGGAGAAAGACCCCTAACTTGACTGGTCAAGACGGGTAGAACTGTGACAATTAACAAGTCAAAATGGAGATTGTCTCTCATGAAAAACCATATGCTGTCACCAGGGTTTAAAGTCATGTGGAGAGAGACCATAAGATTTTAAGTTCTGTACTCAAACCAACAAGCCACGGAGGCCCCCTTTTTAACCCTTTCTCAAACAATAACAACATTTGACGACTTTGTTGCAGACGACTTTAGAAAACATTGTGGGAAAAGGAGAAATTCCTCGTAACGAGCAATTTCTCCTTTCCCCACAATGTTTTCTGCCCTATCAAAAGATTGTTTTACAATTTCATCACATTTTGAAATGTCGTCTGCAAACTCTTTTAATTTGAGATAGTCGAAAATTTGTTGTTTGGGAAAGGGTTAATACAAAAATAGCTTTAAAATACTGCATGCAAAATATTCCAAAAGCCTCCCATAGCACCACACTTACTATGTAATTTCGATTGGAGTTCCTCCAGTTCTGTGTTGAGTTGTAGGATCTGTGACTCGAGAGATTGGTTAATGCGTAACACAGCCTGATGCTTGTCCTCCACACACTGTTAACAAAGATAAAACAGACGCTAGAAATCTAACATGGACATAACAAAAGGAATTCTCTAAACAGAAAATTAAAATTAAGTATAGTCAAATCTTGGTTATTCTAACAATTGTGAAAAAAACCCAATCTTATCTGGATTACATCCTGATCCCAAAAACAAAAGGAATTATCAAAAAAGACAAAAAACAAAGTATAATCAAATCCTTGTAATTCTAACACCCATTATGCAAAAAGTTTCTTATCTGGATTACATCCTTCTTATTTCCATATAAAACATAAAGGTCAAGTTCAAACTCTGATTATTCCAAAGCATCCCCGACCATTCAATAGTTTAAATTAGGCTCCAAGCACACATTCTTGGTTATTCAGACCTATTTAAAATAACCAACAATCATAGCATTCTGCAATTACAACCATCTATGATCAACTCCCTGGCAATAAACATCCATTCAATTTCCAAATAACCATGCTTCAAATATATATATAAGAAGTTTGTATGGTGTTAAATGCACAATCAACAACTTTAACTATGTAGCAGCTTTCCTGGATCCATTAGTACTTGGCTAGGGGTCTGAAGTGACTTCCCAAAGGTCAACCTAACAAAACCAGGTGTTGGTGGGGCTGGGACCCATGATTTGTAAGTTTGCCACCTTAACCTCTGTCCCGCCCAGGACCCCTGTACATAAGAGGTATAGTATTACTTATCGAATTTCCCCTCACACATCTATTTACCTTCACCTCCGCATTATGACTAGATTTGACTTTCTCCAGACTCAGCTTCAGCTCAGACAGGGTGATCTCCTTGTTCTCCAAGTTCTTATTTTTGTCCTCAATCTGAGCCAAACATGTGTCCAGCTGTTTTGTCTTGGCAGCCAGCTGAGATTTTACAACTGAAATCATATCAGATACAGCTGAGATTTTACAACTGAAATCAAATCACAGATACAGCTGAGATTTTACATCTGAAATCATATCACAGATACAGTCAACCTTGTAGAAGTGTGGTGTAGAAGACAACTTACGGCTTAAGGTAGAATACCCATAATCTGCTGTCTTGAAACTTATTCCTTTGTCAATTTACTTCGGTCGTTCTCGGTATATATCGGTCATGGCTGTAACTATTGGGTTATGGGTATTCTACCTTAATATGGATGGATGTCAGCGATTCAGAAGGTTTCATTAGTAGTCTTCTAAATGACTTCTGTCCCGTATTAAGATAGGCTTAGACTTAATAACTTTTTAAGCACTGTAAAAGTCACTTAAAAACAAGATGGCTGTATTGAGAAAGAAAGGAAGAGTCCCTGATATGGTTCGTTGAAATAGTCTTTTGAAAGCAGTATTTAAAGATAATCATAACTATAAATAAAGCCGATTTGCATAGAGTTAGAGCCTGCCTCTTAAAGATAGATACAAGTTTTTATTGTACATAAAGACCTCGAGCCAATCATACCGCATATATTATAGAAAACATTTCATAGCTCTAGAGTTGTTTATCATCATTTGTTTCCTTTGAAAAATTCACAAACCCAGCTGTTTACAAACAGAAATTACGTTTTTTGGGGAAAGCTAAATAAACTTAAGTAAGTATATCAAATAAAGTAAATAAACTTAGATCTTTAAAAAGTTAGAAAGGCAGTTGTTTTTATGTTTGTTCAAAGTTAATTTCAGACTCTTTCACTTTCATGATGAAAGATATGTCGATTGATAGTTTGCAAATTGTGGCTGCATTATCTGCGTGCATTAAAGTAAAAAAACCTATAAGTGTATTTCCAGTAAACCAGATATATAGATAAAAAGCTTTGACTTACCATGCAGTTCTGCTTTTAAAGATTTGTGTTGGTGTTCATACTCAAGCTTTGGATGTTTCGATACTTTATTGTTTAGGTTTTTCTGCAGCAATTCACCAGTTAAAGTAACCTCCTTCTGTAACTGAAATATCTGTAACATAAAAATAATTCAGACTCAAGTAAAATAAAGGTGGTAAAATGTCAATTAACTTCTTACATAGCATATGTGCCTTAGAGTCGCTGTGTAGCAAATAAACTTGGAAACATTGTCAGAAAACAGAGAAATCTCAATTGTGTCATAAAGGTTTCGAGGCTCATTAATCAGTTTGGTACTATTCATTTGTATGATGTTTAACGCCATATCAACAAATTTCAGTTATGAAATGGCTTTCCTGCATCCAACAGTTTTAGGCTAGGGTTCTAATGTGACTTGCCAAGGGTCACTCCCACAAAACCAGAGGTGTTTGAGGGGATTCAGCCCGGGACCCCTGATTTTTAAGTCCGCCATCTTAATCACTGGGGCTGGCAGAACCTCTCAATACTATTCATAGATTGTCATTTCCAACTGATATTAGGTTGCTGATATGTTGTTTGCACTTTATTATGTCTAGCATTGAGGAGTTGAACGGATTAAATCGCCATTATAACAGTAGCCCAGTAAATGAACATGCCGTACAATGATAATTTTTGGCCCAAAAAATCTCATAAAATTTTCCCAAAACTCATTACTTTCAATCATTTTTATCATTTTTCTATAGAAAAACTCATTGATTTTTAAGTTTTGGTCAAAAAAGCCCATTGATTTGATTTAGAAAAATATCACTGGCCGTAACCCAATGTTATTTTATATCAAATCCAGTAAGCTAACCACTATACCATGAGGATTCAATAAACCCTATGTTGTTGATTGTCATAAGAATGGTCTAAATGTGACAATTCTAAGGAGTAGCAATAAAATAGGATCATAATTTGTTTATTTGAATCAATATAAGTTAAAGGATAAATAGAAAATAAATTGGTATCTTTGAATAGCAAACATTGTCAAGCTACATTTTAGATAATTATTGTATTCATCTTCCGCTCATCAAACAACATTCTTATGCCTTGCCTATTAACAATTACGAGTCAAGACACCAACCATCTATTCTCTATCTGTCTATGAAAGAAGGATAATCTATGAAAGAAGGATAATCAGTCTCCCTTCTAAAGTCCCTTCAACATTCAGTCAAATACCTGAACATCATTAGATATAAACTAACCTGGTCTTTTAACTTTACGTTGAGTGTCGCATGATTTTTCATGGTCTCCAATTCCTTTTTTGCTGTAAAAAGACTGGCCTCTGACGCCATTAACTTCTGTAAAAGGAGAGATAGAAGAATTCAAGATGAGGCAATAACTACTTGATAATAACTCAATCTATTCCCTCAAGTGGGACCTTCTGTCTTGACCAAATAAATAAATGATGTTAAGTTTATACTTATTCATTTTATATTGATTGTGAAACAAGTTCTTACAACTGATTAAACACTCTTGATTCTGCTTCCTGGATACATAACAAGTCCTCACGCCAATTGTGGATTAATGAAAGGTTGCAATACAGATCCCACTCCTCATAATGCTTTTCTCATCATAAATATACATATATATCACAACTGAAAGGTTTTTCACATGTTTACAAAGCGTTTCTAGTCATCTGCTTCAAACCTGGGAACCCCGATTTCTTAAAACCCCACCTAAACCACTGGGCTGTGCAGATGCCTATATAAGACTATCAGATATAGATCTATGCTTGTTGATTTCCTTAATACAGAATACAATTTCAAGGAAAACCACACCTTTCTCAGGATTTCTTGGTCTTCTTTTAATTTTGCCAACAACTCAGTCTGATCTTGTTTGGTTATCTTTAGTGCTTCATTCTCATGTAAACATGACCTGAAAAATGCAGAAAAGAACAAATGTCAATGCCTGGTTAAAATCTTGTACAAATTACATGAAGTCAAGTATGACTGAAGTATGGAGTATAAGACAACTACTCAAAGCTGCTTGTCCAAAGATGTGAGGAAATTTGGAAGTTATAAATTGATTTCTTTAAAACTGCTAAAATGCTGAACTGTTGTATGATAGGCACTAAAAAATAGTCAGTGGAAGCAAAATGAGACCGTGTATAATTTCTTAAAGTATGTATAAAAGTGTGACATTGGTTTCGAGATCTAACCCATATAAGCTGTATATACTTAGATTAAATGATGCTTCCTGAATTAATTTTGCTTCAATAGCTAGTTTTAATTGTATATCGAACAACAATACAAAAACTGTATTGTTTCAACAACATTTTATTTTGACTTAAAACTGATCTTTTCTGTGAACAAACACCTTCATAACTTGATCCTCCATATAGGAGCTTTCTGCATGAGTATTGAGGTGTATCTAGATTAGTAAACACAAATTGTCATGCATTGCTTTTTCCATAAAATCTCATTCCTG
Organism: Cerastoderma edule; assembly: GCA_947846245.1. NCBI lineage: Eukaryota > Metazoa > Mollusca > Bivalvia > Cardiida > Cardiidae > Cerastoderma > Cerastoderma edule. The sequence goes on along the minus strand of OX401418.1, from coordinate 3,437,674 downwards.
TAGAAGTAAAATCAAGAAACCAGTTCCAGTACTATAAGGGTTAAATACCAGAATAAAGGTACTTAATTACCTATCTACAGATCACCGCAAGCATTTTGTTCCAGATAAAAAAAAAGCTCATAGTTAACTATTTATCGCTAGTTTTCACAATAGGTTCAATAGTTATTTATACAATAAACATCAAAAAGAAATTTCAAATAAGTACACAATTATTTTACATGAGGCAATATACCAATCATCATAACAAAAACATAAATTGCTCTAAATGAGCAAATCATCCATTTATCACAATTGATTTTGACCGATCATCAAAAAGCAAACCTAGTTTTCCTTGCTATATTCTCTTTTATCTTCAGATGCTTTTAATTATGTTTGTATGTAGTTAATGTCGCATCAACAATTGTTCAGTTATGTTACTGTATTCCTGGATCCACCAGTACTAGGCTAGGGCTCTGAAGTGACTTAAGTTCACCCCACAAAACCAGAGATGCAGGGGGTTCATAACATGGACCCCCTGAGTTCTTATATATGGGTTTTACATCACATCAACATTATTTCAGTTATGTAGCGATGCCCGACTCTTAATGATGGAGGAAGACTTCATACTCAACTGCCCATAAGGGCTGGTCAAGGCGGGTAGAACCATCGGCATTCCGTAAGTCAGTCGGGAGACTGCCTCTCATGAAAATCCATATCCCTCTCAGGATTTGAACCCACGCAGAGAGGGGCCATGTCCCCTGAGTTCTAAGTTTGCCACCTTAACCCCTGGGCCATGCAGAATCCTGCTTTTAATTATGACCTGTCACATTAAACCATCATGAAGTATAAGGTTTAAAGGACTTACTTTAACTGAACAATTTTCTCATACTCTCCGCTATCCTGTGCACCCTTTAGTTTGCGATTGTCATCTTGGAGCAATTTTAGAGAAATATTTAAATTACGGATCATCATATCATCTTGTTTTAGTTGATCTTCCTGAAATTATAGAAAATATCAACAAATGCTTTTAGTGATTCTATCATTCTGCTTTTCACAGTAAATATATAGCTAAGTTCTGTTAATCTCCTAACTCAATAATATTTATTACACCTCATTACTTTTTGTCGTTTGCTATAGTTTTGTTTGAATTTGGACCATTCACAAATTCCTTATATGGGGGAATTGGTGAAAAAACTTAATCTGCATAAGCCTGTGTCAAGGTGGTGTTTTAATGACAAACAGACAAATATTGTCCCTTCATGGCACAGCAGTAAAAAAAAAAGACAAAAAATTCGTAAAGATGTAAATGGAAATATCATTGACAATTGTAAAAGCAGAGGTCTTGATAAGCAACTGTATGAGAGGCTCTTATAAGCAATATTTCAAACAACAATTAGATAAACACAATTTCTATTGTAATTTTTAAGAATCAACTTCACAAGACGATTTAAATGGGTACCCTCAATAAAGGGAAGCATACCATAGCTTGATTTTTTCCCTCCAGTATTTTGGTGTTAGCAATTTTACGGAGCAGTCGTCTATGTCGCTTTGCATGTTGCTCTCGTTTGTTGCGCTCATACAATAGTTGATTGTGTAATAGCATTAACTGGCCTCTAAGAATACTGATTTCATCAGCTGGTGGAGCACCTGAAAAAATAGGAAACTACATGTGTTTAAATCTATCACTAACATGTTTGTTATCTTAACCATTATAGTGCTGGTACCAGCTTCATGCTTATGCAAACAGGTTGGATTCAGGCCACCTGCCAAGTAAATTAGCGGCTAGCCTGTGATCTAACCTATTTGCTTCTCTGGGTATCTTTCCTCATCAAAATTAAGCAGACATTAAAGATTTTGGAAACTGCCGACAAAAAAATCTATTTATTTTGAATTTAAATTTTTCATATCTGGGAACAAACAGTAAAATCAGTATTTGACCATACCTCCGAAATGTGTCCAATTAACATTCTGTGTACTTGGTATGGGTAGTTTGGCAAGCTCCTTGGCGTGGATCTCTCCTCCTAAACGAATGTGCTGATCTAACAACTCTTGCGGTGAAAATGACGAAAAATACGGACGACCAACAGGATCTGTAATGATTTGTAACACTTGCATAAGTTATGTTTATTAACGAAAGCAATGTGAGAAAATCACTTGTAAACATTTTTGTTCCAAGGAGGAAAGATTGATATATATTTCTTAAAAGATTCCCCCTTTATTTCTTTACATTTTAGTACAAATGCTTCCAGACAATTCTAATGAGAACAAAAAAATGTAAGGTTTTGAGAAGAAATGATGGACATGTATACTTTTATAAGCGATCATTTTAACCTACCAAATACATAAAATTGGATACTTGTTCTACTCCCATAACAAAAAGAGGTCCATGGTTTGACCCCAATTGGGGCCACTCATTTCATGGGAGTTTCCTTTCACTAGGTACTAAGGAGCCCTGGGTCAGTACTGGCAAGTTTCAGGAAAGCATTTAAATAAGTAAAAGGCTGTTGATAAGGCATTCAATTCAATAAAAAAAAAATTGCTGGTGACAGAGGTGCAATGGTAGAACATTGGCCTCTGTTATCAAGGGTCCTGTGTTTGAACCCCACAAGCAGCAAGATGAAAATGCCTGGACCAGCCCAAAAATTGGCACAAATACTAGTTTTTAAGTATTAAGGAAGTAGTCATCAGGAATGATTTTTATTGGCTTCACACTTCTGTCACATTTGATGTAAAATAAATGTGTTTAAACTGAGAACTCATCAAGACATTATAACAATGAATGAATAATTGGCGTTATAAGACCCATCATCAGCTTAGGTCATTTAGCGCACATTATACACTCAATACAGATACTTTAGGGGATGACCTAACCCTGTAGCCTGACATACTGACATGTAGCCTGACAAATTACCTGGTTCAGTGGATGGTTTTCCTCCATTCCGGCAATTCTGGCACATGGACACGGGCACCGGATTGAACAGTTGTTTAAACAAGTCTATAATCTGATTCTCCTCTTGACGCCCATTTACTTCACCCTCCTTTGTCGCACTGTTCGCAAATACGGGACACTTAGTCAAACTGTTTGAGTTCACCGGAAATGTAGAGGAAGTGGCGCAGAGCACTGGGCACCTGTTCACATTGATTGTACTTGTAGTTGTTGTTTCCAAGGTGATCTTTGTTTCCTGTTTGGTACTCACTGTAACCGTGCTTCCATTGCTCAATACTGAAATATCACATGGGTCCTCCGCGAGATCCTGCTCTGTGCTCTCCACGTTGTCAGACTTACAAGTTTCTTCGACACTTTTACTTGGTGCACTTTTAAATGTTGTAGAGACAGACCTTGATACTGCCTCCTCCTCCTCGGACGATGGTTCCATTTTGGGCAGATGAGGACATGATCTTGATCTTTTAGTGCCGAACCTGGTCGCAACATCGATTGACTCTGTTGTAGAGAGACTGTTGAAGCGGATACGATTCACGCTCCTCATAAACTTTGCTACAGACTCGGCGGTGATCATGTGATCTGATGTAAGCGCGGATACTTCCTCGTCACTGTCATCTATAAAGAGATTAATACAGGTTTGAAACACAAGGGTACTGACACCAGGATTACTTTAGACCCCTGTGGTTTATACAGGCTGTGTTCTAAACAATCCTTTATGTTTTGTATTCATATGGGTTTTTACATCACTTCATTTCATCATTTCAGTAATGTTGCAATACCCGACTCTTAATGGAGGAAGACCCCTTTACTTAACCGCCCATAAAGGCTGGTCGAGTAAGGCAGAACCATCGGCATTCAGAAAGACAGTCGGGACACTATCTCTCATGAAAATCAAAATGCCGTCACCCGGATTTGAACCGCCCTGGAGAGAAGTCATGAGATTTGAAGTTCTGTACTCCAATTACTACACCAAGAAACCTTTTAATAAAAAAGTTTAGATAATTATGTAATGAGAGGTCCAGATAAGTTACATTTCCCGAGACCATTCCTCCAATTCTTCTTTATGCTATTGTCTAATCATTACAATGGTATTATCAAACTAATGCTAATGAGCAACAATGAAATAGGATTAATCCATCTTTATTTCGCAGTTAACAAAGACTGATAGAAACCCCCATATCTGGATCTCAGATGCTCTACTTTCATAATTATAAGGGTTTTATATCCAATCAACATTATTTCAGTTATTCTACAATGCCTTACTCTTAACCATGAAGGAAGACCTCATACTCATCTGCCCAGAACCATTATCATTCCGTATGCCAATCGGGAGACTCAGATGATCTATCTAAAAATATTTGATAATAAAAGGATCCCTGGGTTATGATGGATTTTAGTAATAAAAAACCTTGAATTCAGAGCTCAGCAAACATTTCTTTTCAATATGTATTGCAATCAACATGAAAAAGTTTGATAAGCTTTTGCTGACCATTAAGATTGTTGTTATGGGAGAGCAGTCATTGAAATTCATAATTCTACAATTTCTACTCAATAAAATTTTTTTTCTTCAAAATTCCTATTTGTAATCTGTTTGTTTGTTTGATCATAACATTACCTTTAAAAGTCCTGGTAAAGTTAAATGACCAATACTTTCTTACATTTTCTCCCTTTCAAACCAAAATTATCAATTTCAAAGTAAAATGTTGATATGCTCTCATCAATGACTCATCCCTGAGGATTCATTTTAACCCTTATAGTGCTGGAACCAACTTCATCCTTATGCAAACAGGTTAGATCCAGGCCAGTCGCCAAGTAAATTGGCAGCTGGCCTGTGATCTAACCTGTTTGCTACTCTGGGTATCTTTCGTCATCAAAATTAAGCAGATATATAAGGTTTTGGAAAGCAGACGACATTAACCCATTCCCAATCAACTAATTTTCGACTGTCCCAAATTGAAAGAATTTGCAGACGATATTTCAAAATGTGATGAAATTGAAAAATATTTGTAAGATAGAGCAGAAAACCTTGTGGGAAAAGGAAAAAGTGCTCGTTTTTGTTTTCCCACAATGTTTTCTAAAGTTGTATGCAACAAAGTGGTCAAATGTCGATATTGTTTGGGAAAGAGTTAAAATCTATTGCACTTAGATTAAATTCATTGTACTAACCACTGTCATCTTCAAGGTTATTTATTACTTGTGACAAGTTGTCCACCGACACAGAATCATTAATGGTTGGTTGCTCGGACTTGGCATCTGTACTGGGGAACACATCTTCCACTTTACTGTTGGAATTACTCCGTGATGGCGTTTTATATCCTTCCTGCAAGGACCTTTCTGATAACTTTCTCGTAAAGCCCGTCGACATGACCTTTGGATTGTCTTTTGTAACCTTTGCGTTGGTTTCTGACTCATCCACCTCCGGGGGATCTGTGTCAAACTGTAGCTCCCTCGCAGCGTATAATACAGGCAGGGTTTTCGCACCAAAAGGTGGGGTGTTTGTAAACTCAGTTTTAAGCGGGGATGGAGGAACGCTCTGATTGGCTGATGAAGGGGTTAATAGGGGTACGGTACAGGAAAGGTTGAACTCTGCACTCAGTCTCTTTGGATCTTTGTGGACGGTGGTCAGGGTGTGACTAGATCGTCTACTAGCACCCTGAAAACCAAACAAATACTTTAGACAATTTGTCAATAGGGATAACTTTCCCTCATTTCCTTATAAGGACTTTTTAGGATAAAGAAAATACAAAGCATTTGCAGATGAGAAAAGATTGTAATAAATAACATGAAAACCTTTACACTGGGTAATCATTAAAGTCATTTTGGCTCATGACAAAAATGCTCTTAAATAATTATACAAATGTAACTTTTGTGACATGTCAAATTGAACACAACACAACACAGAAACAAAGTCATGGATTAGAAATAAAATTTCAATTGATATTGTAAAGGAATATCAGTGGTCCAGAGGTAGTGCTTCGGCCTTTTGTATCGAGGGTCCAGGTAAAAATTACAGAGACTAGCCCTAAAATTGGCACAAGTACTGGTTTAGTATCTACAAAACAGTCATTTAGAGTGAATTTAATAAGCTTTAAGCTTCTGTTACAATCAATGCAAAATAAATAAGTTTAGCCTAAAGAGAAATCATTTCAACTGAAATGCCACGTAAGTCAAACATAGGGTTCAGTTATAGTTATGGATGGCTGGTTGAATTAGCGTTTTACATAATTCTTAAGAGTATTTCAGTCATGTTGCAGTGATCAGCCATCCAATAAATGAGCATTGTGCACCAACTCTCACAATATGGCAGAAATATTCTTTTGTATATTTGCATTGCCATGTATCTACATCATTATTAGTAGGGATGGGAAGGAAAAGAGAAATCACTATTCAAATATTCAGTAACTACCATTCAAATATATTAGAATATTTGATTTTATAACTAGTTTTAATGTCCCGTGTCTTTCATGTCTGTACAAAGGTACACTTATCCTTTGTCTACTACTTAAACTTTTAGAACTGCTGACATATTTACCAATCTTTACATTAACATGTGGTGGCAAAGCAATCAAGACTATTGCATGTGTAATTTACATACAACTATAGCAGTGTCATGTGACAATAAGATGACAATGTCCATACCTCTCAATCCCCTATTCGGACATAAAACCGATTTGATTATTCATTCCCATCTCTAATAACAAGTTACAATCGAAGGAGTATAATATATATTCTCATGCCTTTTAACAAAATAGTTTCAACCCACACAAACTCTTATAGAAACAGATAATAGAAACACAGTGAACAGGATAATGATCAATGTTAACCTCTAACCTTATCATGCTCTTCACTGATTGGTGGAGTTTCTCTGGGTGTGTTAAATGGGGTCATAATACTGTGGGTATGCTGGAATACACCTGCTCAGACACAAAATAGACAGTATTAGTATGTAGAAAAAACATTTGCAGACTAATACACTTACCATAAAATAACTTCAATACACCTGCTGCAGAAGACTTAATTGCTATCTTTGTGTCATAGTCCCTTTTGTTATAATCATGTCAACAAAATTTCAGTTTTGTTGCCAAGATCATAATCAATGGAGGAAGACCTCAAGTTTAACTGCCCATAAGTGCTGGTCGAGCCAGGTCAAATCATTGGCATACTGATAGTCAACAGGGAGAATATGTTTGATGAAAATACAAATGTCTTGCTCAAAATTTGAACATACACAAAAAAGTGACCATGTGATTTTAAGTACTATACTCCTACAACTTGGCCATGGAGACATCCACAATGCTTTCTACCTACACCATGAAGAAAATGGCTTTTCCACGCTTTTCTTTTTTTAATTTTTATCAGTTACAAGATGAATGGGGTCATGCAAGTTTATTTCCTGCAAGACTTTAGAAACCACAGTGAAAAGACCAAACAATAATCAATAGCTCTAAATGCTACATTCTCCCTTTTGTCATGATGCTTTCTAGTCAGCAAAATACCATAAAGAGTCATTGTTTCATGTTAGGTTTCAATATTGAACAGTCACAAATTCCAAGAAGGAATCAGTCAAATTTTTGAAAGCATGCACATGTTCACATCATAGTGATAATACTTTTCAAGTTCCATTGAAATCCACTGAAAGCTTATGATGAAATGTCAATAATGCAAAGCTTGTCCAAAAGCAATAAGATACAAATGAAATTTTACTGAAATTTACTATATGACATTATATTGATAAGACCAGAAAATCCTTGTCATTTTCCCTCTAGTAAATCATAATCAGAGCTTGCCACCTCTACCAATCACCACCAGGTAAATATAATGTGACAGTAACGGCTGCTATAAATGCCAATAACCTGATTGTTGTGAACACTGTGAAGTGTTCTGCACATCCTGGGTGGATATTATGGGTGGGTTACCCAGGGTGGGTGGTGGTGTGGATAGACCTAGGATCTCAGACGGACTCCAGAACGCATTCTCGTTGGACTGGATGGCTGGACTCGTGTCCCCTGGATTCTGGAATGAACTGGTGGCTAAAAATAGAACAAAGTAAAAACTTTTTAAATAGATGGCATAAAAAACTGAGCATACCCTATTTTGATTCAAAGAATACATTTTCTTAAAAAGAAAAGTTAAAATCTCAACATGTGGGAAAGCCCCTTTGAGATGATAATGCTATAAAAAATGGGACAAAAACTGTTTTACATAATTCAAAAATTCTAAAATCATTTTTTCTAATTTATTAAAAATATGTTTTAAGTAAATCTTACAAATTGTTTACATGGATACCCGTTTCAAGACTTAACACTAAAAAAAAATGCCATTTAACGCCACATTTTTGCATCTGACAGCAGACCACTTTCAAAAAGCACAAGCAATTTCTCCCTTTGTCACAATGCTTTTCAATCTATTTACATATCACAACAGCAGAACTGAAAGGACTTTCACATGTTTACAATGCTTTTCTAAGGTTGTCTGTCTCAAGTAAAAAGAATTGTCTGCAGGTGGTAAAGAGTTAAGGTGATTATGTGTTAGTATAAAGAGTAGCACTGTTTTGAATACCTTGAGGTAGGGAATGATTTTGACTGGATACTGGGCGATTAATCATATATCGTGACGCGACGATGGGACAGCACAACTCCTCCCACGTCCCTTCTACTGGATCAAGTGACATTCGTGCACACTCAACTATGACATCATGGGCTTCCATTGCTTTCCATCTGCAATAGAAACACATGTGGAGGGTCCTGAATGGCCAAGTGCTTAAGTTGGCAGACTAAGAACTCAGGTGTTCCAGGTTTGAGCCTGACCAATGCTTCAGGTTTTGTGGGAGTGACATTTGGCAAGTCAATTCAGAGCCCTAGCTTAAGTACTGATGGATCAATGAAAGCCGTTACATAACTATAATATTGTTCATACAGCATTTAACACCATACAACCTAGACATGTGGATGGAGGATCTTCATTATCAAAAGGACTAAGAGATTTGTGCACTTAGAGTAATAAAAGCTAAGAATTTGATATATACAACCATTTTCTCAAAACTAACCACCATTTCAATTTCGTTCCTTCTAAGTTACTGAAGTCCCTTGATTTCCATTAAATAAGGTGAAGTGAGCCTTTGCGCCTGTCAGCGCTTCTATTGGAAAGGAGGTTCACAGAACGCGGGAATTTTCTTCCACACCTTGCTCATGTCACATGATTGCTTTATCAAGGCTATGTTTTCAAACTCAAGTGAACATGGTATCTAAAAATAGCACATCTTAAACTAAGTTTAGCTCATTGTTTACAAAATAAACCCATATAAACAATCTGCAATACCTGCAATAGAAATAAGCAATCTTTATCTTTTCTGTCTAGTTATTTTAGAGGATGGGAAGCTGTCAATAATCTAGTTTTATGTTTTTTTAGAAATTTATGTTGTCATTCTATGGGTAGTAGGCAGTTCATTTTAAAAAGTTAAAGTCCCAATCTGTGAGATAGTCCTTTTCAAGTTCCAGTTCAACAGCTTTTTAATGTTTCCAAAACAAGTATCAATTTGAAAATAATAATCTTCTAAGGGATTTTTGGTTGAACTCAGTATTTCAAACAATGCCTCATGCAGCAGTTTTGCATAACCACTGCAGAAAAATGTAATATTGCACATCACAATCAATCTTACCTTATGTAAGGACTATTCATTATCCTCCCATCCCAATACCATAAATCTAGGGTTAGATGCAAGACTAAAGTGATTCACATTTGTGAAGCACTTGCTTTAATCTTGCACTGAATCCTAAATATGATATCTGTGAACTGCACTTTGAGGGTTCAATGCCAGAATGCAGTAAGTGATTCATAGACATAAACCCTTTCCTATAGTTTAGCTTTGAACCCTCGAAAGGAGGAGGAGGTGGTGCTTTTGCTATAACTGTGACACATATTTATTAAGAAAACAACCAGTTTACCTTTGGGATGAGGCTTCTTGCTCCTTGCTGCCAGTTATCAGCATTGGATGCAGCCTTACCCTCTCCAACATGTTCTGTTATATATATTGAAGGATGAGTTATAAATATTTTGAAAGATAATAAAGTTTAATTTTTACTTGTAATTATTTTGGTTGAAAATATAGTTTGCTGGCAATAAGCATCATATTTGTTTAGTTTAATATAAACCGACTCATAGTTAATGATTTATATTCCAATATTGATTATTATTAATTTCCCATTCCAAATGGTGAAGCAAGACAATTCCATGGTTTATAACTTTTACGCCAAAACGGGTGACATGAAAACTTAATGGATAGAGGCAATCAACCTTGTGCTGTAAGTGAACAATCAATAGAGGCAATCAACCTTGCACTGTAAGTAAACAATCAATAGAGGCAATCAACCTTGCACTGTATGTGAACAATCAATAGAGGCAATCAACCTTGCACTGTAAGTGAACAATCAATAGAGGCAATCAACCTTGCGCTGTAAGTGAACAATCAATAGAGGCAATCAACCTTGCACTGTAAGTGAACAATCAATAGAGGCAATCAACCTTGCACTGTAAGTGAACAATCAATAGAGGCAATCAACCTTGCACTGTAAGTGAACAATCAATAGAGGCAATCAACCTTGCACTGTAAGTGAACAATCAATAGAGGCAATCAACCTTGCACTGTAAGTGAACAATCAATAGAGGCAATCAACCTTGCACTGTATGTGAACAATCAATAGAGGCAATCAACCTTGCGCTGTAAGTGAACAATCAATAGAGGCAATCAACCTTGCGCTGTAAGTGAACAATCAATAGAGGCAATCAACCTTGCACTGTAAGTGAACAATCAATAGAGGCAATCAACCTTGCACTGTAAGTGAACAATCAATAGAGGCAATCAACCTTGCACTGTAAGTGAACAATCAATAGAGGCAAATAACCTTGCACTGTAAGTGAACAATCAATAGAGGCAATCAACCTTGCACTGTAAGTGAACAATCAATAGAGGCAATCAACCTTGCGCTGTAAGTGAACAATCAATAGAGGCAATCAACCTTGCGCTGTAAGTGAACAATCAATAGAGGCAATCAACCTTGCACTGTAAGTGAACAATCAATAGAGGCAGTCAACCTTGCACTGTAAGTGAACAATCAATAGAGGCATAATACTCATCATAGTACTCAACCATTCCCTCTAACTCTTTATGATTCCAACATCATACACAGTTACTCAACCATTCCCTCTAACTCTTTACAATTCCAACATCATACACAGTTACTCAACCATTCCCTCTAACTCTTTATGATTCCAACATCATACACAGTTACTCAACCATTCCCTCTAACTCTTTACGATTCCAACATCATACACAGTTACTCAACCATTCCCTCTAACTCTTTATGATTCCAACATCATACACAGTTACTCAACCATTCCTTCTAACTCTTTATGATTCCAACATCATACACAGTTACTCAACCATTCCCTCTAACTCTTTATGATTCCAACATCATACACAGTTACTCAACCATTCCCTCTAACTCTTTATGATTCCAACATCATACACAGTTACTCAACCATTCCCTCTAACTCTTTACGATTCCAACATCATACACAGTTACTCAACCATTCCCTCTAACTCTTTATGATTCCAACATCATACACAGTTACTCAACCATTCCCTCTAACTCTTTACGATTTCAACATCATACACAGTTACTCAACCATTCCCTCTAACTCTTTACGATTCCAACATCATACACAGTTACTCAACCTTTCCCTCTAACTCTTTACGATTCCAACATCATACACAGTTACTCAACCATTCCCTCTAACTCTTTACGATTCCAACATCATACACAGTTACTCAACCTTTCCCTCTAACTCTTTACGATTTCAACATCATACACAGTCATACTGCCAGGGTTAAATATTCATTCAAGTCCTTAAGTCCTTGACCACCTGTTTTGCCTGTAGGACCAGCAACTTCGAAGACTGGGTGGTCCTTCTGACCATGAAATATTTTGAAAAGTTTATAAGAAATGTAATCTTTCCACAGAAATTTGTTAACAGATTTTGGAAGGAAGGACATTGTTACTTATTTGCTTTATCTCCCATGAGGGAGTTCATAATCCTTATCTTATAGTATTAAAGAAATTAAAACATGACATCTTTAGGTTCAGTTGAAGTTGTGTAGGACCCATAGATTGTACAAGTTATGGGTCCTGTACACTGCCTTGGTATAGAAGTTAGTGTTGACCCTTGATTTCAGAATCATGAAAGCTTTCCCACCCTTTCAAACATACATTTTGACCAGTTCATATTTATGTTATGTTATCATAGAGAAAACCAATAGTGAAAAAACAAAATCTTTCAACAAGGGACCATTTTTCCATCATTTAATCAATTGAATAGTCAAATTCATCTTCATACCATAATCTTTTTTTATATGAACTTTTTATCAACTTTGAAATGATGATGAAAATATTGTCCTTAGACCTACCTTGATAACCTCTTCGAAGACCACAGTGTTCTCCTTCCTTGTATAATACTGTCTTAGATATGCAAAAAACGTATAGGGGTACATTCCATAAAGACGATGAAAGAGAGAGTAAATGGAAATCTGGAGGTGCAGCAGAAATATATCTGGAGTATTCCCAACTGAAATAAAACAAATTAAAGGTTCATGGGTAAAAGTTCAGAAAAGTGAAAATACTGAAATTTCTAGCTGGGGGCCGCAGGGCCCCCAGTGGGTACAGGGCAACGCCCTGGCTGGGGGTCCAGGGGGCCGAAGGCCCCCGGAAGCTCCTGGATTTTAGCATATTGGAGTGCAATCTGAGGCCTCTAAATATACTTAAACACTGATATTATTCTCTACATTTTGAAGGTGAAATAGATGACAACACTACAAATCAAAGGTTTAAAAGTTAGAAAAGCAGAAAGTTGATCTACTCAATGTCAATTTATTTTCACAATCAGTAACTGTAAGATGAGAAAGTTACTAATCACCCAAAAGTCACTTAAAATTGACAGGATCTCAAAAATCTCTACTGAATCGTGTCTAGGAATGATTTTTCTTTTCAAAAACACTTTTTGTTTTATCAAAATCCGTCATTGCAATCAGAAACAGCAAAGAGTTTCACAAAATTCTGCGTAAAATTTCACCATGACATTCCTTACGTCCACGGACGGATGCACGAAACCGGTAGTTTTTAGCAAATTTTCACTAATTCCTCCCCGAAAATATCCAAAAGCCACAAATCTTCGAAAGATATGTCCATTCTCTTTCGATATGATGCGGTTACAACATCGGGCATCGGACACACAATTCACATTTGCGATATTAACAATAAATATTCACTGTTTGACGTTTGGAGTCGGCCATTACTTTTTCTAATCGGAGTAAATAAATAACGTAATCCCATTGGTTGTCAAAATTAAAATTCGATTGATTCGGCAATCATCATTGTTTTCTTAACCAATGGGATGACGTTATTCATTTACTCCGTTTAGTGAAGATAACAACAACAATTTGACCTGCCGGTCCTTGGACGTCAGGAATGTCATGGTGAAATTTTACGCAGAATTACCCCCCCTCCCCCCATTTTCTCCTCGAATTTATGTGATTTGGAAAAACGGCCCTGACGAAGATCGGAAATCCGGAATTCCGTCATAATACGGAAAACCTTTACCCATGAAGGTTCTCAAATATTACAACACAAACAATGTACTTGTTTGGTCAAAAAGTTGTAAATAACTGGAATGGATTACCAGATTGGATGGTGAATGCCAAAGACTTAAATGATTTCAAGAGCAAGTTAGACAAACACTGGATTCTAAGGCAATATGTTACCCGCCCTGCGCATGCGCCAGTAGAATCTATGACAAAAAGACCAGGCATGGAACAGGAATTACAGGCTTCTTAGCCTTTCTCCCGAATTTATGTATCAAGGTATTCTTGCTACTTACTGAACCATTGTGACTGCTATTGGAGTACAGTGAACCCTCGTTTATCCGGACCCCGATTAACCGGATGTCTCGCAATCCGAACAAATTGTAAGGGAACAGAATTATTGGACCAGTTTATTGCAGACAACTTTTGAAAACATTGTGGGTAAAGGAGAAATTGCTCGTGACGAGCAATTTCTCCTTTTCCCACAATGTTTTCTGCCATATCAGAAGATTATCTTTGAATTTCATCACATTTTGATGAATTCTGCAAACTCTTTCAATTTGGGACGGTCGATATTTTGGCGTTTGCTCTGCTTCATTAGTCCGGATTATTCGATAAAACGGACATTTTGTTGGGAACGGACGTGTTCGGATAAACGAGGGTTCACTGTATTGACCAAATGAAAGGATGCTTGCTGATCAAACCAGGGGCATCTTTCAGACAAATGGTAAATTGTTTGATTTGATTTTTCTATTTCTTTTTACATTACATCACCAGTTTGTCAGTGGGGTTTAACACCATGTAAACTAATTTTCAGCTATGTTACAACATTCCTGAATTCTCCAGTATTTGACTAGGGTAAGAAGTGTCTTTACAGGACACCCTCAGAAAACAAAAGGTACAAATGGGACTCAAACCGTGGATCCCAAAGTTCTAAGATCCCCACATTAACCATGCAGGACTCTCAGCATTCATTTAGTCAGCTGGTAGACTACCTCTAACAAAAATTAAAATCTTTGGCTACTGTTATTTGAACCCATTCAAAAGGGGCTATAGCATTTCAGTAAAGTACTCTAACCTTAAGGCCACAGAGGACCAACATATGGTAAAACAACTTAAGTCATTCATTACTTCTCTTTATGACACACTGGGTAATACCATTGTAACTAGAAAGTCAGTTCTATGTAAAAAAAAAAGTATGATCCCATTTGGGATACATGTAGCACAACTATGACAATGGTCACCTTGATATAGCTGAGAGATTGTTGGCATTTCAAACACCATTAGATCAAAACTTAAATCAGGAAGAAGAGCTTGTATTCAATAATTCATTCATCTGTTCCTCGAAGGAGAGAGGTCAGTAACCATCTGAGGGTCCCGCTACCTAGGGAAGAAGCCTCTCCACATATCATGGGGGAAGCAAAAAACCAGGCTCAGGACCATACCAGTTGGGGCATCGATAGTGAAGGCCCTATGCCCAGAAGTGAGCAAAGACAAATAGTTAGAAAGTAAGTGAGAAGGTCATTAACTTGTTTAAGTAGGGTTCAAAATCAACAATTATCAAAATTAATTTCTGTTAAACTGAACAACAGTTGTACTTTTGCATGATATGCACTGCAAAATAGCCATTTGAATCAAAATAAGCATGTATTGAAGTTTTAAGATCTTGTGCACAGTGAATATGTATTTATATTCAAAAGCAACATTTAATGGTTTTAAAATCTACAACAGTATACTGTACACACTTATATAAATTGATACTTTCTGAAATAAATATTCGCTCAACAACTACTTTTAATTGTATATCATACAATATTACAAAAACTGTATTGTTTCAATGACATTTCATTATGTCTTTCAAATTTTCTCATATGTGAAGAAGCCCCTTCAAGTGGTTAAGAAATCTATTCCTGATGTAGACTTCCTACCTGGTTTCTTGATTGTAAGGGTTGCGAGCCTGTTAAAGATTTCGAAAATATCATGAAGATAAGGGGCTATCAGCATTGGTAAGGCTGGCAACAGAATGGTTACAATAGTTACACCAGTCATCAACACAGGAACATTTGTCTCGTTCTGAAAATAAGCAAATGTATGTCGATTATTTGTCTATTATGGTTTGTACTATGGGGTTATTTCTACCTGGGATAAAAATCCACATGAATGTGTGAATAAGCACTTGTTAACGAGTGAATCAGACGTCTTTAATTCACAAACTAGCAATCAATCATCCCCAAAATAATTTCTCATCACATGCACAATTTCAAAATGTCGCACACACTCTCCAACTTGAAGGTGAATTGAAACTATCAATATTTTTTTTGTCACGACCATCGCAGTAAGTCACAAGCGCCCTGAACCATTACTCAAGACCATTCTACATTTGAACAGCAATCTAAGAAAAGAAAATTTAATGGATCTAAGGAAGAATAATATCGGCTAGAGTACCCAGGTACCCGAGGGTAATATCCCCTTGGGTACCTGGGTAGAAAATTGCTACCCGTCCCAGCTCTAATTGTTTGTGAAGCATGTAAGAAAAAAAGACCTCATAGACATTTTTCTTACAAGTTATAAAGTCTTTGATAGAACACCCCGCACCCTCCCTGAAAGCAATTATCTCCCCAAACGTCCAAAGTTTTGAGACAATTAGGCATCAAATATCATATGTTCTCATGAATTAGCGCTTACAAACTATGGAAATAATTGCTCATCATGTAGTTTCCTTACATTCTTATAGAAGTAATGTTCTCATGAATTAGCGCTTACAAACTATGGAAATAATGGCTCATCATGTAGTTTCCTTACATCGTTATAGAAGTTGTTTCAAAGTGATGTCTTAATGAAAAAAGGCTTTGAAATAATTACAAATCAAGCAATGGATAAACACCAAGTACATTGCTAGATTAATATCTTACCTTCAAACATTTGATGACTACTTTTAGAACTGGCATCTGTACTACTTTACTTATCCATATGGGCTGTTTACAGACAATGAGCAAAAGTAGTTGTAGGGCACCAAGCTGTTCATCTTTGGATTTGATTCCATCATGAAGCTTTTCTAGTAAGTACTGTAACATCAAGTATAGCCTCAAGTAAGTGTAGCTAACTGCTTTATTTGTAACATTATGAATCAGTTGAGGAAATTATAACTTCGTTATTTGTAAAATCAACAATAAGTAAAAATAAATGTAGCTAACTTCTGCATTTCGTCTTTAAACTCTTTGATTTTGGGTAATCTTTAGAATTGTCTCAGCATAATGATTGTTTGTATAACTTAAATAAAAAAGTAAAATTTCCAGATGTTAAATTGCTCATATTCTATTAAATAGCAAATCAATTCTGATTTTGTTACAAAGTTTTCTTAGTAGTCTTAAAACTGCAAAACATTTAAATAGTCTGATTAGAAGAAAGTTCAATGACTTATCATTAAATGATTTGCTTAGAAACTTGTCATTTGGAATCTCTGCTGAAAAATTTCAAAACAGGAAATTCTTATCTTACTTATACTAGCATTTCTGTCCATTTCTCCAACTGAAGATGTTGAATTTAGATTAACAGCTCAATTGTCCTCACACGCAACAAAGACTCAAAAGTCATTTAAAGTGTATTTTATATGCCAACTTCATACTTCTTTCCTAAATTCTACCTTATGGTTAATGAAAATTTGATTTTTGTAAAGGTAATAAAATACTTCATAATTAAGGTAGAATGTTTAATACGCCATTTTGAAATTATTCTTTCGTCGGTTTACTTCCATAGTTCTCGTTATAGATTGTTTTGGGTCAGAACCAATTGCATTAAACCAAATAGATCCAACCACGACCGATGTATACCGAGAACTACCGAAGTAATCCAATAAACCAATGAGTTTCAAAATGGTGGATTATGGGTATTTTACCTTATCTCAATAACCAATCAGCTGTACCTCCTGTTAAATTAAAATTTATTAATTACCTTATCATGAGGTTCATAGACAGAACAAAGAATAGCCACAACACGAGATGACCTTGTGGTGTAGAAGTAATCTACCAGACTGTGAATAAGCCATGACTCTCGAGCTAAAAATAAAATATCATAGAAAGAATAGTCTATAGCCATGCCTTTTAATCTAAAAAAATAAATAAGATAGACTGTCACCACAACCGTCAAGCTATAAACTTCATAGGATAAATTGTCACCTGGAAAATTGAGCTCAATAAAAAAAGATAGATTGTCCCCACGTATATCGGGCTTAAAAATAAATTGCATTAATTGTGACAAAGGAATACTTAAATGCAACAACAAACCAATTGCTCATAAAGGTTTGTCTCTGGTTCAAATTAAAAGCAACAGAAGACAACACAAAAGAACATTTCTTTATAATAGTAAGTAGACAGTCACACATTGTAACAAAAGGAACAACTTTGGTCGGTATGTGCAATTCATCATTCCATCATTATGGTTTAAAAAGCTATCTGTAGAACATGCAACAAAGTAAGATATTATGACATATGTAATACATGTATGTTTATCTCAAAGTAATAAGTTTTCCAAACTTAAAATAAGTTCTAACTGTGGCTTATCGAAAAATGCTAGATTGCAAAATTATCATGATGGTTTGTTATAACACAGGCATGAAATAATAAATAATTACTGATGAAAACAATATAAAGTTGTAAACCGCATTTAATAGACAACAGAACACGATCAATATTCCTAACAGTCTTAAGAAAAAAATGTTTTTAATTCATTTACGGCATCTTCAATAAGACACAAATGACGCCTGCAGTTACCTATGAAGATAACAAGTTAAAATAAATCAACAAAGCCCTACTTGTTTCTAAATTCTCTGAGATGAGTGTTTTAATGCTCTCAAAGACATCTGTTTCTGGTGAGTCCAGCAGCATAAACGCCTCCTTAAAATCGAGATTCTTGTCCAGTACCCCACTGCTTGTGGCCATGTTGTTATCATGTGTCCAGCTAGCTCACAATCATGTCATTTCTTTAACAACCATGGAACACTTTCTCTGTAATAGAGTAAGCAAAGACCTTGTTAATACAATGTACAATTGTTAATACTGTTGTCCCCTTACCTCAATTTGCCACATCTGCTGCGTAATACATGTACTTTTGAAATCACTGTAACAATAGGATCAATTGCTTCTTACTCTGCTAATGATGAACCCAATTTGTAAATGGACTCCACATCACCATGGATTGGGTTCAGATTACTCCTCGCAGGGTATTCTGCCATTTCTACACGGACATGACACTGTATATAGTTTTAAAACATTTTTAATTCATGATAATCTGTGAGTAATGTCATTTGATGTTTTACTGTTATAATGGAAATTTTGTAGCAGCGTCCACCATTAAATGAATTGTTTCAAAATTTGACATGACATTAGATATTGCCTGATGCAAAGTTTTCTCAATATTTCCCGGCGGTACCCATTTCCCGGTAGCGTCAAATTAGTTTCTAGACTAAAAGATACTGGAAGGGCCAAGAGCTGGTATACCATAACAATGCCATTTTTAATCTGGAAAAAACATAACAGTTAATTTCAAAACAAACATTATCCATTATCAGAGGCAGACGGCCTCCTATCAGAAATAATCAAACTAAGTCTAGGTTTTGAGTTGAGACACTTTAGAAAGACATTGAAAGACAAAAGTGTTTGATTGGTTTTATTCTCACAATTTCTGAGAGCATGCTCCTTAACATCTGGTTAATAATTGTCCTCTTGTGGATTGTCCTTCTGATGCTGCTTGTGATTTCCATTAATACAATTCCCTTGAGAAATTGCATCATATTCTAAAACTGTTTCCTCAATATTTTGCAATTTGGATCCAAAAAATCTAGAATGGGTGATCTGCAAAATAAGGTACAATGTTTTATGCAAAAACTACATACTTATTCAAACATGTATACCGTTAAGGCATAGCACTTAATCTTGTGTGAACTGCCGTTGATATCAAGTTGAACACATTCATGTATCACCGGTCTGCTTTTTCTAAAACGATCTTTATGTTAGATGACATCATAAATCTATTTTTAAACCCAAATGTTTTTTTATGTTAAATATTTAAGCATAAAGTATGCAATATCGGTTTAGATGTAGAATTATCACTGTTTACCAAATCATAACATTCCGTGTGCACTGGCACCGTGTCTATCGCTGTTAGTTTGGCTCCATCTTACAGCTCTACCAACCGAACTCTGCGAAATCACGAGACACAAACAGGACGATTCCATGTTGGAATAAAGAGCGGGGGGTAACAGTTAAGACACTAAAAACCATTTCCCCTCTTTATCTGAGAATTATATGTCTTTATGAGTCAAAACCAATTAAAATGAAGCCCGTGTATAAAAAGGTTTATAAAATGAGTCTGATATGGACTCTAAATGAGGTTTAATACGCCTGAGGAAAAGGTAGGCTGGACCACCCAAAAATATATAATAGCCTCGTCCAATGATGGCGGGAACCATACTTCCGGTAAAATTATGAACCGGTCGGTTATTGAAATAAATTAAAGAGGTTAATTAAATGCAATCTTCTTGACGCCTGAAACACCTACAAGAACCGACTATGGAGTTCGGGGAAGGGAATGATGTGTATGGCAGCCATGACGACATCGACGAAGATATCAAACTTCTCAAAACCGTTCTACAAGATGAGGGCAACGAGGACGAGTGTGAAAGCGACGGGGAGCTTTTGGTTTTGGATAAAAATGGTGTGTATGTCGTGTCAGTTAGATTATTTTACACATTTTCGTGGTTATTTTGTCCGTTAACGTGAAACTGTCTTTCAGAATCACGGATTTTTCAACGTTTTTCATACGTTTTAGGTTTTTACCTCCCTTGATCTAAATTTGTTACCTCCCTTTATTGGGTTAAATAAGAAATATTTCTAAACACTCAAAGGCTTTCGTATTTTCCTATCAGGAATTATCACAGGCAATTGAAAATCAAAGTCTATGCATTACAAAGTCTTTATTTTATCTTCCAAGCAAAACAATATTGGTTTATGCAAAGAAGTGAAGCCTTTAAATTCTGTAAAAACTTGTTGCAGTGGCTGGTGATCTACAAGGATTGAAGGATATTTGAGACATCAAAGCATAGGACTTTGAAATATAAACAAGAATGGAACTGGTGATCCTTTAAATACCTGTTGTCCAGATTGCCTTAGAGGAAAACTTAGATCACTTAATCTCCTCATTTTTTGACCAGGCCCTAAATTACCGTTACATTGATGCCGCAATTTAACATTTAAATCATTGACAAAATGTTAAATCTTTTTTAAAAAGAAGAATCCTTGAAGATGAGTACATTCATGATATTTAGGAAATGTTTATTTTTGTATTTCTTTTTTTTCCAGAGGATGAATATGTCAGTCTTGCATCCCAGTCAAGACCCAGTACTAGCACAGACTACACTGTATCTTCATTTGTAAGTAGCTGCTGTTATATTCAGGGACCACAGCAAAAAGGTTGAATTCTTTAATTCCAAATGATCCACTACCAGGGGTTTGATTTATATTTGTAGAAGCAGGATGATTTGCAAAAGTAGGCGGTGGTATATGGGACCTCATCTGTAGATTTATTATAAAACTGAGCAAAGTAGCTGGAAAGTCTTGTCAAAGTAGCCGGGGGGAAATACCCGCCCCTGCTTTTAATGAAACCTCTGCATTACCCTTCTTTTTTCTACAGGTTGTATTTTGCATGAACACTACTTCATATATCATTAGGGTTCACTGCAAGACTTTAGTAAATGATATACATATACACTGAACCCTTGATACATATACAGGTGCAGCTTTATGAGAAGACTTTGGAAAACACTGTGACATAAAAGGAAAGTTCTCTAACAATGCCTAGACATCTGCATTAGATAGAACATTGCTTGAATTAATACAAGAATTTATTTGATGCAGTGTTTATAAGACACACATGTTTTTATCACTTATGGAAAAGAAAATATTCAGTTGAACTTGACCCCATAACAAAAAAGAAATCTCAAATTATCAAGAACATTATTTTTGTTTATCTCAATGGTTTCAAATGGGCAAATATACTTTATCCGATTACATGTTTTAGTAGGAACTATCAGGGCTTTTTTCCTTCAATTGGGAAGAGGCCCAAGCCTGTTGAATTTGGGAAATTTAATCTCTAAAATTGCTGAATTGGGAAGCCAAAAAGCTGGTATGACTTTGCTTTTTTGGGAAAACTGCATGATTTTAAAGAAAATGCCAATTAAGAAGGTGCCTTTTATGGGAGTCTGTTATATAAAATAAAAAAAACCCTGTTACATGAATGGTTTCGAGAGGCTTGATGTAATTTGTGCATGAGTCCAAACAGGAAGTGCTGTTTGTGTTAAACTCCTTTATTTCTTCTTTTAATACTATATTGTAGGTGTTCTTTATAATAATCTTGTGGAGATGATTTTAGTGAGTACCTACTAATAGGAATTTTTTTCAAATTAACCTCATTAAATTTAGATAATGCTTGAAAAAGACTTGTGTTATAATCCAATATCCAGCCCTCTTACATTAAGTTACAATGTGTTTATGTTTTAGCCCACCACTTCCATGGGGACTGATGCGGATGACCTTGGATACAGGATTGACCATTCCACCATTAACCCAGAGACGTGTCTGGCAATGAACCGGGCTTATCAGGAGGTTTTATTGGACACGCTGCGACAGATAGAGATGTCTCTGTCAGAAAATAGGCTCAAACAGGTGCTCCTTCTGATAGATCATTAAAAATTATCTTCTTTTTCAGTGTCTTATTACTAAGATGATGTTGTGTTTAACCCTTATAGTGCTGGAACCGACTTCATGTTTATGCGAACAGGTTGGATCAAGGATACCTGTTTGTATAAGCATGATGTTGGTTCAACCCTTATAGTGCTGGAACCAACTTCATGTTTATGTGAACAGGTTGGATCAAGGATACCTGTTTGTATAAGCATGATGTTGGTTTAACCCTTATAGTGCTGGAACCGACTTCATGTTTATGCGAACAGGTTGGATCAAGGATACCTGTTTGTATAAGCATGATGTTGGTTTAACCCTTATAGTGCTGGAACCGACTTCATGTTTATGCGAACAGGTTGGATCAAGGATACCTGTTTGTATAAGCATGATGTTGGTTTAACCCTTATAGTGCTGGAACCGACTTCATGTTTATGCGAACAGGTTGGATCAAGGATACCTGTTTGTATAAGCATGATGTTGGTTTAACCCTTATAGTGCTGGAACCGACTTCATGTTTATGTGAACAGGTTGGATCAAGGATACCTGTTTGTATAAGCATGATGTTGGTTTAACCCTTATAGTGCTGGAACCGACTTCATGTTTATGCGAACAGGTTGGATCAAGGATACCTGTTTGTATAAGCATGATGTTGGTTTAAGCACTATACGGGATAAGCATGATATACTTGATGAGTATATCAATCTAGCTCTAGGCTATCGTTGATACATTGTTTCTAAATTATGTCTGTTACATCTAAAATGAGCTGTACAATGAAACAAAAATGTAAATGTGTTCCCTGCAGTTTTTATTTTATTACTTTTACAAATTTTAAAGTCCTCTTGTGGCTTTTTCTGGAAAAATAATGATTTTCTAGTCAAACCATAATATTTAAGTCATATCTGTCTCAAGCAAACAAAACAAAACTTTTAAAAAAATATTTGCTAGCTTATGTGAAGAATTTCTATACTTGCTTATCTTCATGCAATTACTCTTTTAAAGAAGGCTTTCTATATAACCATCATTACAAAAGTCAATACATAATGTGCTGTTAAACATTTATAATCATCATTGCAAATGTTTATGAATACTGTAGAGACAGAAGAACATATAACGAGGGTTCAATGCAAGACTATAGTAAGTACATCATGTTTATGAAGCACTTACTATAGTATTGCATTGAACACTTGATAATCATCTTTACAAACTGCAACAAATAATGTATTGATATGAAGCTGTATAACATAAATAAGCATTACAAAAGTCTACAGGGTCCTGCTTGGCCCAGTTGGTAAGGTGGTGGACTTAAAACTTGTAGCTCCCTAGTTTGAGCCCAACTGGCACCTCCGGTTTTCGGTAGTGGCCTTTAGCAAGTCACTTCAGAGACCTAATCTAGTACTGTTGGATTCAGGAAAGCTGTTACATAACTGGAAAAGGGTTGATATAGCGTTAAACACCATACAAACAATACAATAGCCAATGGATAATGTACTGAATGACTTTTTTGTAGAGAGAGCTGTCAGAAAACCTGGATGAGAAGTGTAAGAAGCCCATTACTAAGCACACAGACAAGGATGCTAAGTTTGTTCTGAGCACGCCTTTCTTTAGTGTTGGCGACCAGGTAGGTCTTATTTACTATTTTGTGTTAACCCTTTACCAAACCCCTAATTTTCCACTGTCCCAAATTGAAAGAGTTTGCAGACGACATTTCAAGATGTGATGAAATTGAGAAATAATCTTCTGATAGGGCAAGGGCAGAAAGTATTGTTGGAAAAGGAGAAATTCATCTTTTCCTACAATTTTTTCCAAAGTCGTCTGCAACAAACCGGACAATTGTCGTTATTGTTTGGTAATGGGTTAACTTTATAACATAAATAACTAACATGGCCAAATTTGTACTTCAGTTAAATCTTTTGAATTTAGTAGCTTCTTTTACGGCTTTTGGAAATATTCCAACTACTTTGTCCAACTCAGGGCTTTTTTCCTTGACTTGGGAAGAGGCCTATGTCTATTAGTTTTGGGAAATATTATTGATGAAAATGCTGAAAGAGGTATCAAAGGTATTTTGCTCTCAGACTTATTGGGATTTGGAGATTTCCTGGTCCATAGTATCACTCTTTAGAGGAAATTATTTCTTTTCAGTAGGGTCAGTTGGTCTTAGTCTTTTGAATACCTTCCTTTTCTTTTCAAGATATTATGATTTGTTTATTGATGCATTACCTGCTTTATACATGCCATGTTTATAAATGACAACGTCATAACAAGATATTTTTTGTTTTCTAGAGACCACAAATGTTAAACCACTCCTTTGTTACCCAAAATTGTGAATTGTATGTATACATATTGGGCCAGAGGCCTTTAAGACAAATATAACATGTTGTATTGTATTTATTTTCAGAGACCTCCTTTGAATCAGGATGTTGAGCTGAAGATTAAACTACAAGATGAGAAACAACATGTGAAGCCCAGAACAGGCTGTAAGCTATCAGATAAAAGATATGAGCCTCTTACTCCATTACACCTCATTTACATGCATCTGCTGCAGACAGAAGTCTCTAGTTATCACTGTAACTTCAAGGATATTTTGCTCCTATTGAGCAAGTTATCCTTTTGTTACAATGGTCCCTACCTGACATAAAAAGAAACTCTTTTTTTGTTTTTTCAAGTGGTTAATTGTTGTTTGCTTTTGCTTTCAATTTAGACCAGTGACACATTCTCAGATGGCGGAATGAGTAAAAATCTGTTATAACCCTTAGAATGTTTGGTAGTTTTCTAAATATAGATTTTTGTGTCGTCTGCTTTCCAAAACCTTAAATATCTGCTTAATTTTGATGAGGAAAGATACTCAGAGTAGCAAAATGGTTAGATCACAGGGTTGCCGTCAATTAACTTGGCAGCTTGCCTTGATCTAACCTGTTTGCATAAGCATGAAGTTGGTTCGAGCACTATAAGGGTTAATATACCCTGTGCTCATATATCCAAATTGGAAACAAACCATATAAACTTTGACAAATTTAGTCATGTGACCAAAAAGGCTGACATGCACATATTTGGTAAAAACTCTAAAAATTCTTGTCACAAACTACTGGTCAGATGTCAAAGTAATGTTTTTAGGGGGCCTTTCAATAAGATTGTTCAAAGAATTTTAGAAAACATAGCCGCCAGGGTGCATTGAACAGTGAATGTGTTTTTGTTTTCACTATATATGTGTATGGTAAAATTCAGTTCTTAATTAACACCTACCCTAACCTCTGGGTCAATTTCAATTAGATATCTGTAGCTATATACTTATGTCTATTGAAACTTTCTTAACTTGTTCAATGCCATTATCTAAAGGTGGTATTGTTTATTTGAGCAATTTTTCCTTTTTGTAACAGTAATTTTCTGTTTTAGAGATAAGTCAAAGAATGATTCAATATTTCGTAAGGATGTTGGATAAATAACTTGGAGCCTCCATAGCCTAGTGGCTAGAGTTTCAATACATAACTTGGACATCACTTGGCTCCTTTCTGTGTTGCTTCAAATCACGGTGACAGCAGTATGATTTTCATATGAGGTAGTCTAGGTTGACTAATGGAATGCCGATTGTTCTACTCGGCTTGACAAGCCATTATGGACAGTCAAGTTTTTGGTCTTCCTCCATTATTATAAGCTGGGAACGGGAACATAACTGAAATACTGTTGATGTGATGAAAAACCCTAGTAATAATTGTAATGATAATTATATATGATTATGCAATCTAGAGAAGATGTTTTAAAAAAAAAAAAATTTTTTTTCAGGGCATAAGAAATCAAGAACGTTGCTTTTAAACGCCATTAAAAACGATGCGCTTGAACAGTTATTGAAGCCTATACTGAACAGGTACAAACTACTAGTTAGTCCCTTTACCCATAATGCCTCCCTTTGATGCATCTGTTGTAGTAAGGCCTTAAAAACCACTATGAGCAATTTATCGTTTTGTCTCAATAGCTCCTACCCTGTTTCATAAAGAAGATATATTTGTTTCATGCCATTTTTGCCATATGCTATTGTTTTAACCTTTAGTCAGCCGGTTCCCAGTGACCAGTTTTACTAAACAAGTTACGGAAAATGTTTGCGTAAGTCATAATTGATTAACATGGATAATATCTTCAATGAAAGTACAATATTGCAATGTGACACGTCATTGGAAGCGTCTCGGAGAGACGATTCCAATGATGTGTTACTTTGCAATATTGCTTTGCCAAATATTGAAATAAAAGGACTTGTTGTTTTAGACTTACGCAAATCTTAAGCGTAAACTGTTTAGTAAAACAGGCCCCAGGTGTAGAGTTTTGCAACCTGTCCCAATTGACATAGGACTATGATAAAATTTGAAAATGAACATTTTCATTGAAGTATTTGATGGAATTTTTTCTACAAATGGATAAATTGTTAGCGCAGATGAATTCAAACATTTGACAGAGAAGTTTTCTAAGTCTGGGGCAAAATGAGTCTTCATGAAAATAGAAGTTAAAGATCAGTTTGTTGAAAGTATGATTGTGTTATAACTTATTTCTTTTTTCTATATATATGCTGCTTATGAGGTAAAGATTGCATTGATTTTCAAAGAATTCGTGCAAGATATTTCAATGTCAACACTATTTATGAGCTTTTTGACACTGTCAGGATTGAATTAATTCTTTCCTTTCTCAAAGAGATTGGAGTTTACAATAGATTGTGATTCCTTACACATTCTTAATATACATACATTTATCAATATCATTTTTTCATCACACACTATTTATTTCATATCACACATTCATTACAAACAATCTATCAACAATCATTAATTTTTTACAAATCTTATATCTACTTTTGTTCATTAATTACAAATTCTCATTTATTTTTTCTTTAAACAAATACATTTTAACCTGTTAATATTTTTAATATCCATTCATCCACATCATCATAATGCCCGCTAAATGACCTTAGCTGTCGATGCGCCTTAAAACACCATTCATTCATTCATTCATTATGAGGTAAAAAAATATTCATATGTGTTGAATCTATCACAATTTGAACAAAAGAAATCAGGAAGCAATTGTAAAAGAAAAAATGAATCTCCTAATTGTGGCCATTTACATTTTTGTTTACTGTATATAATTCCTAACTGATTCAATGGAAAAACTGTCTGCATTCCTTATTTTTTGTTGTTTTGTATATATTCTTTTCTTCAAACTATTTAATTCATGTTTCTAGATGGTTTCCACAAAGTTTGTGTCCTGTAATCTGTATGAATTCATGTATGCTTCTCATTAACAGATTGGAAGTAGAAAGCTCCAAATTGATTGATTGCAAAAATGCTGATGAAATTGCCAAATCGAAAGCAAAGATTGAAGCTTACCGTGCTGAAATAAAAGAAAAACAGTAAGTTATCTATTTTAGTGAATTAGTCAAATGAAAAAATATGTTATGCAAAACTTTAAGTTTAGGCTTTGGGGTTCAATGCAAGACTTTAGTAAGTGCTTCATAATTGTGAAGGACTTAATTTTGTCTTGCATTGAACCCTCATACTGTCCTACTAACATTAAAATATTTTAATTTTCTCCTCTGCTGCTTGTCTGCAGTTCTGTCAATATGTATATCAGAGAACTTTGAAAATATAGTGAATTACATTTTGGAGGACAATGGTCCAGGGTAAGGGTCGGCCCCAGACACGATGGTCTTAGGCTCAAATCCTGTCATTAATCCACATTCGGCCTGAGTACTGGTTATGTATCTGGGAAGCAGAATGGAGAGTAATTGATTAAAGTTGTAAGAACTTGTTTCACAATCAATTTGAAATAAATAAGTTAAAACTAAATTGTTAAAAAAATTCTGATTAACAATGTTAATTATTAACTTATTTTGTCTGAACCTAAATCCTATGCATGAGACTTACCGTTTTAGATTTTCATGGGTGGGAAGTGGGAACGCTGTTTGGTTCTACCTAGAAGCTTGTTTGGTCTCTGATTGGAAGTTTAATTAATATTTTCACAATATAATTAAAAGAAAAGTTGTTGATGTGAACTAAGGACAGGTCTTAAGAAACAGGGATTTGGATTGTATCTTAAGAAACATATTACTATGTTTATGTTTGCATTCAACATTCATTGGTTTGGATTATAATGAGAGGATATTTATGGAATATCAGACGTTTACCCAGATCATTTGTTTCGAGATTTTTTGTCTTGCTCTATCTATGTTTGATAAGCAACACATTAACAAATATCTACAGGGCTGTTGATGCACTAAACCAATGTGTTTTTGCCAGGTAACTGCCTTGTTATGGATACATGTACTTAAATATGCTTTGTTGTTTTCAGGCAGACACCTGCAGAAAAGCTACTGAAAGAAGTGAATACAGACAGAATTGATTTCTTGAAAATCTCTGTACTTGATGTAAGTGACTTTTATCCTTAGATACTTTTATAATGTTTGGGACAGTGTGACTGAGTGTTCTTTTCATGGCTATTAGTTTGAGTACTGTAATGCATGCTTAAAACAGGTGTCAGTGCACACATCATTTCTCCCTGTATTTGTGGTAGGAGGCTGATTTTCAAATGAAGCCGGGGTTCCTGGTCAAAGCAGCCAGGGAAAATTCCGACCCCCCCCCCCCCTGGCTCTTAATGAAACTACAGAAATTGCTTATTGTCTCCTCTAATCATAATTTGTGCATTTGTTTTGCTCTTTTTGAAATGAAGCATTTTAAAGCCTCATAGAATAAATCCCGTTATTGTGACCAGTGGACAACGTGATTGATAATTGGAATAGGAATTGGGCCAAGGTCAAGTAGACATTTATCTGGCCTCTCACAACCTGTTAATTATTCAGTTTGATGGTAAATACAGTGCCCAAGAGTGCGAAGGGATCTGGAGAAACGTCTTGCATCCTAGTATTAACAAGGAAGCATGGACAAAGGAGGAAGATGAAAAACTGATACAACTTGTAGAGGAAAACCACCTGAGAAACTGGAAGGACATTGCTGAGAAACTTGGGGTAAATCGGGAATTTTCACTCTCTTTTCATCTTTTTTTTTCAATTCAGCTCCTATCATAGATTTGTCCAAACAATGGGTTTAAAGAAATACCTTTTTTTTTAAGGATTCCTACAAAATTTCTCTGAAAATTAATATCTTACAATATGCAGTCTAATTTAATTTACTCTTGACATAACAAGAATACTATTGATTTCCATATTTGTCACAATTACAAATATCTTTTTGAAGCGTAAAGAATGTTTTGAAATGTAGCTTTTGTAGAGTTTTAGGGAAAACATATGATAAAGAACATTAAGGTGAAATCCTCATTTTGGATTTATTAAAATAAAGGAAATTTATCCTCTATTGGATATACTTATAAGACAATTCTTTATGAGACTTATTTGAAAGTACATGCACCTGTGAATTAAAGAAAAGGAGAAGAGCTTTCGGTTGGGTTGAACCCAGGACCCTCTAAGTTCTAAGTCTGCCACTATTGGGCTACACAGGACTCGTACTAAGCATTTTATTTACATCTAGTTTTATATGGGATTACAAATCTATGATAGATAGTAAAGATCGATTGACAATGATTTTGATGTTGATTAGTTTATATCAGTGAAATGATGAAAAATATGTTGACCGCTCAATATTGTTTTTACCATTGGTACTATGTTGTCAATGAAGTTTTGAAGAGAAATTCTGCTAGATTTTATCTGTTCACCTTATAACTTGGGTCTATCTAGGTAGTAATATTGGGGTGGTTTTTATTCCCACATACTTTCTGCTTTATGGTATATTTTTGAATGACAGTGTATTTTCCAGTGTATGTTGATGTTTATGATTTTGAATTTGCTTTATGAATAATTTGTGAATATCAAAATATTAATAGTTTGATATTGGTATGAGTTTTATTGAGATGAAGTTACTAATGAGTAACAAGTCATGTTTTGTTATACTATTAATTACAGACGAACAGAACACCATTCCAGTGTTTACAGCATTTTCAGATGAACAGCATTGTATATGATACAAGGTAAAGTACTTAATCTCTCCTTTTACATCATTTGAAACCCAGTACAACTGTACAACCAAATCCTTCCTAACAGTGAATGAGGTCAATTTGACTGCCTCACACCTCTGATTGATTAAGTTTATGTGGGAAAACAGTTAGTGGATTGGGATTTAGAATAGTGGGGAAATGGAAGGATTACAAGTTTTGTTTGATAATTATCAATACATTAATATTTTGATTGACTGAGCTCTTAAATTTTGTTGAAGATGGGATGTTCTTTCATCGTTTATCAGCTACACATAACGCTATTTCCTGAAATACTGTTGATGAAATAAAAAAAAGAACTCCTGTTTGGATTTGTTTATAAAAGTGTAATTCTTGTAAAGGTAATCATTTATATTTATTTCTTAATTCTTTGTTGAAGGCTCACATTATAAATGTTTTATAGAGGCTGTTCTAGTGTGTATCCATAAAAATAGGATAGTTTGGACTGGTTGTGATATACTGCATTCCAAACACACAAAGATGTGGTCAACAGAGGTACACTGATAGAGCATATGACTCTTGAACTAGGGTCCTGAGTTCAATCCTTGTTAGCCACAAGATGAAAATGCAACAACCTACCCATAAATTTGCATGGATACTTGTCAAGTATCCAAGAAGCAACCATTGTGAGTGTATTTCATAAACTATAAGTTTATGTCACAATTGTTTTAAAAAGTTAAAACATCGAGGAATTCGCTGCTTTTCCCCTTATCTGCTAAATAGATATGTGTACCTATAAAGTTGTAAACACCTGTAAATGTTGAGCTGTTTGCCCTAATCAGTCCTGGTTTATATATACATGTATAGTGAATGGAAGCCTGAGGAAGATGAGCTATTAACTGAGGTGGTGGAAACCTGTAAATACGGAACTGGGAAAGTACAGTGGAGTCAAGGTAATTAATCATTGTGATCTAAACAATTACCAAACTTAAATAGTGCTTATCATGAATATAGGATCTTTAGAGGCCTAGTGGTTAGAGAACAGAATTTGAAATCACATGGCCCCTCCACGCTTGGGTTCAAAGCCAGTTGATGGAATTTCAATTTTTATGAGAGTCGGTCCTGACTGACTTGCAGAATGCTGATGGTTCCGCAGTTAAGTATTGGATTCTTCTCCACCTAGATTCGGGCATCTAAACATATCTTTAATAATGTGCTCCTTTTGAGTGCAATATTTTCTATCCAATACTTTTAGGACTGGGTTTTGCACAGTCCCAAAAGGGAAATTCATAATGCACTTTGAAAAGGAATTTCACATACTGAAGGTGTGGATTAAATGTCTTATGTATGATTTTGATATTTTTGTGTACTTTTTTTACATTTATTAGTTACAGACGCATGCTTAAACATTGTTATTTGCAGTTGCCTACTTTAAAGCCATTTATCATTTTAAGTTGCCAAAAATAACATTTTTTATTAGTAGTTTTATACTATAACAACATATTTTATTTGTAGTTTTGTATTATAACAACATAAAAACTTGTTTTATTTGTAGTTTTATACTATAACAACATATGTTATTTGTAATTGCTTACTCTAGCAACATTGTTTATTTGTAGTTTTGTACTATAACAACATATGTTATTTGTAATTGCTTACTCTAGCAACATTGTTTATTTGTAGTTTTGTACTATAACAATATGTATTATATATAATTGCTTACTCTAGCAACATTGTTTATTTGTAGTTGTGTACTATAACAATATGTATTATATATAATTGCTTACTCTAGCAACATTGTTTATTTGTAGTTTTGTACTATAACAATATGTATTATATATAATTGCTTACTCTAGCAACATTGTTTATTTGTAGTTTTGTACTATAACAATATGTATTATATATAATTGCTTACTCTAGCAACATTGTTTATTTGTAGTTTTGTACTATAACAACATATGTTATTTGTAATTGCTTACTCTAGCAACACTGTTTATTTGTAGTTTTGTACTATAACAATATGTATTATATATAATTGCTTACTCTATCTACATGTTATATTTATAGTTGCCTACTATATGGACATGAGGAGTGCTACTCAATGTATGATACGCTGGAGGAAGATCAATCCTGGAGCCAAACATGGGAGGTGGGGTAACAAGGAGGACTGTGTAAGTATCCGTTGTTACATAACACATATTGATTTGATGGTTCATTGCAAGACTATAGCAAGTACTTCACAAACATGAAGCACTTACTATAGTATTGGATTGAACCCTGGAATTGTCATTGATGTATCAAATTAGTCTGAGGCCTCCTTGGCTTCATGAATAGAGTACACAACCTGAAATCATAGTACCCTGCCTGTGTGGCATCAAAATTTTGGTAGCACTTGCTAGCTTTTGATTTTTGTGGAAGGTAGTTTCCCAGGTGATATGCTAAATGCCAATAGCTTTGCTTTACTTGAAGTCATTACAGCCAGTTAACCTTAGGGTCTTCCTACATGATGGCTCAGGTATCAGAATATACATGCACAGAACAGTGTATTATCTAGCGTCTGTTGTGTTTTTTCTTGCTAGCTTTTGATTTTTGTGGCTAGCTTTTGATTTTTGTGGAAGGTAGTTTCCCAGGTGATATGCTAAATGCCAATAGCTTTGCTTTACTTGAAGTCATTACAGCCAGTTAACCTTAGGGTCTTCCTACATGATGGCTCAGGTATCAGAATATACATGCACAGAACAGTGTATTATCTAGCGTCTGTTGTGTTTTTTCTTGCTAGCTTTTGATTTTTGTGGAAGGTAGTTTCCCAGGTGATATGCTAAATGCCAATAGCTTTGCTTTACTTGAAGTCATTACAGCCAGTTAACCTTAGGGTCTTCCTACATGATGGCTCAGGTATCAGAATATACATGCACAGAACAGTGTATTATCTAGCGTCTGTTGTGTCTAATTTCAGTTTTGTACAGTCCAAGCAGGGGGTGTAAAGTAGGTTGTCTGTATTGCCTAGCTTGTCCAAAAGCCGTAATGAATTTTCACAAAATGTTACTGTATAACAAGTACTGGAGAAGTGCAGAAATAGATCTAACATTTACAGACAAATAAAACAAAATTAGATTTCTTCATCCCTGCCGAGAAATCCTGTGCTAGTTGAGATTATTTAACATATCATGTTCATTGTTTTCTGATTCATTTCAGTTACTGATTTCTGCGGTGGAAAAGTATGGAATTGTTAATTGGTCGAGAATATCAGATAATGTTCCAGGGCGTACCAGTATACAGTGTAGGGACAGGTAAGAATATGTTCAGGTGTATTCCCTGCATAAGATTATGAATTGCCGGCAGAAGATGATGATGTTTGACAACATTTCATCAAAAGAGGTTACTAGAATTGAGAAAAGGGTTCGGTGAGTCCCTGGTTTGAGCCCCACAGACACCTCTGGGTTTTTTTGAGTGACCTTTGGAAAGTCACTTCAAAGCCCTAGCCTGGTACTTGTGAATCCAGGAAAGCTGTTACATAACTGAAAAATAGTTGATGTGGCATTTATCGCCATACAAATGAAATTTAAAAGAGTTAACTTTATTGTTCATTTATACTGAATTATCTCTTAATATGCATTAGTTGTTTGGAAATGTTCGTGTTTCAAGCTTATTAGCAGAAAAGAACTATAAAACAGCTCTTTTTAATGAAGGGAAAATCTCTTTTGGGGATCTGAAAAAAGAAACAAGTAAAAATACATTATTCCTTAGAATGCTGGGTAATTTTCTCAAAATAGATTTTGTCTGCTTTCCAAAACCTTAAATATCTACTTAATTATGTAGAGGAAAGATACTCAGAGTAGCAAACAGGTTAGATCATAGGCGAGTCACCAATTTTCTTTTCCGCTGGCCTGGATCTAACCTGTTTGCATAAGCATGAAGTCTGTTTCAGCACTATAAGGATGAAGGTAAAAGTAAAAAGTGTTAAAGATCTTACTATTTTCAATGAAAGAACTTTTTCTTGAGTGTTCTGCCTACAACTACCAATTGTCCCACATGTTTTGTTTTTATTGTTGTTTTGTTTTTCTTTCTTTTTCTTTTTTAACATTTCAACCAGTGATAAATTTCCACAAAAAGTTTGATTGATTTGTGTTACAGGTATTTAAACAGTATCTACAATAGCAACAATCCATGGAATTATGAAGAGGATAAAAAGTTGCTTAAGCTCTATGATAAATATAGTGAGTATTCATCATTCATTAAGTACTTTTCATATTTATTTTTCCTCTGCATACACATTTTCATGTTTCATTTTTATGATATGAGTGAATATTGGTAATTGATTCTCATTATTGTAGAGATCTATATATAGATATAAAAGTGATATATCCTTTTTCAACTTCTCTCTATCTTCTCTTGGTTATTGAACAAGATATTTTTTATATACATGTTCCTTATCATAAATGTAAAGCATTTCATCATTTTGAACATACATTATACTTACACTATATATTCTGTGCAAAGCTCGTGTAAACTGTAATGGTCTTGTCTGTTTCACTGTACAATCATTGAATACTGATGGGGCTCTGAAGAACGCCTTTTCTAAAATATACTTTTGTTTAGATGTATGAAGAAGAAGTAAACAGTAAAATAGCTGATATACTGTAAACAGAATGCAACTCTTATTTCCTTGAGTTTGGGTGAGGCATAGGCATGTAATTTTTGGAACTTTTATTGCTGAAGTTGTTAAATTGGGAAGCTAAAAAACTGGTGTGACTTTGAATTTTTGAGGAAACTACATGATTTTAAAGGAATTTCCACTTTTGAAGGTGCCTTTTATAGGTCCCTGTTACATAACACAAAAAAAGCCCTGCAGTGTTACACCCTATATAAACAAATTCTTAGGATGATTGTTTTAATATTATTTTTGACAATTTATTTTCAGAAAACTTTGCCACTGTGGCCCTTTACATGGAGAAAAGGTCAGAAAGTTGCCTTGATAGTAGATACAAGAAGTTAAGACGCTGGGGAGAGGAGTGGAACAATTTTTGTAAAATACCTGTAAGGAATTGTTTGTTTTCCTTTTTTCCTTTACCAAATGATGCCTGGTACTTCCATGGCTGTTGTATCCAAGAGTTGTTGAATATTCATTAACTCTTTACCACCTGCAGACAACATCTTTTTTATTTGAAGTAGACGAATTGAGAAAAGCTTTGTAAATCTGTGAACAATCTCTTAGTTCTGCTGTTTTAATATGTGAATAGATTGAAAAAGCATTGTGGCCAAAGGAGAAATTGCATGTAACAATTAATTATTTTTTTTACCACAATGCTTTTTGAAAGTTGTCTGCTGTAAGATGCAAAAATGTGACTTTAGGTGGTAATCTGTAAATCCATGAGAGCAATAGAATATTCTTCAATTTTTTTCTTGAAGAATATAGGGGACCCTTGGCTAAGTGGTTGGAATACAGAACCTGAATTCACATGTCCCCTATCCAAGCTGGTTCAAATCCTGGTGATGGTTGTCTCTTAGCTTAACTACAGGATGTCGATGGTTCATCTCGGCTTGACCAATACTTATGGGCAGTTGGGTATTGGGTCTTCCTCCATCATTAAGAGTCAGGCATAGCAATATTACTGAAAAGAAAGGTTGATTTGATTGCGATGGTTGATAAAAAAACTTTTGTGTGAAAGTTTACTATTGTCTTTCAATGAACCCTTCACTTAAGACCTTTTGATGTTGATGCGGTTAGGGCCGATGGTCAATTGATTTGAAGAACACATTTCAAATTGCGATAAAATTGAAAAACAATTTATTGATAGGTTAGAAAACAGTGAAGGAAAAGGAGAAATTGCTTGTTAAGAGCAATTTCTCCTTTTCCCACAATGTTTTCCATAGTATTCTGCAACAAGCAAGTCAAATGTCACTGTTGTGTGGTAATTGGTCAAAAGGATTAAATATCATTAGTCTTGGAATGAAACATGTTTATCTTTCTTTCTATATGCAGAGAGAAAGACAAGAGAAGATGATGTCCCTGAACTTTGTTCTGTCCCGTGATGGCGAGGTAATGTATAGGATTATCTGTAGTTAAAGAGACCTTAGTCTGACTTGGAATACAGTGGATTCATGCCATAATGATGGCCAATGTTTAATAAAGTTAAAGTGATATGATGTATGTTTGTTTCTCTGAATTGAGATAAAAATTCTTCCTTTCAAAAGAGTTTCAACTTTCATCAAACTTTAAGAGCAAAACAATGTATATGTTATGTATGATATGTTAGCAGAATGTTTTTATGTCTGCATCTTTTTGTTCTATGAATTATGAACAGTGTTTTTAACCAATCAAATGTCTCCAATGGTCATTCATTAAACTGATGGTAACATATTTGTCTTTATTATCTAACATTCTTGAAATGTTTATGTTAATTAGGGAAACTATCGCATTTTTATTGAAAACCTGCGGGTATATAAATGATCAGTGGCAACAGTGTTTTTCTCTAATCATTGTGATTGTGTCTTTGAGAGGTTTATATGCTTGGTTTGTTACATTGGTGACAGTGATGGGATGAAGGCTTCTACAGATACATGTATTGAAATTGTCTCTCCCATGTACATGTATCTCCCTCCCAAGGGCCAACACTCGGGACAAGTCTTTCCAGAGGAGGGAATTATGTGACATTCTCAAAATGTTTATGCAAATTAGGAAAGCTAATGTGCTAATATAGAAAACATGTGGTTACATAACTAAACAACACAACAGGTCAGTGGACAAAAGTGTTCTTACTGATTGGATTTGCGTGGCTTGTTACAATTTTAAGAGACAATAAGTCAGATGGCTTACTTGAAAATGATGCAACTCAAGATATAATGTCACACAGATATGCACACTGTTGTTATGATTCTTATTTCTTTCCTTTTTTTTCAGATTGTGTCACAAAGGGGCCTACCAATTTGGGTAAAACAAGGTAAACTGCTGATACTTTTTTATCACCATGGGTTTCTTACATTACAGATGAACAAAAGAAAAAGACATTGAATTAGAGTTATCTCCAATTCTTTTATGGAATTCATTCAATACCTGCTCATTATTTGTGTTATCTCATTTACTAAGTAGATAAGGAATTTTCTTTGTGTTTCAGTGAACTCATACTATAGATAACGAAGATTTGTTTGCCTCCGTAGCCTTGTGGTCAAAGTACTGATCTTCTAATCACAACTTGAACTTTCTTTGTGGGTTCAAATTCCATTGACGGCATTTGGATTTTCATGACAGGTAGTCTCACTACTGTCTTATGGCATGCCGATGATTCTACCTTACTTGACCAGCCTTTATGGGCAGTTAATTAAGTATGAGGTCCTTCCCCATCATTACAAGTCATAGCATAGCAACATTACTGACATAATCTTGACAAAATGTACAACCCATATATCAAGGGTTCAATGCAAGACTATAGTAAGTGCTTCACAAACATGAAGCACTTACTATAGTATTGCATTGAACCCTCGATATAGGGCTTTGTTGTTAGCCTTTTCCTTTATTTAATTGGGTTAAGATGCTGTTTCAACAATTTTCCAGTTATACTACAGCTATTCTTTGTAATTACCAGTACTAGGCTGGAGCTTTGAATTATCTTGCTAAAGAACACTCTAAAAAGCTAGTCATTCTGGTGGGATTCGTACCCTGGACACTCAGGTTACAGGTACATCACATTAACCACTGGGCCACACCGGACCCTCCTTGTTTCTAAGGTAGTCTGTACCTTTTTATTTAAAAAGCATCTTATCAAAAGAAATAAAAGTAAGTCTCATTGCATATATAAGAAACTCAATAAAGGTTGTTACAACTCTTATTTTTTTATTTTTTTTATTTTTATTCTATGTGCTCGAAAGAATTGAATTATTGTCCGATTTTTAGGAATAAAAGAACGTATAAAAAAAGTTTGGACATCACGTAAGCTTGTAAGTTTTAATAGTTTTATTTTTACTAATTTAGAGATTGCCCGAGGAAAACCAGCTGATGAGGTTGCTAAAGAAGAAAAAATGCTGAAAAGGCATTTCCAAAAGAAAATACTATATAGAAGGGTTGAAGAAGCAAATTGGTTGGCTTATGCAAAAGATGAGGAGATAAATGAGGAAGATTACTTTAGACAAGAACAGGATCGGTTACAAGGTAAGCGTTGATTCAATGATACACAGTTGTACATATAAGAGAGCGGTCCTGCGCGGCCCAGTGGTTGTGTTGACGGACTTGGAACTCGGCGGTCCCGGGTTCCAGCACCACCGACATCACTTGCTTCTTGGGAGTGGCCTTTGGCTAGTCACCTCAGAGCCCTAGCATAGTACTATTGGATCTAGGAAAGCCGTGGCATAACTGAGAAATTGTTGATACGGCATTAAACACCATGCAAACATATAAGAAGAATGCTCACTTCCTCATATCTTCTTTCAATCGCTACAGTTTGAATACTATTAGAAGATATCTGTCTGGCAACACAAGCACCTGGCTAAAAACAATGCTGTTAGATGTATTTCGTATGCGTGACTCTTTCAGAAAAATGTGTTGTCTTCAATTATGGAATTTTAAAATTGTTTTTTTGGGGGTTGGTTATTTATCTTGCATATGTTGTTTTTCAAGTCATTCTTAATTTTGTAAGTGTCTTCATTTTATTTTGAATACTTGATTAATGCATTTGCTGCTGCAGATATTTTTGAATGATCATAGTAGGATTTCTGTCTCGTTAGTGTCAAAATAATCAAATTTGTAGTATTTGTAAATTCGAGGTCTTTTCTTTTCCTTTGTTGAACTTGCAAATTCCCTTTTATGGTAATAGACTTAGTCATTTCCCACATCGGATTTTGTGACTGGTCTGAATTGAGACCAACAGCGGATGACAGAAAGTAGCATACATAAGATCAATTTTATTATGATTTGTTATGAGCAATTTATCCTTTTTGTCGGAGTAGCTTCTAAAGTCCTTAAAAGTTTATGAGAGAAACTTTTTAAGATACAAGCTTTCATTTGAATCATTTTCATTTTTTTGTTTGTAATGTTTAAAGTTGTTCTTTTTATTATGAAATAAAGAATGTTTAACCTGTTACCAAACAATAACGACATTTGACCACTTTGTTGCAGACGACTTAAGAAAACATTGTGGGAAAAGGAGAAATTGCTCCTTTTCCCACAATATTTTCGGCCCTATCAGAAGATTATTTCTAATTCCATCATATTTTGAAATGCCGTCTGCAATCTCTTTCAATTTGGGACAGTCGAAAATTTGGCATTTGGGAAAGGGTTAAAATGAAGTTGGGTACTATGAAGAAAGTGGTTAACAGTGTATGACCTTATTTACAGGGGAAGTCATCGTCCCGCGACCTCCACCAGTCAAGGTTGACTTCAGGTCAAATGAGATGGCTGATGAGCATACGCGGCTTGCACGACGTGTTGAGGGTGAGATTGAGAAATTAATCCAGAAATCGCAGATAGACGAGGAACTGGAGAAACCCAATACCCTTCTCGGCAAAATAGGCAGGACTCTCAAGCCGATGTTAGACAAAGACTCGCGGAAAAGATTTGCGGTATGTTTTTATCCTTTTGAACACATTTTGTAACGCTTTATATCATTCCTCTTCTGTGTCAATAAGTTGTCAGTATCAAATAATTGGAAAGGTTGGTTTTGTTTTGAATTGAAAATACAGTTCAGATTTAAACAATACTTACTAATCCATGACAGTGTTGCTTTTCCAAAAAATAAATGACTAATTCGTTGATTTAATTCCATTGCAATGTATCATTTTGCTTATATCTTAGTTTGCAAATAGAAATGCACTGATTGGATAGAAACTATTGTTTTATATAGAATAAATGCTTGATGAAATAAGTTCTTGCATAATGCTAGTAGTGAATTGGTTATTTATACAAAAATCTTTGACCCATTACTCCTGAATTCCCTTTTTAACTGCTGCAGAAGTCATAAGAAACTACTGTGACCAAAAGATGAATTGCTCCTCTTGAGCAAATAATCTTTTTGTTGAAAAGGTTTCTACACAATATCCTATAAAAAAAAAGGTCTTTTTTTTTCCTGATTCTTGTCATTTGATGTTGCTCTCTGTTTGCTAATGGCGCAAATCACCATATTGGGAAATGCGTTAACTCTTTACCAAACGCAAAATTCTCGACTGTCCTAAATTGAAAGAGTTTGCAGACGATGTTTCAAAATGTGATGAAATCGAAAGATAATTTTCTGATAGGACAGAAAACATTGTGGGAAAAGAAAAATTTGCTTGTTAAGAGCAATTTCTCCTTTTCTAATAATGTTTTCCAGAGTTGTCTGCAACAAATTGGTCAAATGTTGTTATTGTTTGGTAATGGGTTAAGTAAATAAAGACCTTTTGAAAAAATGGTTATAAATACATGTTCTCCCCTTTTGAAATCATAACAGGAGGAAAAAGCACAGGAGTTAATTGATACAATAGAGGCACAAGGCAAGACAGTGAAAAATATAACCGTCAAGAATATTTTGGATACAATACGCTACAGTACACACGGAATCACTTACTTAAACAAACCAGCAGGTCCTGTGAAAGGGAACAAAAAGAAGAAAAAGACGACAAAAAAGGAGATTTGGCAAGAAGGCTATTCGAGTGATGAGGCAAAGGGTGAGGAAATTGATCCCGACAGTGAGAAAGGAAGTGATGAGGAAGAGGAGGAGGAATGTATAGAATCACAACTTCTACGCATACAAGGGGTAATTAAAAGCCCTTTGTTGTTTGCTTGGTCTTGTTTAACCATTTCCAAAACAACAAATTTTTGACTGTCCCAAATTGAAAGGGTTTGCAGACGACATTTCGAAATGTGATGAAATTGGAAAAATAATCTTCTGATAGGGCAGAAAACATTGTGGGAAAAGGAAAATTGCTCGTTACGAGCAATTTCTCCTTTTCCCACAAGGTTTTCTAAAGTTGTCTGTAACAATGTGGTCAAATGCCGTTATTGTTTGGGAAAAGGTTAAACATTCATTCATATATGTGAGTGTTTGCCTAAGACATATTTCGATTTACTATTGTGTAAATGGCCAATGGCAACGTTTGACATGAAATAGATGCCCTTTGTTGTTGGTAATAATAAGATTATTGTAAGAAAGACAGATATTTGTTGTATCAATGATTTTACGGAATTTATTTTTAGTATTTTTGCCATCTACTGATGCCTCTATAAGGAAGCATGAT
The DNA here is from genome assembly GCA_947846245.1 of Cerastoderma edule. Taxonomy (NCBI): domain Eukaryota; kingdom Metazoa; phylum Mollusca; class Bivalvia; order Cardiida; family Cardiidae; genus Cerastoderma; species Cerastoderma edule. The sequence goes on along the minus strand of OX401418.1, from coordinate 3,396,204 downwards.
ATATCCACCTGGACTCTTATGAATAAAAAAAAAGATACAAATATAAGTGAATAAATTCTGGTTTCAGACATGTATTTCAATTCTAAACTAGATACATATTTGTCTAATATCCAGTGTTAAACTTGCTCCTACAATAGATATTGACCTATCTTGTTTCTGTAACCACATAACAGCAGTTCATTTATTGTCGATGTTTTCTTTCTAGAATGCCATTTCAGAAGCTGAGGCTCTTCGGCGACAGAGAACAAGAGAAAAGATGAATAAACACAAGTTTGCTTCCAACATGTTACGTGAGGCCATCTTAGCAAAACTTCCGTCTTTGAATTCAGTTGGACGGAAAAAAGTGTTTCATATGTGTATGTAAATGTTTATTTTTGTAAAAGTATTTTCAAATCCATCCTAAAAAGTTTTTTCCCTGTTAAAGAGACTCTCTAAGAGATTGAGATTTTAACTTTTTAAAATAAATTGCTTCTACCTTAAAACTAACAACGTAGATTTCTAAAGTAACAGAACTAGATTATGGACCTCTTCTCAACCCTGCTCATAACTACTGAAGAGATAAAGAATATTGAAATCGCAGATATTGAAGACCATTTAAACGGGTTTATCTTGTAAACAAGATTCTAATCTTAAACTAAGAGGTAGTATTTTTAGATTCCATCTCCATGTGGGTCTTCGAAAACTTAAACCATGAACCCGTATGGTTGTAAACATCATTTCCGTCAAGCGAAATGGGATGAGTGAGGAGGGAAAAAAACCCGGCGCAAATAGTAATAAGTTAAATCCTGCTTAATTAGAATAGAATGATAGTTTGTCAGTTTACCCTCACCACCTAGGCATTCGCCATTCGGTGAGCAAGGAAAAATAATACATAGGATGTTAAGATATACCTACCCTGAAGGTTACGTAAAGGTATTGTCAGAAAAACAAGATTAAACATAACAGATGCCATTTTAAAATCAAGTTTAATATTATAAAATGTTTTTGTGGATCGGAATTTTTATTTGGTAACTTCAGTCATGTAATTTGAATTTCATTGTGAAAATTAAAATCAAAAGGAAAATAACAAATATGAAATTTATTTGAAGTTGTCATGCGACAAAAGCAGGCTGCGAAAAGGAATTCCTCCGTTTGATTATAAATCAGCTTTCCCAATGCAGAAGAGACATGCGCGACAGCTAACTTCATGTTTATTAACGAAATTGTTGGGTATAACACCTTATAAATCGAGAAATCGAAAACAGTCTTTGGTTTAATGACAAGGTTTGTGATTATAAAATGTTTGATGGTTATGACTCCAAATGCACATCTCTTTGAGAGAGTCTCTTTAAGAATTGTTTACCTTGGAATAACAACAAAATAAAGTCAAAGTTACATGTATACACATGAGACTCTGTGTAAGGAGAGAAGAACTATGATTATTGAACTTCAATTTATTAGATTTGTTACACCTTTCATTATCTATACACAAAATTTAAATTAAAGACACTTAACCCGTTATCAAAAGCCAAATGTTTTACTGTTCAAAATTGAAAGTTTGCAGACGACATTTCAAGGTATGATAAAATTGGTAAAAATCTTCTGATAGGGTAAAAATCATTGTGGGAAGAGGAGAAATTGCTCATCACAAGCAATTTTCTCCTTTCCCACAATGTTTTCAAGGGTTGTCTGCAACAAACTGGTGAAATTTCGTTATTGTTTGGTAAAGGGTTAATTAAGTCATATGAAAATTGGGAAATCAATCTGTCCTCTACCTAAGTGCTGACCTATGTTCACCTCTATATGTATTTAGTGAATATTTATGAACACATCATTTGATAAATACCTTTGTGTAGTCATATTTTATAAGGCAGGCTTTTTTGTTATCCATTTCACTATAAAGCATTTTGTGACCTGTCAAATTGAAATTAATTGCAGGAGAAAAAAAATAAGGGACATGTAAAACAAAATGTTTATTGTGACAAATGGTAGAAACCATTGTGGGAAAAAAGGAATCACTTGTGGTGATTTATATGTCTTTTTGTAAGGATGTTCTCTCTATCTATAGTTTCTATTACACAAGATTGACTGATTAGTGTAATTTGACATGAATAAAGTTTCTCCTTGGTGTGTCTTCCTCTGAACAAGAAGTTGAATAGCTCTATTTTTTTATGATTATTTTCTCATTTGCAGTTCCTAAATCAGTGATGGAGAAATCCAGACTATTGAGGGAGGAGGATCAAGACAGACAGAAGAGAAAATGTCTGGCACTCTTAATGAAGGTTTCCTATTGCCTTTTCTTATTTCATATCTCCGTGGCCTCGTGGTTAGAATACAGAGCTTAGAATCACACGGCCCCTCTCCTGGAGGGTTCAAATCCCAGTGACGGCATTTATATTTTCATGAGTGGTAGTCTCCCAAATGACTTACAGAGTTTCTATGGTTCTTCCCAACTTGACTAGCCCTTATTGGCAGTTGTGTATTGAGATCTTCCTCCATCATTTAGAGTTGGGTATAGCAACATAACTGTAATAATGTTGTGTTGTAAAACATATATGAAATTGAGTAAATTATTTCGTGTAATCTGGCAGGTCTCCATGGCTTACTGAGTAACAGGGGTGAGAATGTCAACAGGAAGGTAAAACAGTGGTTAGAAACTGTTTGGGTTTTGGATCCAGGAACAATTAAACATAAAAAATGTTGAAACGATGTTAAACCAATAACATCCAATAAGATTGGGTGATAACTCAGATGCAGGTCAACACATTGACCCATTAGATATTGTTTCAAGTCCAAATTGCTTATAGCAGAATAAAACTTTGATAGGAGCTGATATTTCTTCTTTAATTTCTTTACATATGGCCATAATCAATATCTTTTTATCATTATGCATCCTTTTCAATGACAGTAAACTGAATTGAGTATCTACGGAGTGTAAGTAATCCAATTCTTCACTTTTGACACAGAGTTTTGACGTGACCACTGCGGATATTTACAAAAATGCTCGTGAGCTGAAGAGGAAGAATGCAGCGCGCGCCATGCTTATGTCCGCCATACCCATGGGAAAGACACGGCGCTCCAGGAGCAAAGTTACTGTGCCAGGCCTGGACAACGATAAAATTGAAAGTGCAGACCTTGTCCTGGAAATGAAGCAGGAATTAGGGCTGCCAGAAGAAAATAACGAAGATTTGGGACAATTTGGGATAAATGAGACCAAAGAGAGTGGTGGTGTTAACTCAAATGAAAGTGGTGAGAACAGTGATGACGTGTCCGGCTGCTTTGTCCACAAGATAAAGGAAGAGAATGAAGCGAATAGCCAGCTGTATGAGGACTATAATAAGAGTTTAGTTTACATACCTCCCAATCTGTCGAACATGCGGGGCACAAAGAATCTCCTGTTAGAGCATCGATGTCTGGTGGATAAGGCAGGGCCGTATTTTGATAAAGATGAGTTGCGAGATAGACTCTACTCCATGAAGAGTAAAGGACCCAACCTTCTGATGAATGTGATCGGATCTGTAGGCTACAAGACGGTAGGGAAATCTCTATTATTGATACGGATGATGGGAATCACTGAGATTACCTTTGTTTGTAAACTTTTGAAAGAGAAATTCTTTTTCTTACACAAATTTTGTGAGTGGTCCAAATTGAAAGCAGTTTTTTTAAATGAAAATTTACAACAACTCTATGATTCATTACTATGAAGTACTGGGGCCCGTTTTACTAAACAACTTACGGAAAATATTTGCGTAAGTCATAATTGATAAACATGGATAGTATCTTCAATGAAAGTACAATGTTGCAATGTGGCACTTCATTGGAAGCGTCTCGGAGAGACGATTCCAATGATGTGTCACTTTGCAATATTGCTTCGTCCAATATTGAAATAAGAGGAATTGTTGTTTTAGACTTACGCAAATCTTAAGCGTAAACTGTTTAGTAAAACGGTACCCAGGATCCTGCTATAGAATATTCAGAAACCACTGACAAAAAACTAAACTGGTCCTTTTGAGCAATTTAGCCTTTTGTCACAATGGTTTCTAGCAAGAATTACTAAGAAGATGTTTGTTTATTCCATTCTTTAAATCTGCTGTTGCTTTCATTCTTGACCAAGCAGAACTTACTTTATGTGGGAATTGTTTAAAACAAAAGTTTCTATTTCAAACCCGGATATCACCTCTTAATTGAAATCTTCATTAACTTTCAATTTCATTTTATTTTTTCAGAAGAAGAACATCAAGTTGAAAGGTGAGAGCAAGGTAAACAGTAATATCCCGATTAAGGATGTGATGAAACATGTCCGAAAGACGAGGAGTTATCAACAACTTAAGGTGAGAAAACCTTCATGATTAGTGACTATTAAGGTTACATACATATAGCAGTAGGACAACATGGCCGGGTAGAAAGAGTGCACAAGAGTCCTGTGTGGCCCAGTGGTTAAGTTGGCGGATTTAGTTGGTCCGGGTTGGAGCCCCACAAATGCCTCTGATTTCAAGGGAGTGTCCTTTGGCATGTCACTTCAGAGCCCTAGCCTGGCACTGGTTGATCCAGGAAAGCTGTAACATAACTGAAAAATTGTTGATATGGTGTTAAACATCATTCAAAAGTAAGAGTAAGAGTACACAGCTTGAAACACAAATAGCCCCTTTCTGCATGGGTTCAAATCAGGGAAGCGTTTTATTTGGATTGTCCCAAGAGGTAGCCTCCTTGCTGTCTTCCAGAAAGCAGATGATTGTTCCAAGGTAGACCAGCCCTATTGCATTGCAATATAGTTGAAATACTGCTGAGGTGACATAAACCCTAACAATGAAACAAAATATTACGGGTCAATTTATACATGACTTTCCATTTGGATTATCCTAAGATGAATTCCTGACTTTTGTAAGATTTGAGATTCTAAGAGATTATTTGATCTTACCATGAATTATGAATTAGTTTTGGTTTCCCTTTATCATAATGTTGGGAAACAATTAAACCTTTCTCAACATTGTCTGAATGAACCCGCTTTGATAATTGCTTGTAGCAAGACATTTCTCCATTTGAAACAATTCTTCAGCACAAAAAAACAACATAAAGGCAATGGAATCTCCTTACTCAGATTTTTCCTCAGCTGTAGCTTTATATTCAGACGTATCACAAAACCCAAAGTGAGGAATGGATTAAGCATATTTGTGCTGGATGTAAACATTACTTTATTTTTTTATAATCTTAGGCCAGATTTCAGGCAGCATTTTCTTGGCCAGCTTTAATGGCAACCATCAAGCCACCCAACAGCAATGCTTTAGTTCCTAAATATATCTCAAAATTACGAGAGGAGAAACGTCGCCAAGCACACAACACTGCAGTAGAACAACCGGGAACCAGTCAAAATTCTGGAAATGATCAGGGAACCAGCACTATGGAGTCTGACGGAGAAGAGGGTACCAGCTATAAAATGGAGGAGGAGGAGGACCAATATGAAGAAGAAAGTCTTAGCTTAGATGAGAGTATTAAACAGGTGATAACTGTTTTTGTGATGTTTTTATTTTTCAAAAGGTTCCAATTTATTTCTTTACTTTCATCGTTCCTACACAACTTCATATAGAGTTAGGCTTTAGATCTCATACCCCTTCAGAGCCCTATCATAGTTTTAGTGTATCACATGGCCCCTCTCCACGTGGGTTCAAATCCTGAGAGGGATATGGAATTTCATGAGAGGCAGTCTCCCGATTGACTTACGGAATGTGGATGGTTCTACCAGCCCTTATTGGCAGTTGAGTATGGGGTCTTCCTCCATCATTAAGAGTCGGGCATCACTTCAAAACTGAAATAATGTTGATGTGATGTAAAACCCATATAAATTGAATCAAAATAGTGTATCCAGGAAAGTTATGATATAACTGAAAAGTTAGTGACAATATATGTTAAACCTTATATGAACAAAAGATCTTATACACAGCATGTACAGTCGAGCCTCGTTTATCCGGACACTTCAGTTTGCAGCAGCAATGTCCGTATGAATGAATAATCTTGAATAAAGAATTTGTGAGTTTCCAGTGAAATGTTTATCTATACATTGTGTATCCTATTGATTACTATGAAGTAAAAAATATGCTACTCAATTTTGCTCTAAAGGGAAATATTATGTGTTTTATGGAAATGTTGATTAAGAACGATTTTAAAAAGATGACAAGTTTCCTTTCCTTTATGTGAATAACGTTTGTTGTGTACAAGATGTGGACACAAAAGACTTGTTCTTGTTTGTACCTTTGTGATCTTTAACCCATTACCAAACAATAACGACTTTTTATCACATTGCTGCGGACAACTCGGGAAAACATTGTTGGAAAAGGAGAAATTGCTCATAACAAGCAATTTCTCCTTTTCCCACAATGTTTTCTGCCCAATCAGATGATTGTTTTTTAATTTCATTACATTTTGAAATGTCGTCTGCAAACTCTTACAATTTAGGACAGTCGAAAATTTGGCATTTGGTAAAGGGTTGAATAAAATGGCATCATGCACTACATGGTTGAATAGCACACAAAATCATTATGAAACAGTATCATTATATCTGCTCATCTTTCTTAAGGCTTCTAAGGACAATGAGATAGTATAGATCCCATGTGTATGCAGTTCTAATTTTAGATTGACACACCGTGGAACTTGATCAATACTTTTGTATTGGCAAATTTTTAAACATGTGAATGGTTGCAGTATGGTTAAAAATGGTTAAAGACTTTAATAGGTTGCATGTCCAGTTCATTTAAGAACACCAAATATTACACATTTTGTGTTTCCACAAATGGCAAGCCTAGGCACCTCCTCAATTTAAGGAAAAAAGGCCCTGGAATGTAAGTGCTAATAAAGCAAAGATTATTATGCCAACACTTTATTAACCCTTTACCAAACGCCAAATTTTCGACTGTCACAATCTGGTAGAGTTTGCAGACAACATTTCAAAATGTGAAGAAATTAGAAAATAATACTGCTGTTGGGGTAAAAAACATTGTGGGAAAAGGCGAAATTGCTTGTTAAGAGCAATTTCTTCTTTTCCCACAAGTTAGTTAAAGTGGTGAACACAGGATTAACCTTCTCTTATCACTTCAAACAGGTTATCCTGATGAGTGGACATGACTATAAAGACACAGGAATAGAAGAGGAGGCTATTAACAAACTGGTGGATAGAATCATGAGGGTGTATCAAGCCAGGAGGAAGAAGAAAAAGAGAGGAAAACTGTAAGTATCAATTGGTGGAAGCTACTGTTGGCCCTTGTTGTAAACAGGGGCTGCTGAAGGATCAAACATGGGATTTATGCCACATAGTTATGGAATGCAGATCGGTGTTTTTTCTTTCAGTTTTTTTGGGAAAAGGTTGGGTTCAATGAGGGGGGATTTCTCAAGTAAAAGGGAAAATTTCTATGCTTAACAAATTCAAGTTTTAACACTAATTCACCATACACAGGAAGAAAAACATTATTCCAAATCTTTTTTTCATCAACATGTTATAGTCATGTTCAAAGTTCAACATTTCTTGGTTTATCTGCAAATTTGTCATTTATTCTGGTGACATCTTCCAAGAGGGGAGTTTTTCAAATATTTGAGGGGAAATATTATACTTTATAGAGGGAGAATGGGACCAAATACTGCCCAATATTTCATATAAAAAAAACACACAAAAAAACTGCAGATGGCTCTGCCCAGCTTGACCAGCCCTTATGTGTTGAGTATGGGAGCTTTCTCAATCATTGCAATTTGACATTGAAACATAAGTGATATGATGTTGACGTAAAACCCATTTAAATGGAAAACAATGAGACTTGGCCAGTTAATTAAAAAGTTCATATATGCAGTTATTATCAAGGCAATGAATGAGATACTCTTGTGTAGGGTATGAATTACATACTGTTCTTAAAAAAATGATCAAGCTCCCGATACAAGCTACTTATAATAAGAGTAGTTTATTTAGTAGGGTCCTGGGGCCCGTTTTACTAAACTGTTTACGCTTAAGATTTGCGTAAGTCTAAAACAACAAGTCCTTTTATTTCAATACTTGGCAAAGCAATATTGCAAAGTAACACATCATTGGAATCGTCTCTCCGAGACGCTTCCAATGACGTGTCACATTGCAATATTGTACTTTCATTGAAGATATAATCCATGTTAATCAATTATGACTTACGCAAACATTTTCCGTAAGTTGTTTAGTAAAACGGGCCCCTGCATGGCCAAATAATAAAGGTGGTAATTAGAGAGGATTTGAAAAAAAGTAAGTATCAACCCTTAGAATGCAAGGTTATTTTAAAAAAAAGTTTTTTTGTGTCGTCTGCTTTCTTAAACCTTAAATATCTGCTTAATTTGGATGTAGAAAGATACTCAGAGTAGCAAACAGGTTAGATCACAAGCCAGCTGCCAATTTACTTGGTGGCTGGCCTGGATCCATCCTGTTTGCATAAGCATGAAGTCAGTTCCAGTCTTAGAAATATTCGTCACATCTTCTCTTTATTTTTCAGAGTTGGTCAAGCGAAGAACAGGAAAAAACTCAGCCCAGCCATGGCTGCATCTGTAACTCAAAGGGAGAAAACAAAACTATTAAAGAGATTAAGTAAGATTTTAAACGGTTTAATAGAGATAGTTACTCAAGGGGAGAAAACAAAGCTATTAAAGAGATTAAGTAAAATTTTAAAGGGTTTAATAAAGATAGTAACTTAAAAGGAGAAAACAAAACTATTAAAGAGATTAAGTAAGATTTTAAAAGGTTTAATAGAGATAGTAACTTAAAGGGAGAAAACAAAGTTATTAAAGAGATTAAGAAAGATTTTAAAGGGTTTAACCCTTTACCAAAGGCAAAATTATAGACTGTCTCAAATTGAAAGACTTTGCAGACGACATTTCAAAATGCGATGAAATTGGCAAACAATATTCTGATAGGGCAGAAAACATTGTGGGTAAAGTTGATATGAGAAATTCTCCTTTTCCCACGCTGCTTTCCAGAGTCTTTTGTAACAAAGTGGTAAAATGTCATTATTGTTGGTAATGTGTTAATAGAACTCTTCTAGATAATAAAAATGTTTGAAGTTAAAACTTAATTTCTTTAAAACTGCACAAAAGCTGTACTGTTGTATGATACACACAAAAGAAAAGCCATTGGAAGCAAAATTAGATCGTTATTTTAACTCATTTAAGTGTGTATACTGTGAATTGACATGTTTTTTAATCCATTTCATGACACAGCTTTTGAAATCTACCGCCTATAACTGTACATGTTACGGTAAATTGCGCTTCTTGAATAAAATTTCCTTTAAATAGCTACTTTTAGTTGTATGTAAATTTTGACTTTCAAATTTTCTCTTCTGTGACCAGGCACCTTGAACACATTACCACCTAACTCTACATGTTTGCGTCTTGCAGCTTCCAAAAAGCATTGTGGCAAAATGATAAATTTCTCTTCACAATTTCTCCTTTTGCCACAATGCTTTTTCGATTTACTCAAATATCACAATAGCAGAACAGAAAGATTTTTCACATGTTTACGAAGCTTTTTTAAAGTCGTCTGCTTCAAGTTAAAAAAGCTGTCTTCTGCAGTTGGTAAATAGGAAAATGCCCCTTTCCAAGACCACCGAGGCTTCATGCGATGAGAGCCTCTGTTGAACACATTTTTTTATTTGGTCTTTTTTTTTGACTTTCAGATCTTTATGACAAGTATATGCAGCTACAGAGGAACAAACCCGAGTCTGAGAGAAATATAGTACCTGAACCTCTTCCAGACCCTCGTAAGTGTTTCTATTCTCATCAGACACACTCTGAAGAAAAAATCCCATAACCTCATTTTTTGTCAGATTATTTCGTTTGTTCTCTGTAAACATTGGTCGGGACCGGAACTTTGTGTGAAGATATCATTTGTTGAAAATGTCATTCAGAAACTTTCTTCATATTCAAACCTTTCAGCTCTAATGGCGAGATATAATGACAACAGAGGGGTAGCACCACAGGCAATATTTCATGAGGAGTTCAGAAAATTGAACTTTATGAACTGTATTTTAAAGACATAATCCAAGTAATGCTGTCATACAGGTTATTGCGTATTGCATATTTAAATTGATTGTCCTTTTGACTTACCTGTAACTGCCAAAAATTTGGAAGTATTGTACAGAGTAGGTTAAAAGCTATCATTTGGAACCATTTCTGGAAAATTCTCTTCAAGTTAATTTGGCGTTGTGAGTTACATTTTGTTAGTTATATGGTGTCATAAGGCTTAAGCCATTACCGATTACCAAACAATAAAGACATTTGACCAGTTTGTTGCAGATTACTCTGGAAAACATTGTTAACAAGCAATTTCTCCTTTTCCTACAATGTGTTCAGCCTTATTAGAAGAATATTTTCCAATTTCATCACATTTTGAATTGTCGTCTGCAAACTCTTTCAATTTAGGAGGCTGGGATAGTTGAAAATTATGCGTTTGGTAAAGACCAAGGTGAATCACAGCACACTAAACAGACTAATTGAAAATACATATATAGGGGTCGGCCTGGTCTAATTTCCACCCATCTCCACCATGTTAAATAACAACCGTTTGAGCAGTCACAGAGACAAACTGCTCCCATACCGTACTTTCTCGTGACCATGTCACCTTTAAACTATCTTAACACAATCCATTTGGGGGATTAAATGTGCATCATGACCGATCCGTTTTTTTGCTATCGGCTGATTTCCAGAGAGGGGGCATGTTGATTCAAATAGAAGAGGTCACGCCCAGACTCATAACAGACATCTTTGGTTCTCACCGCATGGAGAAGTAGTCCTGTAAAATACAAACAAAACACTTTTAAAACATCAGGAGAAGACAAAGCAATCACACAGTACCAATATATATACTCTAAATGTAACACTTTCCTGTGAAAACACCTTGGAAGTGGGACTTTCAATATTTCAAAGAACTACTTTCTAGGCTACAACGACCCGGAAGTGATTCAACACCGGGCCAACACCTAAATGAGGAGAATTTTTTTATTAAGCTGATATTTTCGCTTTTTTTCTTGGAAATATATGTCTTGCGATAAATAAAACACAAAAATTTAATACCACAAGCCGAACAACCTACCACATAGGGCTTTCAAAAATGTCGCTCGGTCGGTAGCATAAAGCGCACAGAAATGGGCGTTTTGGGGCATTTAAGCAATTTCTTTAAGTGTACATTCCATTTAAAGTATCAAACATATTACAATGAATTAAACAGTGTTTTATGCTACAGCAATTTCACTTTCAATATATGCAAACATATTTCCTACATCATTAGTCTATGTGTCACATTTGTACACTTCTAAGCAAAAATCCACTGTTTTTAGCTAAAATAATCTACATTTTCCCTCAAAAGCATACCTCAGAATAGATATATGTACCAATTAGAGACATTTTCTAATGTGTAAACACTCCTAAGGTCATCTTAAGGCAATTTATCCATGAACAAGGCCCCTAAAAAAGAGTTGAAACAGCCTAGATCCGATGAGAACCAGCCAATATACACATAAGGAGAAGCACGGTTACCGTAGTTAAGGCCGGGAACCAGCAGGCCTAGCTGTTATTGTGTCTTTGAAATATTGAAGAAAAATGGCCAAACCGCAAAACATGAAATGATCAATGCCACATAATTCCTTTTACACCCATATCCAAGAGGACCATGCAAATTTTGCCGGTTTTAGTAGAAGAACATTCCGCAAAATAGGGAGGAACATGAGGCGTGCAAGGCGAAAAACAAGCATGACATCTTTTTGTGTAAATTTGACATAAATTGGAATGTTGGACAGATTGAAAATGCAAATCTAAGCAAACACATTCAATTAAATAGAAATTATGTAGAGTATAAACCAATAAACAACTGAAACGATAAAACATCCGGAGGCAGAAAGTAAAGCGAAAATTGAGTATTCATGCTCACATGTAGTCTCATACCGATCGAGCAAATAATTGCATTCGGTGATCAGGTATGGGTGAGAAATGTCATTTCGGACCAGACGATAATCCCCAGAGGCAAATATTGCGTCTACAGGTTTAAGAAAAAGGTTTTTAGCCCATAAACACATCTGATAAGTATCGCACTCAAAGTAGTCTATCCCTTGTTAATAACAAGCGAGACAGCTTGAAATGAAATGTCACCAACAAATTTTCATGACAAAACATTGTGGAAAAAGAAAATATGTTGTTTTTAGCTTTCTTCTTGACATAATTCTAAACAGTTAAGGAGAAAACTTGTTAAACATGGAACTTGTGTGACAGAACTGATGATTCTTTCTAGTCTTGAGGCTACCCACACCAGTCAACAATTATTCAAATCAAATGCCAAATAGTATATATCGGTACTTTCAGTACTTTGATTTCGTATAAAAAGTCAAAAATCTGCCTTTATCCATTTCAAATATCATTGGAAATGGAAGTTCTAAGCTGTTATCATCTGTTTGACCTTGCAAAGTTGCAGTCGACACAAAACAGATGGAGTAAGGCAGGGGAGGCTACTCTAGCCAGACTTTTCTGGGTTTTTCCCTCTCAAAATTACAAAATGCTTAATAATTCAAAAAAAATCTACAAACCTTTGAGAAATACTATTATCCAATTGATTCCTGTGTTCACTGCTACTAGAATCACACATTTCGTTGAATTAAACTCAATAATAAAGAATCTATGACACTTCACAATTTCTTCATATAGGGGTCGGCCTGGTCTAATTTCCACCCATCTCCACCATGTTAAATAGCAACCGTTTGAGCAGTCACAGAGACAAACTGCTCCCATACCGTACTTTCTCGTGACCATATCACCTTTAAACTATCTTAACACAATCCATTTGGGGGATTAAATGTGCATCATGACCGATCTGTTTTTTGCTATCGGCTGATTTCCAGAGAGGGGGCGTGTTGATTCAAATAGAAGAGGTCACGCCCAGACTGATAACAGACATCTTTGGTTCTCACCGCATGGAGAAGTAGTCCTGTAAAATACAAACAAAACACTTTTAAAACATCAGGAGAAGACAAAGCAATCACACAGTACCAATATATATACTCTAAATGTAACACTTTCCTGTGAAAACACCTTGGAAGTGGGACTTTCAATATTTCAAAGAACTACTTTCTAGGCTACAACGACCCGGAAGTGATTCAACACCGGGCCAACACCTTAATTGGTCTTTATTTACTTTGTAGCTCCTATTCCCTTCCCAAAGCGAGGTCGACCCAAAGGTGCCAAAAACTTTTACCATATACAGTCCATGGAGAGGACAAGAAAGTCGTCGAGACAGGATACGCTGCGCGCCAGAGCCCAGCAGATGGAGGTGTATGAGCATTGTGGATCCTCGCCAAAAGTGAGCTGAATTAGTTAAAATATTTGAAATCTTGGAAAAACTTGCAACTCAGAACAAGTTTGAAGTAAAGTTTGGGTACTGCATGGCCCAATGGTTATGTTGGCAGACTTAGAACCCTAGTGTCCGGGGTTCAAGCCCCACAACACCTCCGATACTGTGGGAGTGACCTTTGGCAAGTCACTTCTAAGCACTAGCTTAGCATTGGTGGATCCAGGAAAGCTGTGACATAACTGAAAAATTGTTGATACAGCATTAAACACCATGGTATTAAAGTAAATTTCACATTGTGTTAACCTTTTTAGAAAAACTGGCAATTAAAGTAAAATCATATTAGAACACACTTTGTTCCAATTGCTACTTCTTCAAGCTATATTTTTAATCTGTACAGGGATCCTGTGTGGCCCAGTGGTTAAGGTGGCAGACATAGAACTTGGGGGTCTTAGGTTCAAACCCCATCAACACCTCTGGTTTCGTTGGTGTGACCTTTGGCAAGTCACTTAAAGGCGTAGCACTGGTGAATTGAGGAAAGCTGTTACATAACTGAAAAATTGTTGAGACGTGCAATGAAAATAAGTTTCACACTTCTTTAAAACAATTGCAATTATTAGAAAAAATTGTGTTCTATTTGCTACTTCTTCAAGCTAAGTTTTTATTAACCTGTAAAATTATATTGGTTATGCTAAACCTTTTGAATGGTAAAGGAAGATTGTTAAGCTCTGTAATAAGATATATGAATTCATTTGTCAATTATTGTGTTTCAGTTGAGTTCGAATGGTAACATTCTGTAGTAATATGGCCTTGAGGGGAGTTATATACAGTCAATCTTATTATAACCCTTTACCAAATGCCAAATTTTTCGGCCGTCCCGAAGGATTTTAAGGCGACATTTCAAAGTGTGATGCAATTGCAAAATAATCTTCTGATAGGGTAGAAAACATTGTGGGAAAAGGAGAAACTACTTGTTTCAAACAATTTCTTCATTTCCCTCATTGTTTTCTAGAGTTGTCCTGCAACCAAGTGGTAAAATTTTGTTAATGTCGTGAATGTGTTAACCCTTTCCCAAACAACAGATTTTCGACTGTCCCAAATTGAAAGAGTTTCCAGATGACATTTCAAAATGTGATTAAATCAGTAAATATTCTTCTGATAGGGCAGAAAACATTGTGGGGAAAGGAAAAATTGCTCGTTATGAGTAATTTCTCCTTTTCCCACAATGTTTTCTAAAGTCATCTGCAACAAAGTCGTCAAATGTCGTTATTGTTTGGGAAAGGGTACCGTAGTAAAAGAAGACAGTTTTTTGTTGTATTAAATAACTAACGGTTTGATACAGACCCCAGCCACTCAGAAAGATCAGATAGGAGCTTTTTGAATGACTTGCGACCTGTACTAACTCTTTACCAGACGACCTTATTTTACTTGAAGCAGAGGACATTAGAAAACCTTGGTTAATGTGTGAAAAAATCTTCCAGTTTTGCTGTTGATATGTGAATAGATTGGAAAGCATTGTGGCAAAAGGAAAAATTGCTTGTGACAATGTGGTTTAAGGTGGTAATGTGTTATTGGTCAGGATATCCTTTCATGCGCTGTTAAAGTGTGGTCACTAAAAACAGGATTGACTGTTTGTATGTAATGGCATTTTTAATGTCAAATCAGCAGTGATGGGGGAGGTTAGCTTGAGTTGAACATGTCATATCTCATTTTTGTTTTACATAACTTTTTCGTTTCTCTATAAGTTGACGCTAAAGTAAATTGCAAATTACATGATCAAGATAAGTTTAAAAGAAAGGAGGGGATAAGCAGTCTGTATGGAATGTTAAAGTGACATATAATGCATGTATCTCTCATTTTTACTTGCAGCCACCAATTCAGTCATTAGACCAGTCTAAAGACCCTTATATTTATACAAAAGAGGAATTCAAGACGCTCAAAATGATGTCTGCTTATAAAAAGAAGAAATCAAAGGAAACAGTCAACATCAATCCAAAAGAGGTTGTTGTAAAAACTGAAATCACAGATATACCAACAGAAACTAAAAAAACTGAACTAGCCATTGTAAAGATCATCAAGAAAAAACCTAAATCAAGTGCGTCCAAACAGACAGGGACCTTTAGGCCTGACAGTATGGAGACTGATAGCTCTACCTCTAATCCTTTAATAGTTGCAGTAGGGCCTCCAGGGGCTAAAAGAAAGGGTGAGATGTCTGGGGAAAATACTCAATCTAAAAAACAGAAAGTTGTTGGTAAATCAGGAGGAATTACAAGTAGCCAAATGTCTGAGGTAAACATTCAATCTACACAGCAGAACATTGGTCAGTCAAAAGAATCTACCTCCAGCGGATCTTCTATAAATAGATCTCTTATGTATGAAAAGCTTAAAAAGAAAATTAATGACTCAAAACAAACTCAGCATACATTATCTCAACCAACTTATGACAGTACTAATGATAATGAAATAGTTTTGACTGTGGTTAAGGGTCAAGTACTGCCTGAAAGTCAGCGGAGGGATACACAAGATGTAGAAAGTAGTCCCGGGCATGTCACACTAAATCCTGTTGGGCAACAGACTGCTGTAACAAATAGTGGAGGTAATAATCAAAATCTTCTTGTTAAAACAGGACCCAAGTTGACTGGAAGTCAGTTATCATCTTCAGTAAATACACAAACAATTTCTCAAATGGATAAATCTGGTTTAGTTGACAATAGTGCTGCAAAGAAGATGGATGAAAGTACAAGTGCTAACCTTATTGGAATGAAATCATCAAGTGTTTCTAAATCAATGGGCAGTTCTTCAAAAACAATAGAAATGGGTCAAGAAAAATGTGTTTCCTTATTGAAATCAAAGGATAATGTCTCAAAGAGCTCAGTTACTCAAACTTCTGAACCAGTCAGTATAAAAAGTGCTACCGACTACAAACAGATAGCTCCTAAGATTGCAGTAAACACTCCAGCAAAAACTGTCAAACCGTCCAGTTCTGGTAGGATTGCTGGAGCAATCTATGAAAGATCCGTTACATATCGTACACCGATACCTGAAGCCCATGCTAGTGGCAGTGATACATCAAAAGGACAGGTCATGACCCCAATGGTGATTGGGGTACCAGTCATGATTGGTGATACACAACAAACTGCCTGGTTACCGGTCTTCCCTGGAAAGGATGGAAAGTTACTACGAGATAAGGATGGAAAAATTGTGGTTCCAGAGGCGGTTGGAACACTAAAACAGCCTACGCTTGAGAAGAAGTAGACTGAGACAATGGATCTGTTTTTGTTAGTGCCTTCTACTGAGTGTATACATGGTTTAATGCAGTTAAAAAGGCAAACTCCTCACAGTAATCTCCCTTTGCTATTTGCATTGATCACTGCCACCCAAAGATTTTCATCAAGGTTTGGATGAAATTTAAAAGAAGTTGGGGTTTTTTTTTTCAAGTTTATATCGGATATATTTGTCAATTTATAGAAATATTAGGTTTTATTTTATATATATATATGTGCCCAATTGAATAATTTTTTGGGAGTGTCACTGCCATCCTTAAGGGCCATTTTTGTTCCTATGCAGATGGTCATGTGATATTTGTGGTGGCAGTGATCAATCGCATAAAGGGAGATCAATGTGAGAAGTTTGCTGAAAAGCCTCATTGAAACCATCTAACCTTTGTACTAGAAATTCTCCTTATCTCACGAACCTGTGAGGGAATGAACAAAAGTAATTTGTTTTATGCAGTTAATGATTATCTAATTTTACAAACTTTTCTGGATACCTTGTAAGGCTTTTGTAGGTCACAAAGGATTTCAATCAATTTCTTCATTCCTGAACTCATGTAAATAAAAAAACAAACATTCAAAGGTTGAAGCCATGAAGTAAAGATTAAGTAAGAATGGATTCATAAGGGAATGGATTCTGAAAGCCTTTAACAGTATTGCTCCAATTGCATCCCAGGAGACGTAAAACAGTTCTCCACTTTGGCATAACTTCAACACTGGATTTTCAAAACAACTGTGACAAAAGGAGAAATTGCTCATTACGAGCAAGTTCCTCTTTGTTCACAATAGTTTTAATCAAATGACATCTGAAGAATTTTTTTTTTTCACATGGTGAAGACAGTTGACTGATGCATGCTGAGCTTTCAAATTGAAAATCTCCTAAATATTTCATTAAAAGGTGCAAGGCAAGCAAGGTCCTGTCTCATCATTCTTTTCCAACAGAATAGTTTAACCCTTAGATTGCTTGGTAATTTTCTAAAAATAGGTTTCTGCGTCATCTACTTTCCAAAACCTAATATAACGGCTTAATATGGATGAGGAACGATACTCAGAGTAGCAAACGGGTTAGATTATAGGCCATCCGCCAATTTTCTTGGCGGCTGGTCTGGATCTAACCTGTTTGCATAAGCATGAAGCCTATTCCAGCACTGTAAGGGTTAAAAAGTTTTTTTTATTGTTGATACTTTCCACTTTTGTCATGGGAGAATGTACTGTAAATTTTTCTAATGGCTGTAATGATGCTTTTCGGCTTGATCCACTAATGTTATTCTCAGGAAGAGATTATTGTATGTTTCCAATGGATGAAATGGCTTAGATTCTGTTACTGGATTCATTGTTGATTTTACCTTACTGTTCTTTGGGGCTTAGCCCCACAAGCAGGAAACTGGTGAATCCATGGAAAGCTATAATATATGGATGAAAAGTAGTTAATGTGGCTTTAAACACAATACAAAGAAATAAACCTTATAATGACGAGTAATTGCTTGTAACAAGCATTTTCTCCTTTTGCCATGATGGTTTAAACTTGAATATCAAAGAAAACGTATTTGTTCATGTCTGTTAACAGTTATCTATTTCTGCAATTAATTCGGACAGCATTTACAACCAATATACAAAGGAAATGGCGAGCTTAAAGTAAGCTATGAATTGGGGGGAAAAAAAATAAAAGTCATAGTGTTTGCAACTTAAGGACTGCATGTTGAATAGTGATATTAAGATTAAAGAAGCAAATGGTAATATACTTTGTTAATTTGTACATTCCCTGCAAGTTCATGCCCATTCATTGACCTCTTTGATGTTTGAGTTCCATATGTCAGTATGGCGACTACCTGTCATGAAACTCAAATCTAGATCTTCAATGATTTGAAGCCACACATAGAGGGGACATGTGATTTCAAGTCAGTACTTTTACGACAAGACCATGCAAGCTGTTTGGATGGGTTTTTTCCAAAAGAAACATAAAAGGACAACTGTTAAATGCAGATTGTGTAGTCAGAAAAATTAAATAACCTTCTTGGACAAGGCTTATGTATTCACAACTATTTTCCTTCCAGATCTTTAACAAACAAAATGGCCTGTTTTTCAATTAAAATTACCAGACTTTTTGTTATTTAACCAATCATAAAAAACTGTCAATTTATCCATAAAAAGATAATGACAGATGACAAAAAGAAAATTTTAATGATAATTGAAAGAAACCATTCTTACAAATCAACAAGTTGACATTAGTGGTTTGAAGACTTTTGCAGCTGATGCGGCAAAGTGAGGAATGGAGAAAAAAGTCAAAGAAACATCAAACTGGGTTATCACATTTATTCATATTTTGCTAATTGTTGCTTTAAGAACTCTTCCCGTCTGCTGATTCTGTTCTGTTCTATCTTCTTTCGCTCTGAAGGGTCTTCGATGATTTGTAACAGTTTTTCATCCCTCAGGTCATTGTAAAAATCATAATTATACAATCGAAATGGGAAATGCATCTGTAAATAACCTGTGAAATAGAAACAGATAATTATGTAAGTTTTACTATCTCCATCATCATAAACGATACAGAGAACTCTAGAAACTCCTACGACCTAGAAAAAATTACTCCAAATGAGTAAATTATCCCTTTGTCACAATGGTTTCCCACGAATACTATAAAGAAAATGTACCTTTTGTTATATTTTCTACTGGCGTTTCTATCAGTTTGAACCAGTCACAAAATCTAATATGGGTGAACAGATTTAAGTTGTCTGTTTCTTATATTTACAAAAACATCCATCCTTGCTACTATGTCAACACTATTTTATATTGAAAAGAGTGATCAGCAAAATTGCTCAAACATGTTGAACAGCATTTGACTGGACAACTTGGATATTTCAAATCACAGAAAAATTAGGAGATAATTGTAAGTTACAATGGGACAGAGAGAGAGAGATAGTAATCAAAAGAAGAGGATCAAATTTTCTTAATGAATAGATCTTGTGGGTTAGTTAGAGGGAATCTTTTTTAAAACAATGGCAAGAAATGGATTATCTTTAGTGGCTAACAGTCCAATTCTTACAAACAATGTCCTAAATGAAGCATAGTTAGAAAAATCCGCTTTGGATTTTTGTCCCCTGTGGGGACTTGAACCCGGTTCTGAGCTAAAGGGTCGGCTCCATAACGCATAGATTAGATCTTGTTCTTATTGCCACTATGCTGTAGAGAGTGAGGCAGTCAAGTGACACCACTTTAAAACTTATCATTTTGGAACCGACTTCATGCTTTTACAAACAGGCTGGATGCAGGCCAACTGCCAAGTAAATTGGCCTGTGATCTAATCTGTTTGCTACTCTTTGAGTATCTTCCTTTTTCAAAAATTAATCAGATATTTAAGGTTTTGGAGAGCAGACAAGACAAAAATCTAGACCTTTAATTGTCCTTAATTGAGAGACATGATGGAAGCTATGAAAATTTGATTAGCATCCACAGACTTGTCTGTTTACATAGAAGTAATATTTGTCTGACAGAGGGTAAATTGAGAAATGCCAGGGGTGGTTTGATTATTGGTTAATTTTTTTACAAAGATCAAAATAAAAGTATTCTTTGAATCATAAAAAGTAGAGATTGTTCGATTAATTGGTAAGATTTTGCCCAAAAACATTATTTCTAAGAAAAATCTCTTTTTGGAATCATAAAAAGTAGGGATCATTTAATCAGACTTTTCCCACCGAGATATATATATTAAAAAAAAAAGGAACTTAAAATCGTAAAATCCCAGGGATTGCTTAGTCCCCAGTAATACCTTCTGTAGCAATTGTTTGATTATTGGTTAGACTCTTCTCCCTGAGATTTAACACTTTCCCAAACAACAAATTTTCAACTGTCCCAAATTGAAAGAGTTTGCAGACGACATTTTAAAATGTGATGAAATTGAAAAATAACCTTCTGATAGGGCAGAAAACATTGAGAGAAAAGGAAAAATTGCTCATCATCAATGTTTTCTTAAGTCGTCTGCAACAAAGTGGTCAAATGACGTTGTTGTTTGGGAAAGGGTTTAGCAAGAAAAAACTTAATCTCTTCAACTCCCAGGGAGTGTAAAGTCCCTGATTAGACCTACCATAATCTTGAGCCTTCCAGACTTCAAGCATCAGGCGTTTTTGTTGTTTCATACAGAGACCTGTCTGTAAGGGTTTTCTGGGTTCTCCTGTGATCATGTCCAGAAACTGGTTCAACAATTTTAGATTCTGAAATACATATAAGTTGATTCACAATTAAGAAAATTTGTTTAATTGTGGTTATTGTCATTTTCAGCAATACATAAGTTAATATTAATCATATATCACTCATTAATTATTCCTTGGTAAGCTCCCAGTACAAGGATAGGATAAACAGCATTGCTCTTGTAAATAAACAAGAACACAGGGCTTTTCAACAGTAACTTGATCCCACTTTTCCAACTTACTAGAGTTATGTTCTCACAGACCAACATGAATCTTGATTTAAGCCCACTGTGATAGACTCATGAAGTAGATGACAATTAACTGTTTAATGTGGGTATGGGTCAATCAAAAGGTTCCAGTAGTAGCGTTCTGGTTATGGGTCAATCAAAAGGTTCCAGTAGTAGGGTTCTGAATAACTCGCATCTTGTATTAAGATAGCATCTGATCAGTTAACCTTACAGGCACTTTTAGAGACTAGTTACTTATAAAAAGACTGATTGACTGTACATCTAAATAAAGATAATTTGCCACTCACATGAATTCATCAATAACAGCTAGAAGTGTGAATAAATCCCCCCATCCCCAAAAGAGTAAACAAGAGTGCACAACATCGTTTTGTGGAGTAGGAAAATACTGCAATGTCTGGCTTAATTAGTAATGGAGGATAATCGCACTTGCATAATTTAGAGCAAATTGTTAAATGCTTATATGTTACAAAAGTATTATTTGGTGTTAAGGTTTTATGGACAAATACTCTATAAAAACAAATAACTCACCCTATAGTCTAGTACAAGATAATCATCCCGACATATTGGACAGGCACTTCCTGTGGAGATATGGCCACCTCTCTGAATAAAGACAAGATGTTTTATGTGGGTATCATAGTCGGTGAAGCCATCCTAATATGCTCATTAATGCTTTACCAAATGCCAAATCTTTTACTGTTCCAAATTGAAAGAGTTTGCAGAGGACATTTCAAAATGTGATGAAATTGGAAAGTAATCTTCTGGTATAGAAGAAAAGCTTGTGGGAAAAGGAGAAATTAATTTCACCTTTTCCCTCAATGTTTTTCAGTGCTGTCTGCAACAGATTGGTGAAGTGTTGTTATTGTTTGGTACTGGGTTAACAGGTGTTGTGGAATAAGGTCTTAAAAACGGAATAGTCTTTTGTTTGAGTTGGGAAAAAAATGTGTGTATTAAAAGTTTAAACAATCATTTGAGAGATAGGTCTCATTGTGGGACCAAATATTGTTACATACAATTCCATAATGTAAGAAAAGGGTCATCACACATGCAGATATTGTTACATACAATTCCATAATGTAAGAGAAGGGTCATCACACATGCAGATATTGTTACATACAATTCCATAATGTAAGAGAAGGGTCATCACACATGCAGATATTGTTACATACAACTCCATAATGTAAGAGAAGGGTCATCACACATGCAGATATTGTTACATACAATTCCATAATGTAAGAGAAGGGTCATCACACATGCAGATATTGTTACATACAATTCCATAATGTAAGAGAAGGGTCATCACACATGCAGATATTGTTACATACAATTCCATAATGTAAGAGAAGGGTCATCACACATGCAGATATTGTTACATACAACTCCATAATGTAAGAGAAGGGTCTTCACACATGAAGATATTGTTACATACAATTCCATAATGTAAGAGAAGGGTCATCACACATGCAGATATTGTTACATACAACTCCATAATGTAAGAGAAGGGTCATCACACATGCAGATATTGTTACATACAATTCCATAATGTAAGAGAAGGGTCATCACACATGCAGATATTGTTACATACAATTCCATAATGTAAGAGAAGGGTCATCACACATGCAGATATTGTTACATACAATTCCATAATGTAAGAGAAGGGTCATCACACATGCAGATATTGTTACATACAACTCCATAATGTAAGAGAAGGGTCTTCATACAAGATATTGTTACATGCGGATATTGTTACATCCACATCACACATGCAGATATTGTTACATACAATTCCATAATGTAAGAGAAGGGTCATCACACATGCAGATATTGTTACATACAATTCCATAATGTAAGAGAAGGGTCATCACACATGCAGATATTGTTACATACAACTCCATAATGTAAGAGAAGGGTCATCACACATGAAGATATTGTTACATACAACCATAATGTAAGAGAAGGGTCATCACACATGCAGATATTGTTACATACAACTCCATAATGTAAGAGAAGGGTCATCACACATGCAGATATTGTTACATACAATTCCATAATGTAAGAGAAGGGTCATCACACATGCAGATATTGTTACATACAACTCCATAATGTAAGAGAAGGGTCATCACACATGCAGATATTGTTACATACAATTCCATAATGTAAGAGAAGGGTCATCACACATGCAGATATTGTTACATACAACTCCATAATGTAAGAGAAGGGTCTTCACACATGCAGATATTGTTACATACAATTCCATAATGTAAGAGAAGGGTCATCACACATGCAGATATTGTTACATACAACTCCATAATGTAAGAGAAGGGTCATCACACATGCAGATATTGTTACATACAATTCCATAATGTAAGAGAAGGGTCATCACACATGCAGATATTGTTACATACAATTCCATAATGTAAGAGAAGGGTCATCACACATGCAGATATTGTTACATACAACTCCATAATGTAAGAGAAGGGTCATCACACATGCAGATATTGTTACATACAACTCCATAATGTAAGAGAAGTGTCATCACACATGCAGATATTGTTACATACAATTCCATAATGTAAGAGAAGGGTCATCACACATGCAGATATTGTTACATACAATTCCATAATGTAAGAGAAGGGTCATCATACTTGCAAAGTCTAAGGCAATATACACGAGCAGGTCAGTGGCTTGTCTCACAAAGGTTTGTACAATTAATTTCCTGTTAATTAACATAGATAAAAAGAGTACCCAAGAAAAGCATTGAACTTAGACATGAACGGAATATAGGTTCTACCTGATTAAACCATCAATTGCTCCAAGAAACAATATGTTATTGTTATACAAAAAAGGACTCGGCTTGATGTTAATGACAAACGTCTATTTCAGATACAAAGAAGAATGGTTAACCCATTTACCCATCCTATGATTGTTCCAAACATACGTAACAACAGGTCCAATAATAAAGTCCAAAGTAGCATTATTTTTTTAATACTGGTTTAGTTCAAACTTATTCCTACAATAAGAAGACATATACAACCTGAAGAAAAACAGAGAATTGAACAAACAAACAAATTGTATCATTCTTCTATCTTGATAATGGGTTAAATAATTTGAGAAAAATGAGATATAACTTGACGAATCTCTCTTTTTATCACAGGTTAATTTAGTCTTCTATTGTAGGTGTGTTAAAGTGAGCATACAAAATGAAAGTAGTTATCTTATCTACTTACAATACATGTTTTTCTTGGCCGTGTAATAAAATGATGGGAAACATTTCTTCTGTAATTCTTCCATACTGGGTCGTCTCCATACATTTCTCTGTAAGCTATAAATAGACAAAGGTTGTGTAGGGGGTTTACATTCCACTAGACGTCTTTTGCAAAGGAAAATCATTATAATAGAAGTCTTGGCTCATAATGATTTTAAACCATCACTGGGAAACTATTGAATGTTGGAAATGAAAATTGGCCTAGCCCGGATCTTCAACTTCCCACCCCTGTTACTAGACTGTATCACAAGTCAGACACACTATTGACAGAACTATTGAAGCTATGAAGGGCCTGAAGGAGAAATGCTTTTGACATACAACTTCATCTGTAGTCATGATGGTTTCTGTTGCTTACACAAGTTAAAATAAATTCATTACTTTAACCCTTTCCCAAACAACAAATTTATGACTGTTCCAAATTGAAAGAATTTGCAGATGACATTTCAAAATGTGAAAAAATTGAACAATATTCTTCAGAAAGAGCAGAAAACCTTGTGGGAAAAGGAAAAACTGCTCATTACTAGCAATTTCTCCTTTTCCCACAATGTTTTCTAAAGTCGTCTGCAACAAAGTCTTCAAATGTCGTTGTTGTTTTGGAAAGGGTTAAACATGCCAACAGCAGACAATTGAAATGATGGGTGTATCTTAAGAAAGCCTTGATAGTAATATCAGTTCTCCTTTTGTTTCTACCCAACATCCCAAAGATAAGGTTAATGGTTTATAATGGTCCTCTATTGTTGCTTATAATTTATACCAGGTCTGAAATCCAAGAGCAAGTATTTGGTTCAGTATATCAAGGGCTCAGTGCAACACTACAGTAAGTACTTCATATTTGTTAAGTATTTACTTTAGTCTTGCAATATACCAGCTGTTTTTATTGCATCATATTACAGGGGCCTATAAAAAGGCACCTTCTGAATTGCAAATTACTTTAGATTTATGCAGTTTTCCCAAAAGTCACACCAGCGTATTGGTTTCCCAATTCAACAATCTCAGCGATGAGACTTCCAAAAATTGACAGACCTTTGTTTCCTTCCCAATTCAAGGAAAATATTCCCCAATGCTATACAGTTATAAAAGACAATGGAAGACCACAGTATTGCACTACACATTCCCAAAGGACTTAATCCTTATGGCGCTGGAACTGATTTCATGCTTATGCAAACAGATAAGATCACATGCCAGACGCCAAGTAAATTGGCAGCTGGCCTGTGATCTTACCTAATTTGTAACTCTTGAGGATCTTTCCAAAATTAAGAAGATATTTAAGATTTTGGAAAGCAGACAACACAAAAATATATTTTTAGAAAATAACCCACCACTATGTTAACTATGGTCTAGGTTGTTTCAGGGTCTTTCCCAGGTCTTTTAAGCACTGTGGGGCCCAAGTGCCGGAATTTCAAATTAAGCACTCCCCAAGCCTGAATTGATCCCACATTGCTTAAAATTTGCCCACAGCTGATCAACATACTTGTTACATTGTTTGTTACATTTAACTTGGTTTAAAAGGGGTATTTTTTGTCTTTTAATTCCAAAAGTATTCTAAAATTTCATTATTTAAAAATGCATTAGTAATTACCCCGAAAATTATCTGAAAAAAATCCTGTGGAAGACCCAGGCATTGAACCCGCAATGTAACCTACCTTCACTCTCCATGTACTTCATGCTTTCTATGGGATCAATCTCCACTACTTTATGGTTTCTGGCTCCCTCCTCTACAGGTGTTCTGTAACTCTGCGCTGGTTTCTCCACCGCCTCCTCACATTGCAGCGGATAATATGTCATAAAGCATCTGTAAAGGCAAGGACTCGCCTGAAACAAGAGAATTTTTTCTACAAATGAACGTTTCTACAAATGAAAGTTAAATCAAGATGAGGAGTTGTGTTGCAAACAAACAAATGTGACCAATATGACACCATGATATCTTATCAATCTTCTTTAAAACTGTCTCACCAAGAAAATTCTATGGAATACCCACAAAATAGGGTTTCAAGCAGGAAAAAATGTATGCAAATGAAGTATGCCTTTATTCTTAAGCTCTGTTGCAAATTATTAACATGACAAACTCTTGTCTACAGGTATACCTTATTTAATTTTTACCACACCAACACAAGAGTCCTAACTTCACTTGAGCATATCTTCCACACTGTTGCTCTTTAGAAACTCAACTAATTGCAACAATTTTTCAACTGTTTTATCCAAGAGCAGTTTAAAATGATAACACAATGAATAACCTCAAGAGGTAAGTAACTGCCAACATAAACATATCCCCTGTAAACCTATGTATGGTAAGTTAGACTGTCTGAAAAAGCCTCACACAAAAACATCAAGCCTTATACAAAAACATCATAATATTTCCAGAATTGCATCTAATTAGTTTGACTGTCTCATACCTTTTGTTCATCTTTCAAAGAAGTTACTTGAATTTGATAAATGTAACGACATTGACAAAAACAGTTTCTACTTGTCTTTGTCACCTTTGTCCAAATGGTATCGATTTGAAAAATAAATTGAATAATTTCAGACATTATTTCTTAGTTTTTCGGCGACAGTGTTGAATAAACCTAGTCCTACTTAAATCATCGAATAAATAAACTCCCCGCATGCAGAACAGATACCCCTACAGGGCTTTTTTTCGTTATATAAACAGACTCCCATAAAAGGCACCTTCCAAATTGGAAATTTCTTTAAAATCATGCAGTTTTCCCAAAATCTCAAAGTCATAGCTTTAGGCTACCCAATTAAGCAATCATTTCAGCGATAAAATTTCCCAATTCAACAGGCTTGTACCTCTTCCCAAATGAAGGAAAAAAAGTCCTGCCCTACCGATCCACTAGTATTTGGCATCCGGAATATAGCCTGTCCGACAACCAAGCAACTATTGGTTTGAAGACATCCATGTTGTTACTTACATTTTTTGAAGATGCCCAGAACGCAAAAGTGTTTAATAGTGATTTGCGTGTTAATGCACGCCTCAACGACATCTTGGACCTTTTTCGATATCAATGAGAGTTACTTTTAAGACGGTTTGACCTCGCCGTTCCATAAAAAGCAGCACTATAGACTATATTGTGGTCTGTTTGTTTCTTCATTTTCACTTTGCCCCTTTGTTCCGTCCTATGTCGTCAATATTGTAGAAATGCGCACCAATAAAAAGAAACAATTGGAAAGTTGATATAGAATTAGAAAGAACGACAGACAAAATGATCTGAAATATTTCTTTATAACAGCCAGAAAATATAAGAATGTGTTCGTCTAATTAACACCATCAGTTAAGTTTTCAACGCACTGCACGAGGTCAAAACCCTGCAGGCTGTATCTCTAATCCCGATTTAGGGTCTCGAAGGCTAGGGGCGCAGCTATAGCAGTCTTGCTTGGTCATGGACTCAACAAACGTCGAGTTTGTTAGGGGGGAGCATGCTCCCCCAGAAAAATTTGGAATTTCATGGCGGGGGTTAAGAAATGTTTTACCTCACACATTTCACTTTGACTGCCGATTGATGATCATAATAATGCATATCATTGCTTTTTTATTCTTTCCATTTTTCTCGTTTTCCTGGACAATGTGTACGCAATTGCATTTCTTCCGTTCATCAAAGACATAATAAACATGTTTATTAGGTATTTGCTTACATGTAGCTACGCGCCTGAATGCTATTGCTACTGTAGCGAATCACGATAAAAGTCCAAATGCTGAAAATACTTCGTTCACGGCGCACTATTAAGACTGGCTGTATCTCAAGCTAGTCACATATAGTTCTAGTTTAGATGAGGGCTGAGGGGGAAATTAGCCTACCGTAAAAACATGGATAGATAGCCAAATATTGAATTGGGCCAACTAGGCTTTTCGGCAGGGACAATGACTAATGACAATCTCAGCTTCTGTACCATGATAACCATTGACAACTATAGTGGTATGGCAGATTCTTGGCATGCAATTGACAGCCGCGGAAGGCGTGGTTTATGTCGAATTTCAAAATACTGAGCAGCAGTTTTATGCCATTCGCAGATCATACCCGTAGAGGCGTGGTTTGCCAGCGTCAAATAGAGCGCTCTATGGAAATGTAGGTTAAACACTAAATTGTTTAGAGGCTATATAGTGAAATTTAAACGACATAGAAACCCCGTCAGTCGCTATCGCTCCTTCCTTGGGGTTTCTATATCGTTTAAATTTCACTATCTAGCCTCTAACCTATATTTAGTGCTTAATCATGGGCAGTGACACTTATCTGAAGCTAGAATTAAATAAAGTAACTACCAATTAAGTGACCAATTAAGTGACCCCGCTGGGGCCCGTTTTACTAAACAACTTACGGAAAATGTTTCCGTAAGTCATAATTGATACACATGGATGGTATCTTCAATTAAAGTACAATATTGCAATGTGACACGTCATTGGAAGCGTCTCGGAGAGACGATTCCAATGATGTGTTACTTTGCAATATTGCTTCGCCCAATATAAGAATAAGAGGAATTTCTTATTTAGACTTACGCAAATCTTAAGCGTAAACTGTTTAGTGAAACGGTACCCCGCTCTGTGGCCAACTTGATATCAGTCACAAGACGTTAAGGTGTTGTAATTAATCTGAAGTCAGCATGTTACACACCGGCGCCTACTATTCCCAACTTCCATAGACAATGCAGTCCGAATGATCCCGACGTAGATATTTCATTCAATTACAGCTTGGATTATCCGAGCTAGAGACCGTTTTGAGCACATCATTTGCCCTCGACCCTTCCAGAATTGGAGGTTTTTATCGGCAATATTGCAATATCTGTGTTTCTTTTATTTTTATGATCGCAAGTTTGTCTTGTCTGACATTCTGCCAGCTTTGCATTCTGTTATTTTTTCGTTACTTTATTCCTTTGCACACCGTTGCAAACTTTTCGATTTCTGACAGAGCAAGTTCAAGATGTAGGACTAGATGTAAACGTCTAGAAAAAAATACGCCGGCATTGTTGATGTATGTCTTACTTTTTTCAAAGCATAAAACAGAATCGGCGTTTCAACCAGAGAAAATAAAATATGCATTGCGAAAATGTTTTCATAAGAACACAGAATGGAGCTCTAGGCTATGACTTCTAAACATGATTTGACAGATGATCACTACATAGGTGCACTCTTATAAAAAAAATGTTTTAACATAGTGAATTGAGTGATTTCCAATACATAAGGTTACTGTACATATAGTGGTTCAATGGTAAACATTACGGACCTGAGACTGAACAACTAAGGTTCGATTCCTGTTAGCGGTTTATCCTTTGGCAAGACGCTATTTCCAAGCCTAGTACGGATAAGTTAGCAGTGTGACATGTAATTATTGTGCTTTTAAATTATAATCGAAAAGAAACGACTAAAAGCTTTCTTAGGGGAACCCAAAAGTCATGACAAGCTTTATTTCAATTCTTGAATTAAGGACTACCTGAAATGGATATCTTGGCATGTGCCTAAAATGTAGCTAGGCCACTTTTACCTGTTACCAAAATTATCCGGTAAAAAGACTAATGTAATAGCAATTTAATTTGAGACGACGGGCTAAAAGGCCATTCTAACTATGAGTAAGGTCATGGTCATGGTTTACGCGGCTCTAAAATACTTCATCTCATTAAGCAGTCAGTCCCTTAATTGCCAGGAGCTTTTGTGATTTAGTTTAAACACATTCAATCGTCAATTACGCATATAATACACAAAACATACACAACATTGATAAATAAATACTCAAAGTATATACTTTCGTAACAGGGCCTGGCCACAAGTGCTCACTCTTAACTGTCTTAGAAATAGAATAAAAAAAGATACGGATATGTGCACTGACCCACGGGTAGATGGCTCATCCTATCCCCTTTCAATTTTTCTTAAACAACATGTGACACTATCCATACATAAAACACGTATTTATATATAAACAACAATAACAGGGCATGACTATCTACTACGAAATGGTAACCGAATTGACCTTACCAACTGACAAAACACACTTATACTCGAAGGACGACCAAATTTATTTGCTAAATCAACTGGTAATCCCATGATTAGTCTCAGTTTACAGATGAAGTACTGAAAACGTAGAAAAAGTATTTGATTGATTATAGGCCTATATAAATTGTTTCATTCTTTTCATCTTTACAATGCCATACACTTGCATTGATTCACTTATATAGGGAGTGGACATGTTAGTCTTTATCATTCGCTTTAGTATGATTGTCCAGCCTCTGAAACCGATAAGTTTGTCAAATTATGTTGTTTTATGTTGCCCCTATCAGTTAAAATCATATTGTTCGATTAATTCAATTCGAATTTATTCTGAGTGTGTCTTTAATTTTCCGCCAACCTTCGGTAGTTCCCGGTAACCAATAAACAAATGCCATTCGAAAGAGATGGAATGATTTCTCGGATACGACTCAAAATACCATTACAAAATTTATCAAAACTCCAGAAATTCATGTTTGTTAGAGTATTTCCATCAAAATCACCAATAAAATACTATTTAAGCTATATAGTGTTTAGCTTTATCGTGAATTATTCATCTTCTTTAAAGAAATCAGATTTCCGAATTTCAATTATCCTTTCAACTTTTACATAGCTAATTCATAATGACGTCACATGTTTAAACAAATCGAGCTACAGTGTACCACAAGTCCCTTGCCTTTTTGCAATTTATAAACAATATACGGTTTTAGATATTTAGATACTTATGCAGTTTAATAAGTGGGTGTCTGAACGACCGTTTTGTTAATATTGTTAATGATATAGGCGTTGTATTAAGTGTGACAAAGTAAGAAACTACGAAACAATGAAGGTGGGCTTTGTTGATAAAATGGCCGCCAAGTTCTTATAAATTGTTTTCTTGGTTTGGATTGCTTTACTATAAATAAGGGTCGACTGGATCCTGGATTTATATAGAACCGTTGTTTGGATTACCTTTTTCTAAGGTCTAACAGTAAGTTTAATGCATTTTTATATATTTTTAACACATTCTGCCCGATTTGCGAAGTAAGAATTTTCCCACAATCCATCGCGTGGGAGTGCCTTACATAACTAATGGCTTATGTGTTACGACTGGTTTTGTAGCTTTACTTATCACTTTATGAACAGCTAACAAACACTTCGAGGTTAGGGGATTTTCTTTTGCTCGAAATAAATTTAAAAAAGTAGGTATATTTTTTTGTTGTACCAGAAATTAGTCGACCGAATTAGTACTTGACCTCCGACCTCTCACATGGCGTGGGTTAGTTAGGCGTGAGTAAATCTGTTATCTAGTTTGTTGCATTTGTTTTGTGCTCTCCGTTTATTTACAAGACTTAGTCTTGAGCGTTAAAAAAAATATTCCTTAGGAAACTAAACATTGCAATGCTAGCAAAATTGTCTTAATGTAGTTGGGTTGTGGAAGAGTTAATTGTTTGTTTGTTTGTTAAATAAATTTGTTTTATATTGATTGTGAAGGAGGCTTAATAAAGCCCATCGAGTCACTCTCAATGACTGCTTCCTGGAGAATACACCACTACTCATGCCGGTTTGAGGGCTAATCCCAGCAAATTTCACCTCGCCTAACGAGGGTTCAACCTGGAACACTCGGTACAGTACAATCTGAACACATCTGGTTTATCCAATGAAAACACCTCCGAAATAATAGGGATGACGCCATATTGTTTCCCGCGAAAATGACGTCACTTTACTTTCGTTTTTAAAAATAGATCTTAAATGTGAAATCTTAAAAGTCGTTAAATTTGATTGAGGAAACAACTATACATGTCACAACAACAATTTCGCCATTTGGTTTGAGTTACTGATAAAAAATTAATTTAAAAGGATGTCCAACACTTCCATACACATTGAACTACTTAACGTGCACGCTTAGAAAATGTGTTAAACACCAGAGGCCGATTTACATGAAAGATTGTAACCTTACACTTATATCCGAGGTGTATTTGACAGCTCACGGAAATGCCTGAGTAGTTCAGATTGGGCACAGTAGTCCGTCGCTCTATCACTGCCGCCCTTAGTCAAAATAATTTGATATGAAGATTCCTTTTTATTTTCTCATGGGGCATTTTAACGGACTAGTTGAAGAGTTTGACTCGGGTTATTAAAATATTTGAGTTTGGAATCACAGGGATTAACAGTCAGGTAGTCAAAATAACTCGACATGAAGATTCCTTTCTATTTTCTGATGGGGCAATCTAACGTCAAATTTTCGAACGATCCAAATAGTGTCAGTCTTTTCAAATTTTGGTTTTCGGATTAAAACCAAAAAAAAACCATTCTAAGTCAATTGATAAGACGAGATATGAAAAACAAACTTATTTACCACCAAATAATGGTATCAATTGCAGTTAAACAATTAAAAAGAACTGCTTATTGTTTTTTAGCTCACCTGAGCACAGAGTGCTCAAGGTGAGCTTTTGTGATCGCCCAATGTCTGTCGTCCATCGTTTGTCCGTCCATCGTGCGCCATCAACAATTTCTTTAAACATCTTCTCCTCCTAAACCATTGGGCGGGCTAATCTTAAACAAACTTCACAAGAATGTCCATTGGATAATGCTCTTCAAAAGTTGTTCAAAGAAATTGATTCTATGCAGAACTTTGGTTGCTGTGGCATGAAAAAAGGGGAATTCCTGCAATTTTTAAAAAATCTTTTTGTCTGAAACCAATGGTCAGAATTAAAAATAATTTCACAGGAATGTTCTTTAGGGGGCTCTTTCCAAAAATTGTTCAAACAATTTTGATATCTCCAAAAACATTGCCACCAGGCTGTGTTGAACTTTGAACGCGTATTGGTTTCACTATATACATGAATGCTACAATTTATAACTTTACAAACATCTTTTTTTTCCAAACCTTGGGGCCAATTCCAATGAGATATCATGTGAAGCATCCCTAGTTGGAGGGAATAAAGATTTGTCAAAAAAAATCAGCCATGTGATCAGAATGGTTGCCATGCCCATATTCGGTAAAAACCATGAACAAATCTTCTTGTCATAAAACACTGGTCAGATTTCAAAGTAATTTCACAGGAATGTTCTTTAGGGGCCCTTCTATAAAGATTGTTAAACAAAAAAAATATCTCGAAAAACATGGCCGCCAGGGTGCGTTGAATTTTGAATGTGTTTTTGTTTTCACTATATACTTGTATTGAAGAATTTTTAACAAAATACAATTTGGATGTCCATGTATGCCAAATTGATAACAACAAAATGGCAACAATAGATCATACTGGACAAAAGTAGGGGCTGATCTTTGTACATACACAGTCTGTAAAAGTAAAATATTCGGTTTCAACATTGTAAGAATTATGTACCATTTTAATGTCCCACATCAAGCATACAGTGTAAAATTGGAATGAAAAATAGGTCAATGCATAGCAGGGGTGGCAAAATCAATTGTCCGAGTTGTCCGAGTCGTACATTTTCGTCAACGGACAAGTGAAAAATTCCGTTTGGGTTGTCTGTGGGCAAGTGAAAAATCCAGATTTCTGAGTCACAAAATAAATAATCTAGCGACGTTGTTTTTACTTTTAATCAAAGCGGATGTTGACTTTTCAATGAATGCGTTAGAAAGCGGATGTTTACATATGTCCGTATGGTTAGGTCTAAATATCGATCTGATTGTCGCGGTATCGGACCAAACGTGGGAGAAGGGACGCAACTCTTACTAAATTTCATTACGGTCGAGTCATAGTTACTGTTATTGTCTGCTAAAATGTAACATATTTTCGCGAGATGACTCAACACATCACCAGGGCTGAACGAGTTAAAGCTGCTTCAAGCATGAGACTGATTTGGCTATTACTTGCAGATTCTAGTTAGAAGATAAACGTTTGTTTGTATTTTTAATTATCTGTGTATGGGGCAGAGATCTAGCTAAAACTTTTAAGCTGCCTTAATTAATACTGAAGTTAGGTGTTGTTTTATTTTCTTATGGGTTATATTAAATACTGTTAATATAAATGCCCTCTTTTTCTTTTTATTTATTTCACTCCGGCCAACCTGGTTTGAAAAGTTAATTTCTATCCCTGACTCAATATACGGACAAGTGCACTTTGGGTACGGACAAGTGATATTTTCAAATCACTTGTCCATGGACAAATGATTTTTTTTTTAGATTTCGCCACCCCTGCATAGAGGCACAAGAAACTCTGTGTAAAAGTTAAAATGTGTAAAAGTTAAAAGCAATGTTTCTAACTATTCTTCAAATAGGTGGTAATCTCAGGTGAGCATTTCTAGGGCTATTATGGCCCTCTTGTTTCCCATTCCAGTGCGCATGTGCGGGGATAATTTATCAGGAGCAAAAAACTGTTACCTAGTCAGAGCTCCAGATAAGTTTCGGGTTGATTTGAATTAGTTTTCACTATAGATTTTTTTCCGCAATTCATTTTTGGCATTATTCATTATCTTCAAATAGTTTTTTTTTCTAACAATTAATTATTGTATAAAAAACTGTTCAGGGCCTCCACTGTCGATTGCCAATGTCGCCAAATGCGAAAGATGTCATCCATTTGAGACAAAAATAATAGTTTTGCGAAAGTGTTTGCGACAAACCGTATAAACCAATCATGCATGACATAAGCGACCCAGAGTAATAGCCAGTTCCCGTACTGGGGTTATTGAGGCATTCTGCGTGTATAAACAAGGGAAACAGCCGGTTGATGACCCGTATCTTTCGCAGTTTGCATGCAACCCTGTTCGTAGACAAATGACTGTCACTTATCAGATTAAAGTTTAATCACTTCATATGATTGGTTCAGCAACAATTATGTTTGCGCCGCATGTGTGAATTTGCCCTGACACCTATCTCTGCAATTGGTGTGGGAATATAACAGTTTTACGTGAACGCATGATTGGAGACAATGTGAAAATTTGATGACAATTATTAAACATTGTCGAGTGTTGAAAATTAAAGAAGGTTGCGTAATAACATACCTATTTTAGGTATGTTGCTTGTTCATTACAATGATGCATTTACTACAAAGTCGGCGAGATGCATTCTCTTTATAAACTGATTGATTTCGCAATTTATTGCTAATTGAAAAAGAAAAAGAAAATAATAGACTTTAGAAAAAGGGGAAGACGCTGGGTGAAAGGGGAAAAATAGAGCGCGAAAGAGACATATTTGGGGAAAAAATAAAAACTGATTACTTCAATGTTTTGTCTGAAACATTTCAACATATATAATTTCAGACAAAATTAAAGGAATGGTTATTACCCTAAAAATTCAGACAGAATTAAATAAAAAAAAAATTTTGTCAATTTTTTAATGAATTATATTTCTAAATGTCCGATTTTAAAGAGACGTGATATTTTGATCAATACTTGACCAACCTTGTTCAAAATAAATAAACACTATTTGCTGCATGTTACCACTATGATTAAAGTCAGGATTCCCCAAAGTCAGACCCAAATGAACTCCAGTGATTATATCTTCTAATTGATATACGATTCATCTTTACACAGTGTGTGAAATTCAATTTTTAAACCACTAGCCCATTCGGACTACCAGATGGGATTTTTCACTAGCCCGAACCACAGTTTACTAGCCCGAACTGTGTTTAAAAGAAATTTAATGTTATATTCAGAAAACAACATTAACATTTAGACAAACTTATTTAAAAAGCCTAACAACAAACATTGAAATTTGGAGCAGTTGATTTACAAATATGAATGAGATTGTGACAAGAAAGAAGGTTGTACATTGTGTGCAATGTCTTTTCAGTCTCTCATCACTTCAGTTACCTTTTAATTGAATATGTACCATATATATTATGAAAAGAAACAAAAAACATGCTGTCTATGTAAAGTACAATCTATTTCTATAAGCCATAATTGTTTGTAATGTATATCTACCAAACATGAAGCCTTTCTCTATTCTGGCTAAGGAAACTGGTTTACTTCTGGGTTAAGCCTTGAACTGCTTTCTTCACTAAAGCATCTACATTTTGCACAGTTGGGCCATTGACGCAAACATTACTGTCTTATCCAACATTTTTATGCAACTTCCAACAGTATCAAAGTTTTATTGTTAAAGTAAGTGAAGCTTTCTGGATGCCAGATCCAGTCAAAAGGTTTAAACTGTAACATCTTTCTGAATGACAGCAACGAAAAACAACGCAGACTAAGTCATAGAATACATCACAGAAAAGGGCATAGTCAACAGTGAAATCTCGCAAATCAAGATGACAGAAAAACAAAACCAACATCGCTCACTTCAAGTACTTCAATGTTCATCCCCACTTACGAGAAACAGGCCTAAAAATCTCCGATGTCTAGCTTGCTTTTCTTCAATTTGTCTTAAAGCGGACGCTTATTGTTGCAAATAGTAAAAAGTGTCTATGGTACCCAATTAACCAAACGCTTGAAGATACCAAGCGTCTATTGACTTTGAAATCAGTTTGGGATAAATCGCAATGTCACGATCAGTAAACTGGTTCCCCGCTGTCTACTGGCTCCACTATGTTCGATAGATAAGACACCGGTAACCAGCCTTAACTAACAGATCGGTGATCAAAATTTGTTGTCTTTTAATCGAAATATCTTATCAATTTTTCGGCCAATTTATACGAATTAAAAAGAAAGTTGTTTTCCCTAGTAAAAGGCTACCACTCTGGGAGAATTCAATAGCCCGAAACGAAATCCACTAGTCTCGGGCTATCTGACTAGTGCGAATTTCGCACACTGTTTACATCTTAAGTTGACAAAATGAGTTTCAAATAATTGAATTGACAAACAACTAGTGAATGTATTATTGAGGAAAGGGGCCGCTATTAGGTAATTTTTGTGGCATTCTCCATTTAAGAGATAATGAAAGCAACGGCTTATTGGTAAATAGTACCGTACCTGATTACCACACCTTGTTGAGAATTGTGTTAATTATTATAATACTTAAGTAATTCCTAATTGGATATATTCTATTTATCCAATCAGAAGCTGAGTTTTTGTCTTAAAAGTTATGCCGTTTTTTCCCTCAACTAGATCGTATATATGTTCAAATTGTCTGCATATGTAGAAAAGCTTTCTAAAGGGTGTAGAAATCAATAAGGATAGAAAAAGCCCCGTGCTCTCTTTTCACACATCATGAAACACTTTGATCTCCAATGAGACAAAAATTTTAATGCCCCCGGGCCCCGCGTTTTTCCCGCCATCGCTTTCTTCTTTCTTACATAATATGTCAGTTTCGACCAGATTGATATTCCTTTGTTCTCATTACACAACTGTTACCAAAGTTGAAGATATTCCATCATAGCTATAAGCGTGTACCCAAACCAGGCCGTTAAAAAACATTTGTCCTCAACAGTTACTGCGATAGACTAAAGATGTAAAAAATGCTTTCAACAAATATGCTGAGCAGATTTTAACAACAAAGTAAATTTTAACAACTCAAATGTTTATTAGTTATTATATTGATATTATATGCACTATTTTCTCGCATGCATGTTGAAAATATGCGTGATCTTTGAAAAAATGGGGCGAATCGCGCATTCTAGAGCAATATAGACACTGCTATGATGATAACCTGGATGGATATTTGACTGGTTACTGAAAAAGTTCTTGTAGGGGAAGACGCTGATTGTCAGCGTCACTTTCTTAGTAAAAAAATCCCTGCATTGGTTTCTGTCAATTCCAAAGCTTGTTTCATTTTTTTTAAATCTGCACAGCTCAATTTATATGAGTTATGTGTTTCATGTTTTCTTGTAGAATTTAGAGGTATTTTCAGACAACTCTTATGGTATTTTTAAAATACATTTAATATCAAATGTAAAATAATGAAGCATGAAAGACCATTCTTGCTTGTCTGTTATCAGGTGTTATACAGTTTGACATCAACTCATTATTGACAACGAGTTAGTTCTATTGTAAAGATATTTAATTAGCACATGAGAAGAGCCAAAGACTTCCCCATTAAATAGTAGTTTAAGATAAAATAAATAAAGTAATGAGCTACTCTACATAGATTTAAAGCATTATAATGAAGAAAAAGGTTCTTACTACTCATTTCTACTAACTATCGTCAAGCCTTCAATTTAAAATTGGCTCCACTTTCTCAAATTTGGCTCCGAAAAAATCCAATTTGTGAAAATGGTTGTGACAAGAAAAAAAATTCCAGAGGAGGTCCTGAAACTAAGACATTTGTTGTGCTTGAATAGGGTGTCTCCTTTAATGTTGCAAGAGCCCTCTCTGGCCCAGACATTTTATATAATACATGAAGAACATTTCAAATAGATATTCTGCATATTTACTTTGTATGAATGGTTTAATTAACACCTTGTGACCATTTTCTTCTTGCCTCCCTTCCGATAAAAAAAAAATCACTGGTTGATGTGCAAAAACCGAATATATTTGACACTATTAGCTGTTTTGGGACTTTCAATTTACATACCACTTTTTGAGGGACGGTACTTTATTGAAACACAAATAGCAGTCTGACCCCAATTACTCATTAAACATCCGTCTTCACTGTGCAGACTAATACCTTCTTGGAACTAGGAATGTAGTCCGGATTTACTTGCTTTGTTTTGCTCTATATTTTTATAACTGTTGCTTCATGTGAAATCGTAAAATGTCCAGATGTTCGAAAAATAGCCTATCGTTCAGTCTCTGTTCACAGAAATAATAATAGTAATGATGGTAAAAGGAGCAGCTGTTTTCCTCGAGATGTTGCCCAAAGAAATTTTCAAATGTATCCTCTATCATCTTGCTTTAAATGCACCTTAGACCTTCAGCGCTATCAGCTCTTTGATTAATTATTTAACAGCAATGGATGCCATTGTGTGATGGTATGCAACTTTATTTTACATTTCTTGCCTTTAAAGTCATATGAATTGTGCTTCAAATCAGAAAATGTGAATATGGAAAATCCACCACTAATTGGGTCCTGCGAAATTTAATGCTAGATTCCTCCATGATCAGAAAGTTAATAGCAAACTTCACATTAAATGATTTTGAACAGACGCTAGCAAGGTGTGCTAAAAATAATTCCTTTGTCAATCTATTAATGGGCTTTCCCATGGATTGAAGTGCTGTCTAGTGCTGTCTATAGGTAAGTCAAACTAATTTGACATGATCAGGAAATATTGAGAAGTTTTTGCACTGGGCAATATCTCCCTTCACCTCAAACTTTTGAACGATTTATTAAATGGTGTATAGATGCGACGAGACTTTTTGTCGCGACCTTGAACACATATTTCCTCTACAGGGCTTTTTTTGGTTGTATAACGGACTCCTATAAAAGGCACATTCCCAATTGGAAATTTCTTTAAAATCATGCAGTTTTCCCAAAAATTCAAAGCCATACCAGCTTTTAGGCTTCCCAATTCAGCAATTCAGCAATAAAATTTCCCAAATCCAATAGGCTTGAGCCTCTTCCCAATTGAAGGAAAAAAAGCCCTGCTCTATTACAGTAAAATATTAAATGATTATAACTCATAGTTAAAAATTGATCCTTTTTTGATCAATCCATACACATGCCATCAGGGATTCAGATTGGACTGATCTTTTGTAGAACACAGTCCTGTTCTAAATGCAGTGAATATTTTTGGCCCCAAAAATCTCATAAAATTTCCTAAAAACTCATTACTTTCATTCATTTTAATCACTTTTCTATAGAAAAACCCATTGATTTTTAAGTTTTGGTCCAAAAAACCCATTGATTTAATTTAGAAAAAAATCACTGTAAATGTTCATTTTTCTTTAGGTCGTTTGTCCTAAAGTGCTGGAAATCACTTGCACGATACATTTATTATTGTTACTTTATTAAACAGTTAGAAATAAAATGGCAATATCAGGCTTACTTTTATAGATCTGCTTCCTTAATAGAAATGAGAACTTGGGGATTCAAAACAACAAGGATCATTTTGAAACTGTTATCAAGAATTTAATCCTGTACCATAACAACAATGTGCCATCAATTTCAATCACAGAATTATTCTTCTTGATATATAAACGGCCCTGGTTTTTCCCAACCGCTACATTTGACATATTTCCCAACTGAGGGAAAATGGACCCATGTTTTCTCAATCGCCAGATTCAACCAGTTTCCAAGCATGTCAAGGAAGCAAATAACAGACACTAAAAAAGAAGATATGAACCTTCAGCGACAGTTCATTTAGTCATCAGTTGTGAATAACTACTAGAAACAATGTATAGATAAATCTATCGGACCATGTTTTATCTAGAATTTCCACAAAAGGGTTTATGTGATCTTATAATTATTGATATTGAAAAAGATTTCAGAACTGTTTCTTTTTCTTGAGAGTTTGAGGTCAAATGCAAGATATCAATACAGAAAGGTCTTACAAGAGCTTCTTCATCAATGTACCCTGCATTTGCTCATCAAGCTTGCCTTTTAATCACATTTAGGTGTATAATTTGGGTCCATTTATATTGCCACAGGGGTGGGGAGGTTTGAGGGGGGCTTATGTTTTCTTAAAACCAATGACTCTTTGACCCACCTCTAGATGAAACACTGCAGTATGTACAGTTAGAATTGGGGTTTTCCAATTCATACAGTTACAACTCACCCTCAGGTTTAAATTCCCAATTTAACTAAATTAACAATGGAAATGTTTCCTTACTTTGAAGTTGGTTAAAAATATGCGGTAAAATACGACCCATTTGGCATAAAATTGGCCTATTTTTCCAAATGAATCTGTACCGGACCCATTTCCAATCTGCTCAGGAAAAACCCTGAATCATACAAGGGGGTGAATCCTTCCAGGGTATTTCGCGGGTGCTGGAGGGGGTGGAGGGTCCTGGTACAGGAGGGGTACCTGCTTCCCCTCTCAATTTATTTTTTTACATATGCATCCTATAAGTAAAATTGTGAATTTTAGATATATTTTTGGAATTAAAATACAAAAAGAATTATTTTTAAACCAAATCTAATGTAACAATATTGCAAGTAAGTTGACAGGCTTTGGGACAAATTCAAAGGGCAGTGGGTGGATATGCACATTGGAATAGCACAGTCTTTCTGAAATATGGAAAAAACTGCCTGTCCACTGGACTGTTGCATGTCAGAAACCAAAAGTGCCAGTCTGAATTTTCAAGCTGTAGTGTTTATAATGGCTGAAAGGTTATGGTTATCAGCATTTATTCTAAAAAGGAAATTATTCTTGGCTGTAATATAATCAATATAGAGGATTAACCAATCAAATTGACGATTACAATGCAGGTTGAAAGGGAGACCACTCTAACAACTAAAAAAATTTAAATGTACATATGATGAGACTTTAATAAACAATGAACTTAACTGAACTCTCAAGCTGTAGCACCTTGTACTATAGAATGAAATATCTACGTCTGGATCATACAGCAGCGTTTGTTTTCCCCAATTAGGAAACACTTGATGTGCGTCCAGTGATATGTGCATTGACAGTGTTGATTTTTGGTAATCTGCACATCTGTCCATAAAAAATATTTTTATTCTTTTTATCAAGACAAAGGGAACATTTCATAACTTTGCTATTGTCAAGGTTTTACTTTCATCAAGCAGCGTTCAAATTCGGCATCTTTGAACCATGGATCTTGAAATAAACATACACTCTTTTT
The DNA here is from genome assembly GCA_947846245.1 of Cerastoderma edule. Lineage (NCBI taxonomy): Eukaryota > Metazoa > Mollusca > Bivalvia > Cardiida > Cardiidae > Cerastoderma > Cerastoderma edule. The sequence continues at coordinate 3,354,393 of OX401418.1, read as the reverse complement.
CGCCGGCATAGCCATTTTAAATTGGTGTGATGCTGTTGGGAGGCGATCTGACACAACACTTTGGATTTAAACTGGCTGAGCAAGGTACCAGAAAAAGCACGCAACCTTTTGGATAATATTCGGCTTTATGTTTATTTTTAGAAGTTGGATTTTTCGAAAATTGAATTTTGAATCAGGGAATACTGGCGACTTTTCTATCAAATATTTAAGGTTTGCCGTGGGTCATCATTCATTGAATGAGTTAACATTATAATCTGTCCTTATTTCTAATACCCAACAAAGTGACAAACTATTTTTGAAAGGCACGTTTTCATTTCACCCAATGGACTCACTTACAAGAATTGCGTTTCCTCCAGAACGGTTTTTCATTGTGTAAAAAGATAAGTGTACGGCGTAAACGCGAACTCTGATTTAAACAACAGGCCATCAGACTTTGGAAACATACTAGTTACCATGAATTGATGCAAAGAATAAAAAATCCTGACAGTCATTGTTGCAGACTTCACAAAACTATTATGGTGTGCTTTACCCTATGAGGTAAGCAGAAAGTGCAAGAAGTTGCAAAGAAATTAAAATGGCCACTTACAATTTGTTTTAAATTTTATTTCGTCCAAAAAGTGGAAAAAATGTCTGTTAGTAACTTTTAGCTACTATCAGGGCTGGTCAAGGCAGGTAGAACCATCGGCATTCCGTAAATCAGTCGGGAGACTGCCTCTCATGAAAATCCATATCGCCCTCAGGATTTGAACCCACGCGGAGAGGGACCATGTGATTTCAAGTTCTGTACTCTAACCACTAGGCCACAGAGGCCCCTATAATTATCTGATTTGAAACTAGACATTACAATGCTAAGGTTGTCATAAAAGTATGATCTATTATGCATTTTCTCAAATTGATTTTGCTCTTAAAATCAAGTGAGAGCATGTACTCGTAACATTGGAGCTTACTTAATATCACAAGATGTTACAACATACTGACAGTGTATTTATCGGTTTTGATCTATGTTTTGTCAGCATGGTGTTTCCATTTTATATATTTTATTGCAACCAACATGTGGCAGTTATATTTGATGGCAGTGGTTTTACTAAAGATTACCTTATTTTCTTAAAGCCGTATACTAGCGCTCATGTACGGTAAAATTGTTCTAGAATAATTGACAATTAACTTAAAACTGTTTTAAATTCACTTTAAAAGGGGAACTGAAATGTTAACATGTTCTTGTGATGATTTTAAAATAGTGAATATGATGAGGTTTGTCCATAAGTAGCACTTAAACAAGGTCAGCCGAGGAATTTCGGGAATCAAAGAAATCTCATAAATTCTCCATTTTGAGTATTCACGTTGTTGGTGTTGGATAAATGACAGTATTTTCATGTGTATCAAATGACTTCTCACCAGGTGATTGCCACTTGTTTATCTGAGCGTTCATTGCTATTTTAGATGTTACTCAAATGTAGATAATGAAGTTAAATTATGGGGAACACAATTTAAAGTTTCCTGACGTCATAGGATTATTTTTTGTAACTTAAGAAATTAAAGGAAGACACATTTATTTGATATTTTAGCAGAGAAATCAATAAAATTTAAGATGAATTTGGGCATTTTTCATTGAATTCAAATCCGATGGCAAGACGACAGAATCTAAATAAAATACAATACAATATGCAATACAACATTTTTATTTGCAATACTTTACAAAATCATTTGCATATTACAAAACAATATAATTGTATCAAAATAGAACTGATGTTATAAAAGGACAATATATAAGTGATGAGTAACATATAGTACAATATAATTCATAATAGGTTTAGAAAGTTCTGTTTCAAAATGTTGCTGGTATAAATATATTTAGCTATGTTTAGAATTTCCTTTTTGTTTTTTGATGCCATAAGTGTTTCGAATTTATAAAGAGTTGGCCATCTATTGAAATATGGTTTAAGAAATTTTCTGCGTGTGTCATAATAAAAAGGACACACGAGAAGGAAATGATACTCATTTTCAACTGAATTTTGATTACACAATTTACATATTCTTTCTACCCTCGGTATATTTCTGTGTCTGCCTGTTTCTATCTCTAAATTGTGAGTTGATGTTCTGAATTTACAAAGTGTTATTCTTAATTTATTGTCGTGGATAAAGTCTAGGTATTCTTTTTGTACGAATGAGTGTTTGAACATTCGATAGTAAGACGGACATGTGGAGTTGTTAATAGCTGAATACCAAGATTGATAATATTGATCATAGATACGATGCTTTATTGTGTTAAATTGTATTGATTCACTATCATGAGTTAACCATAAATTATTAAACCCTAAAGATTGTAATAAAGTCTTTACGTGATAAGCCCAGTTCAAATTAGCATAGGCATTATTTCTGTTTGCGTCATCTTTGAGCATTTTGTAAATCAGTTTGATGGTACTACTTTCTGGTGATCTCAAGATTCTTAGCCAGTATCGAATCATGTTACATTTTCTAACTACATTCAGAGGTACTCTGCCTAGTTCACCATAAAGACATGATACATTTGTTGTTTTACGTACACAAAGTATTTGATGACAAAATAAAATGGGCATATTATGTCAAGCTATAAATAACAGGTCAATCCATACACAAAATATACACTGAAAACAAGCATACATTCTTTTGCACCAAAGTGTTTACATCGAACTAGCCTGAATAACATATGGTTGGCAATGTAAAACTTACATAGAAAGAACAACAGGGCATACAGGGTTCATAGAAATGAAAGAAAAAAACTTAGGATTTCTTTCAGAATTAGTATTCATTATCGAAATTGAAATTTGCCATTCAAGAGGTCTAATTGCAAAGTCAGGTCGGTTCTACTCTAATGGCAATTCCATTCCACCCAAATACTGTCTGACAATTTGACAATATGTCTAGACTTTGAATAAGTCCAGAATCTATCTTTTTCTTTTTTTTTAGCCTGTAATTTTGATTGTGGATTTAGCCCTTGTTTTTTTCTAGCCCGCAATGTTTGTCTTCTAAGTTTGGCGTACACCGTCAAATGACGGCCCACATGACGTAACTTATTACCATATATTGGAAGTATCATCCAGGGGGTGATGCAGTGGGGGGTTTCTGTCTAAATATCATATCTGCAAATTCAACTTTACCTTTATATCTTATCGTATGACGTCCGGGAACTTTCAGAGAGTAGCAATTTGAAACATCAATGATTAATAGTGCAGGCGTTATATTGTCATTTTTGTTTGGTGTTTTTTTTATGTTGGAACATAATTATTCTTTCATAATTTATATTTCATTTTTACCCAGTTTTGCTGTACTTTAAGGGCTATTATGCTTTTAAGCCAGTGATTAAGCTCAAGGCTGATGAAATGTCAATTTGACCCATTTGACTTTGAAAATAGTCTGAAGGCTTGCCCATAGGGCTGATAAAACATTTGTTTGTTGGACAATATGATTGACAGGTTATGGCTATAAAATCTCAATATGATAATGACTGATGATCAGATGAAATAAAGTCAGTAGTACCTTAGGGCCCATAAAAGACATGTTTGTCAGACACTACTTTTTTCTCACTTAATTGGGAAGAGGCCTTGGCCTTTTAATTTTGGGAAGTTGGTGCAACCTGAACTGCATGATTTTAAAGAAATTTACAATTGGGAAAGTGCCTTTTACAGGCCCTTATTATTTAACTTGAAAAAGCACTGAGACAAAATGACGGACATTGAATGGTACAGATAGATCAAACACTGAGCAGAGACTATATTCATAAAAAAATTAACAATATTATCTTTGAGTGATGCCTATTTATAGAGACATTCAGCTTTTTCTGTCTGATAGCTATCAGATGGCCACTTAAAACAGTCTGGAGGTCCCTCTCCTACCATAACGTCAGTGTTTTATTTTTTTATGAAATATTTGGTGTTATTCTGGTGGCCCCATTCGCCTATCTCTAGAACAGTATATATTTTTCGCCCAAATATTTGAAAAAAAAATCCCCTCTGAAACTTGTTTTATTAAATTTTAATCAAGAAATGTTGAACTTTGAACATGAACATAACATGTTGATGAAAAAGAGTTTGAATAATGTTTTTCTCACTATGTATGGTGAATTATATAGAGGATAATCAACTTCTTTCGATTTATATCAAAAATATGTCATGAGAATGGGTTGTTATCAGGTTGAAAAAACGAGTTCGAAGAACAACCCATTCAAGTGACATATTTTTTATATCAATCGAATGGAGTTGATTATTCTATTTATTTTATTCCACTATAGTAAATATATTTGCCAAAATACCTCCAAAAACGCCTAATGGATTGTATAATGGGGGTGCAAAACAGTTAACAATGCCAATGACGCCATTTTTTTGTCATATGACGTCATTCACGCGTATCATGGATACATTATAGAATACAGACATTTAAGTGTAGTGTGCAAAAGTGCAGCAATGACTTAAATGCAAAGGAATGGTAAAGAAAGAAAGTAGTTCTGTCAAAACTGATATCATCACTAGTGACAATATGACTTTTTGATATCATCACTAGTGACGTTATTCACTGTGACAAAATTGAAAATGAATACACTGAGAAATTCCTGTATTTCACTGATAGGAATAAAATGTTAAAATTTGATTTCGTACTGTTACTTGCTAAGCATAGAAATTTCCCTTTTAAGTGCCAATTTCCCCCCTCATAGGACCATACCCCCTTCCCCAAAAACTGAAAAAAAGTATTCTCAAGAATTGAAAAAGAATTAATTTGGAGTACAACTATCAAAGTTAATTGACAGACAGTTTAACGCAACACCTTTACCTTCGTAATACACCATTGTAACACATCTTGGGCAGAAGTATATAGAAACCACTTAGGGGAAGGATGAATTGCTCATAAAAAGGAATTGATTCTTTTCTCATAAATATTTTTACCAACTATCAAGAAAAATGAATTTCTTGTCTCGCTGGTTTGTGATCTGTTTTTGCTTTCAATTTGGATCAGTCACAAATTTCTAATGTTATGTCTCAAAGATAAGTTGACTTATAAATAGTCTTTACCATTTCAATTTATTACATACTTAAAATTTAATGATCATATGACCTTCATTGTTTTGTTTATTAAGATAGTTTTATCTCTTTTCAGGTTGTTGACTCCCAAGCAAACACTATCAGAGGGACCCCATGTCTTACCATGAAAACTACACTTGAGTAGCAAGATAACAGAACTTTCAAATATGGTAAACACTAAATAGAAATTATCCTATAGTTTGTCTGAATTGTTACGTCATGTTCTCATTTGCATACTGTATATAAAAATAATCAGTATTTATTTCTACACATACAGTGAGACTGTCTGTCGTTAACACATTTTATGCGATTTATCACATGTCAATTTCTATCTCATCAAACATCAATTTGCTTAAGCATTCTAGAGAAATGCAAAATTTCATTTTGAGATTTGTAACGGATGTAGAATTAGAGTTTCTTTCTATGCACTCATATGTTTCAAAATTATGAATTTGTCAAATTGACTTTTCTATCCCAGTTGATATTTGATTTTAGAGCTTTTGTACCAAGCCTGCTGTAACAAATTACCATGGTAACACCTTGCTTTATCATATTTCAAATGAATGAAACAAATTAGAAATTAGAAAAAAATAAAGATGTTTAATCCATTACCAAAAAATAACGACAATGGACCAGTTTGTTGCAGACGACTTTGGACAACATTTTGGGAAAAGGAGGAATTGCTCTTAATGAGCAATTCCACCTTTTCCCACAAAGGTTTCTGCCCTATCAGAAGATTGTTTTTTCAATTTCATCACATTTTGAAATGCTATCTGCAAACTTTCAATTTTGAACAGTCAAAATCCAGTGTATGGTAAAGGGTTAATTGCCCTTAAGTTATATAAGATTTCATTCCATTATCCAGCATGTGCCATTTCATACATCTTTCATTATCTGTATTATATTTTCATTGGTTATTTCAAAAATGTACAAATTTCTGTTGGTCATACTGTAAAAACGCATTTCAATTCAAACTTATGTGAGAGGGTTATATTTGCAGTCTGTTTTCTTTAACATGTTGAACATTAATGACAATTTGTTTTTTTCCTAGCATGGCAGGAAGATAAGATGATGTACTTCAGCTTTTAATCATAAAGGCATGAACTTAAACAATAAATTATTTTTAGGGTCTTTTTATGTAATATTTTTAGCTCTTTTTCTTTAAATGTATTGTAGAACTTGAGTCCAGTAACAAGGTATACAGCAGGTTATTTCACAGAATTTGTGATGGGCTAAAAGTTAGAGGGTCTGCATTTCAAGTCTACAAAGTATAAATTTGTCTTTTCTTAAATGATCTTTCTTTATGGGTAAATTGGTTTAGATCAATACCTTATATTGTGGGTAGCTGCTGCACATATTTGATCAGATAGACCCTTGAGTACCAACAACATATAAACAGGAAGATTTATTTAGCCATGTACTAGTCTGACTTTACTCTCTTTTTCAAATCCTAAAGAAACATTCATGTCAAGCCACTCCTGCAGGTGGCAGTATATATGGCTTTTACAGTTTCACATGAAACAGCTTTTGAAGACATTGTGACCAAAGAAATGTTCGCTCATAATAACCAAACAACTTCACCATTTGCTACATTGATATAAAGATGATCTTCACAGGTTTTTGTGGATACTCAAATGTTTACACAATGTTTCATTTAGATAATGGGTTTAACTGCCAAGTTCCCTGCAAATCAACTATTTAGAGTTTAAGGGCTAAACATGTTGCCACTTTAAAGACAGGGTCTGCATACCTTGTGACCATGTTGCCACTTTAAAGACAGGGTCTGCATACCTTGTGACCATGTTGCCACTTTAAAGACTGTGTCTGCATACCTTGTGACCATGAATTTAAAGACAGGGTCTGCATACCTTGTGACCATGAATTTAAAGACAGGGTCTGCATACCTTGTGACCATGAATTTAAAGACTGGGTCTGCATACCTTGTGACCATGAATTTAAAGACAGGGTCTGCCTACCTTGTGACCATGAATTTAAAGACTGGGTCTGCATACCTTGTGACCATGAATTTAAAGACAGGGTCTGCATACCTTGTGACCATGAATTTAAAGACAGGGTCTGCATACCTTGTGACCATGTTGCCACTTTAAAGACAGGGTCTGCATACCTTGTGACCATGTTGCCACTTTAAAGACAGGGTCTGCATACCTTGTGACCATGTTGCCGCTTTAAAGACTGGGTCTGCATACCTTGTGACCATGTTGCCACTTTAAAGACAGGGTCTGCATACCTTGTGACCATGTTGCCACTTTAAAGACAGGGTCTGCATACCTTGTGACCATGTTGCCACTTTAAAGACAGGGTCTGCATACCTTGTGACCATGAAATAACCATCCTTCTATGGAGGATTTAGTCTTGAGTTTCAGGTAGAGCTTGTCGGGCACCATGTTGATTAATACTAGCGAGTTAGGATTTGGTATGGGTATGTATGGGGTTTAATATTGTACTTTTATAAAACCTATTCATTTCTTCCTGGATACATGCATCATGCTGATGTTTGTTGTTATTCCAGAGCAATTACCGCCTGATATGACATTAATAACTTCTAAAACCTGCTCAAGCATGATATTAAAATTGCAAACTTCTTGTTTATTAATTACCAGCAGTCACAATGCTATTAGATATATACTAATTATTTGGTGCCAGTATGCTCCTGGTATATTGATTTTACATGCATGACAAACAAGATGATCATAAACTAAACTATTTCTTAACACATGAGTGGCTTTATTAGCTTCAAGCAATATATTCTGTAAATGTGTCTCATGTTTTAATGACAGGTTTCGCTTGTACTCATTATTGTCTTACAAATTTATAAATTGGAACAAGTAAGTTGAATCCATAGAAAACTAAAAAAATGTAACAATGTTGAATGCTATTTCAATTTTGGTATTATTTGATACAGAAAAAACCTCTTTACTCCTTATAAGGAATGTCTTCATTTTCCCAAATGTTTTCGTGATGTCTTTTTGTGTACAAGTAACATCATAATTTGCACTGGTTGATATATGAAAATTAAGTTCTAATCCGCTTTCATTCAAAGTTGAAAGTCACATTAATGGCAGCTGTTCTTCACCTTATTTATTTTAATGGTGTTTTGCATCCTGTCATTATTTTTTTCAGTTATGTTGTGATGCCTGACTCTAGATAGTGAGGACCCTATACTCAAGCTGGGTAGAACCATAGGCACTCCGTAAGTCAGGAGAGCCTCTCATGAAAATCCCAATGCCGTCACTGGGATTTGAACCCAAGTAAAAAGGGGTTATGCGATTTCAATGACTAATATAAACACTAGACCAGCCTACCATCAACCAATGTTCTTAACCAATTTCCAGTTATATACACCTTGTAATGATGCTGTGTTACCTCAAATTTGAAAAAGACTGTTGGCTGTTAATTGTTATAGAGGTATTTGACGCTATAAATACAAGAATGCTATATCATCTTCATATTTGGTTTCAATGATGCCTCTTTCAAAGTAACTTAGATGACAAAAGAGAAATTGCTATTATTAATGGGCCTGATGGCCGTTGTGTTCTCATGTATGCTGGTTCAAGTTCTTTTACAGATGTATAAGGCAGTTCGAAGTGATTCTGAATCTAGATGTACTACAAGATGAATGCTATATGACATGATCCTGTAACTCGATGTACAGCTGGACGAATGCCATGTTAAACAGACTGATGGCAGAAGATGAGGGTTGATGTTCCATATGTATCCATCTACACCCAACAACATGTGAATAGGGCCTTCTTAAGGTGGCATTCTAATTGACTGCCTTATCAGGGCTGATTTGTTTTTTATTTATTCTTCTAGAAAGGCAGTAAATTGTAAGGATAGAATAGTCAGGAGAAGTACTGGTCGTGGTTTACCAGGAAATTCTGGCTAGTTTATTTGTATCTTTTATCACTGGAATAGCAGTTTTTGGACAACTTTTCATGAGTAGGTAGCATACAGAGTTTAAACCAAAACAACCCTTTTTTCGGTAATTAAGTGTGTTCACTCAAGGTTTTGAAATAGAATAATTAATGTTTTCTTTTTTCTTCTTTTTTTTTTCTAATTATACAACATTCTAATATTTTGATGATGATAAGAACATGCAAAAAGTGACAACTACATTAACAACTTTGTTTAACCATTCCTACATATGTGAATAGGTGTGTGTAACACACCTGCAATAGAAGATGTAAGTAACCATTTTTTCAAAAGAAAAAAAAGTGTTGGATAATAAGCAATTTCTTTTGTCTCGATGGACTTTACTCAAAAAAAACTAAATTTGTTATTTTTTCAAACTTAATCACTAGTGTTTGCTATTGCTTTCAATTTGGACCATTCAAAGAATTCTTAATGAACTAACTCTTAAAAAACCAGACATCAGCATTAGACAATTAGACGGTATATTTGAACTGTGTATGGACGTTTTATGAGCCCATGTTTTATGGGACAGTGTGAATGTTCGATGCAAGTGTATATGGTCTTACTCTACAATACACACAAACACACACAACCCACTTTATAAATACTGTTGTATCTCTAAACAATGTGGAAAGAATGGTTGCAAATTGACTACTTAACCATTTTGTAGTTGGTTGATGCAGGCATTGAAATGTGAAAAAAGTTAATCTCAGATTATTAAATGAGCTCCTGTATTTTCTTTTTGGTAGTCTCAAATTATTAAATGAGCTCATAGTATTTTCTATTTGGTGTTGGGTTTTGTAATGGTTTTATTGTTACCATGTAAATAAAAAAAAGAGGAAAAGATTTTAGAGATGCAATGGTATACATAAGACACTTTTTATGAGCCCATGCAATAAATGGGACACAGTTATACACATACACACACAAAATTCCCTTTCTTCCATTTGTATATATCTCGAGTGAATACTGCACGATTCATAATTGTTTGATTTGGATCTGTGTTGATTTGTCATGTAACTTTTGTCCCTCAGTTTCTCGGAGGCAATGGATAAGCGTTGGTTTTTCATTCGTAAACATGAAGGGCGACGACTGAGTGGTTTTATTTTTCTCTGAGGGTAGGTGAGATATTGGATGTGTCTTCCCAGATGCATTGTTCTACTATTCTATATTTGTAGATGTTGGGCTGCCTGTTACGGCTTCAATTCTCTTCTATAGATCAAATGCAGATATTATGCAAGAAGAATCGGATCATGTGAATAGATGTCATCAACTAAATTTCTCTGTCTTCACTTGATTTGTTCCTGTAAAGCCCCTGTTATTTGTAGGGAATTTAAGTATTGGTCAACTCTCGCATGGTCAAACTTCTTATGACCTCCCACTCGAGTTACACTCTTGTATGTGAGACTTGTAATGAAATCGGTGCTCTGTATAAACCTTAGTCATCTGGCATTAAATGCTGTCATGAAGATGTGCTACAATCATGGGTGAGTGTTCAGGATAATTCCTGAATTTCAGGTTTTTGAGGCTTTTTGTCCCTATATAATGCTATAGCAAATATGCCTTTTCATGATAAAGAACATAAACATTTCATGTTTTGAAATTCTTCAACTTTCACCCATGTACAATACAATCATTAACCAAATACATATCGGCATGCAAATAATTAAATTAACATTAATCCACATCATAACGAGCACTAAATGACCTTGGCTGTTGATGTGCCTTTAAAGACCATTCATTTAAAGCAAGCAGTATGGATCTATTGTGTAGAAGTCCTGTATGGATATGTATGGTGTGTAATGATTTGCTAAAATGGAACACTGCCTCTTAAAAAGTATTTGTGGCAACACCTCAAAAATCATTGCATGAAGAGCCCGCAAAGCTAGTCCTTTTCCATAAAGAAAGTGACCGTGTTGACAAATACCGGCGCAGTGATGCTTCTGAGGAACAGGTTTGACACTTTAAAATTTCATGGGCGCCGTCACCTTTAGAGAGAAATCCTGGTGACTAGGAGGTTGAATTTGGTTCTTCCCGATGGCAGATAGTCAACACATTGTCCTTGAAATGTTGTGTGGGTACACACAACTTGCTTTAGAAAAGCCTGTCTTGGTTAAATGAATCTGTTCTGAACTCCATCAATCTTTATATACCTTATTTGTATCAAGGATGAGTACACAAAAGTAAATTGTTCAATACACCTGTTGCCACCAGTATTCATTTTTTGTTCTGTTGAACCAAATGGCTTACTTTCTATGCCATTTTAAATCGTCTGTGGTAATGGCCAAGTACATCTCATCTCATCATTATCATTCAGTTTAGATATGACAGGCCAATTATTAATCATTTTGTAAGGGTGAGGCCTGCTTGTCTGGTCGAGAGCACAACCTTCCTCTCCATGTCTGGCCATCCTATGGATTTGTACTATCCAGCCCTAGAGATGCTCTGTTTTGCTTCACAGAGTCATTCCAAGATAGTTTGGGTCTGCCTTGACCACATCATGTTTGTTATTTTGTTGATGTACTTTTGAGTGGTAGTTTGGGGATACTTTATGGCACCCTTTCCATGGTATCTTTTGCATAAAAAAACACCCTCCCTTATATATCATTTTAAATGGGTTTTGAATTTACTCCAGGGGGCTAGTGGTAAGAACACAAAACTAGAAATCACATGTCCCCTCTGCTTTGTTTTAAATCCTGCTGATGGCATTTGAACTTTCATGAGAGGTACTCTCTAGACTGATTTACAGAATGTCGATTGTTCTACCTGGCTTGACCAGTCCTAATGGGGTGTTTGAGTATAGGGTCTTCTTCATCATAGAATCTAACATCCCAACATAACTGAAATAATTTTGACTCGATATAAAGCCCATTTAAATAAACCTATATATTTTCGAAGAAGTTCAACAGAAAGAAAGAAATAAATTACCCTCATCTTGGCCGTAGTAGGTAGGCTATTGTACTATAAGAGGGTCGTGTCCTAATCTAGAGTGCTGTTAACAGATGGCTCTTGCCTATATTGTTGATTACTATCCTCGTAGACTGGATGGAACCTAGGTTATGTTGAACAATGGCCATGTATTAGATGTTCTTCTGGTATATCTTGGCTAGTGCAGATATTGCCACTTCTTTTTATATGAATCATATTTCAATGATTCTGTCCTGTTTGATAAAGGGTTCTGTGTAGCCCAGCGGATAAGAAGTGGCAGATATCAGGGTCCCGGGTTTGTACCCCACTGGGAGTGTCGTTTTACTAGGCACTTCAGAGTACTGGAAAATCACAAGAAGGCTTTTACATAACTAAGATATTGTTGAAGCAACACTAAACCCAATAAAAATATAATTGTTTGACACAGGGGTTGAAATGTGCCTAGAACATTTTATATTTACCATTTAAGGAGTTTGTTCCCAGATTTAACAAATACACACACTAAAATAAAAATTCTACAGCATATCAATGTCTTTAACTCTTCATGCATGAAGACGGTGTTTATTCTTTCAATTTATTGCATATGCCATCAATTTAGCTCTTAATTGATCCCAGAAATTGTTTGGGAAATACATGTATGTGGTATAAATCGACTGTAGTTCCTTGAGGTCGAACACAGTTTTCATTGATCAAATGATCTCTAATCAGAAAAAGACCTTTCTACATTAAACTATATATCCTATTTCATAAACCATAATGGGCGTTGATATTCAGATGTCCCTTGCCAATGACAGTCAAATGATCACAGTGAAAGCTGTACTGGTTGGAATTTTGCTTGTTCGGTAATCAGTATTGATCAGATGGTTTCAATGAAAACCATATTGGATGAACTATTCGTAGAGGATATTTGGCGGAGTTTGTGTATAATAAGAAGTCCCATTTGGCGAATTATCTTAACAAGTGAATGGAAATGGGTTTTTATTTGTAGATTTAATTTAGATGCAAATGTGCTGCATATCTTTTGACATTGACATTATTATAATTGCAGTTGCAAAAATAAAATTGCTCTCTTCAAACCAAATAGGTTATCAATAGCAATTTTTATTTGCAAAGATAACACTAGTACAGAAACAGTGATGTTTTGAGGCACTTTTCTTTTACTTTTTCATTTCTCATCTGTGAACGAGGGCTTTTATGGCCACAGTATTGCCTAAGTCTCCCCCACCTAAAAGGCAACTGGCACATTTTACATGATTGATAGATTGATTAGGTATGTTATGATAATTGACATTGTTGACTTATCAGGTAAACAGTTTATCCTTGGGTGGGGCCAGACTGTCCGTCCTTGGTTGAAGTGTTTCTCTCCATTCCTGTCTGTCATGAACCATTCCCAGGTTACTTGATCTCGCCTCACTTCATCCTCCTAGGACAGTTTGGGACTGCCAGAAGACATCTCTCCTATTATATACAGTTGTTGAACTTGAGCAATCAACTAATTTGTCCACTTAACATGCTCCACTCAGCATATATTCTTCTACATGATATCTTATTTTTGTTTGGTGTTTAATGCTGTATCAAAAAAACATCAGTTATGTAAAAGCTTTCCAGGATCCACGAGTACTATGCGAGGACCCTGAATTGACTTGCAAAAGGTCACTCCCACGAAACCAGGGTGTCCGTGGGGCTCGAACTCAGGATCCCCATGTTCCAAGTCCACCACCTTAAACACTAGACCACTAAGGACCCTTGCATAATATCTGCTATTCAAGTTACCTTGAGTAAGGAGCGGTTAAAAAGAACCCCTTTCACAATCCTTACCAAACAGATTCATATTATTATCGCCTTGTCATTCAGCTGTAGTTTCTCTGTAGTATTGGAGGACATGGCGCAAACTCCCCCATATGTTGGCACAGTTCTGATACAAGAGAAGTAGATAAGCCCTCTTGTAGGTGTTGATCAATGCTTTGGTTAGGATTTGTAGCAGCACTGTTGGTTATTCAAGGCACTATGATTGGTAATGGCCTACCAATTCCCACTTCATGACAATTTCTGTACAAATTATTTCCATGTCTGGCTATTTCTGTCACTTGCAAGTCTCCTTGATAAGAATATACGGTTGTATCTCAATGCCCCATAAGTTCATAACTATTTTTTTTTTCTCAATGCACTTATCAATTTTCCTGAAATTGCCTCCAAAGTATGAAGACATTTGCACATCAATTCTCTTTCATCTGGTCTGTCATCTTTCAGTAACATTTGCACCAGTTTCTTACATTTTGACATTTCCTCCCTTTGAAGGCAGTGACATACAAAGGTGGTCCATAACTGTGTAAAAATGAATGAACTGCAGCATGGAATATTTAGCGTCATTTTGATGTTGAAAACGTTTTTATTTCACTATTAGTATATTGGACTATAGACTATTGGAATCCCATTGTGATTCTATTTTTAATATCACATGGGGACTTATCCTTGGTCAAAGGTCAAGGTAATTGTTTTAAGCAAGAACATTACTTGAAATTGTCTTGACATTTTGTTCAATTGTATGCTGGTCAACCCTGTGTTCTTGATGTCATCCTTCGAAATGGTCTATATAAAGGTCTATATCTTATAAGCTTTGGCCATTTGCCATTATGACCAAGCTGTATTAACATCCTTGAATTTAAGGGCTGAATAAAAAGTGACAAGCATGAAAATAAAAAAGTCTTCATTTATACACAAAGATTTTAACTCAAAATATGCATTAAGTCCTCCAAACAATATTTTTATTAAATTCTGTCCTTGGATGTCTGTCCACAGACTTGGCTTTTATAAAGTTCCACCATGGTGGTTGGTAGGTGCTTTGCTTTCCTTTCATGATCTCTCTTTCTCACAAAATTTTGTCAACTCAAAAAGTTCTCATCAAATCTTAACAAAACTTGTAGTGTTTATAAAAATATTTTGATTCCATACTGCTCAAGTCGAATATCTGGCAAGGTCACTTAGAGTTATGGATCTTGAACGAATCAAAGTGGGTATCGAAATTGTTTGCTCTGTGATGTATGAAAGTTCTTGTTCAAACTTTGTGGAAAATGTAGCCATGGTATCTTACTTGTTCAATATGAAGCAAAGTCTTCTGAAACATTGAGTTATGGCCCTTGAATGACCAAGATTTTAGAGTTTGTCAACCCTAAAATAACACTACATTTAAGCTAGACTGTTGCCAAAAGGGCTGCAAAAAGGGGTAAAAGGAGTTATAAGTAATGAAATGATATGATAGAATATATCAAAATACCATCTAATGATTACAAGCATTGTTTCAAAATGCTCTTTTCTTATGTAGCACACAACTTGACTTCATAGTTTACATGCGAGTTATGTCTAAAAGTATGGATGATCGCTCAGAAAAACAAGTCACTGGGGCCTGATTAGAAAAGGTACCAAGATACACATAAAATTTGTTATTTTTCAAAAAACACAAATACTCATAATTGAAAATTTCTCTGATTTCATTGGTCCCCAAAGTTTTCCGTAATGCAATCCTTCAATTCTCAGCCCACCTTGTTTTAATGCTTATTTTAAACAAATCTTATTGTCTAAACTCTTTCAAAACCATCATATGAACATATAACTGTTTCAGTTTCACCTTTAAAGCAATAATTTAACTGAAAATTTGTTGACACTGTGTTAAACCCTATCCTAAAATAAAATATTTTGCACCTTTGCATATGCATTCATGTATGTTGAGATGAAAGTTTTCAGTTAATTAGCATTGACATACAAGTGATAAGCTTGAACTGCTGTGTTGTATCAAAGGTTGTTGTTGTGAAGGATTGGCTCTCTATATTAGATCTGATGGTTTATTGGCTTTTTTCCTGGCCTGCGGTTAATATATAAATTTACTTGATCTTTGCCGTATAAGAGTTGATTTTGATATAAAAAAAAAAGTTCAATGTCATTGGATGACAAAAAGCTATCCATTTGTTCATTCAGAACTCAGAATGTTTTATTTGTGAAAAAAGGCCTCTGGCCCAAAATACATATAAGGACTATGCGTCCAATAGCAAACATTGTTATGTCCCTGATTAAAAAAAAACATTACTAAAATTTACAAAATACAAAATGCAATATCATTCAAATATCATCTATGATAAAAGTATCCATTTCATGTTTGAGATCAACTTGAATTAAATCAAATTTTTGATCCAAACAGCCTCTATAGAAAACGAATTTAAACCCAAAAATACAGATCAGCTAGATTTGTAAAAGAAAATATATATATTTGCATAATAGTTTTAATTTTCTGGAATCATTTGGTTGTAGAAGTTTGATGCAATCGAATCAAAGGTCTCTCTCGCTGTACCATGTTGAAAGATGTCGTGCTTGTACTTCTGCATACTTCTGACATACATTATCTAGTGTAAACTAGTCCATATTTGCTGTTTGTTTGCATAAGAAATGCAATACACTTGCATGTGGGGTCCTGCATTGCACAGTGGTTAAGGTTGTGGATTTGTTACCCAAGGGTTCCAGGTTTATTCCCCACCAGCGTTCCAGGTTTGGTGGAAGAGTCCTCTGGCAAAATACTTATGAGTTAGCCAAATACTGGTGAATCACGGGATATCTGTATGTACATAACTGAGAAATTGTCTACAAAGCATTAAACACTTTACCATTAAAGGTTTGTATGTGAGACTCCCTCTATCCTCTGCATCCTTTACAAAATTTCTAAAGTGTTTCTGAAATCCAGCTTGTAAGCTCTGACCTAAGCCATATACATGTAGCTTACAGAATTAAGGTCTGTAGATATAAACACTTAGTATGAATGTGTGTTGAACCAAGGTTTTTGGTTGGATTTTTTTTTTGAGGCATAGAATAGAGATGGTTGCCCAAGCTGAGATCAGGATGTAATGCACACTGTAGATTTTAGTCTTAAAAAAAGAGAAATACGGTGTCCTTCAGTTGTCAGTATTGGTGTTCCTATGTTAAGTCTTTGTGCATTAGGCTGGTACCTCTGTAGGGAATAGACAGAGTTCTGCATGATTGCTCCCTGTTATTATTTTTGGTGGCTGATTAACTCTCGTCTTATAACAGACGGACTGATTTTCACATTAAGGCCTCTTGTTAGACTATGAAAATTCAAGGTTCGGATGGTATCTCGTTGACACAGATGCGGTTTGATGTTCACAAATTTGTCTGGCTGAACACAATTGTTAACTGTGATTGTATCAACTGATGGGCATCATATCTATTTCCAAAAAGCTTTTTAAATACTTGTTTGTCCTCAACTTTGAATTCCACATTATATGTGCTATATTTCGTTGTTAAATGCCTTCTTGTGACAATTTATAATGTCAAGCCTGGTTATCCTTGGACGGGTTTGGTTTCTTGTGGTATCCTTCATTCGCATTGACTTTGGATTAGCGCCTTGAGAGAGAGAAAGAGCAGGAGAGCATCATCCTCTGTGTCTGTGAAGGCCAACTACTTTTTCTTTTTGTCATACATTTTCTATGTGGCCTTGTGTTCTATTATTCTTTTGGGCACTGACTTAATCTATGTATGTGAAATAATGTTCTGTAATAAAAAAAACCCCACATTTTTCAATGTCTTCTTGAAGCAATTCCTATTCCATGACATGTATACATTGAACTGCTTTGGTAGATTGTCAAGCTTGTTAACCACTCTTTTATACCTTTTTTTAGGAACTGTCTAAAATCTACAAAATCTCACCTATATCTGTATCATTCTTTGATTCAGTGATTAAATGAATGTGATTCACATACGAATATCATTTCATCAGCCACTGAAGACCCAGTCTTTTGATGCATTTTTGCTCAATTTCTAACCATATCTCACTGATGATTTTAGTGATAAACTTATACATGTGAAATGACTCAATTCTTTTCTTAAATTGATACTGTTCAAATCCTTCCTGTGGCATAGATATATACCTTCCCTAAAATAAACAATGCCTTTTTTTTTTAATTTTAAGGCATGACAGAAATGTTCATGTGACATGGTTTATTTATTTTACATAACACACCACCAGGATGAACTTTCTCATTCACTCACATATGTATTTAGTTCTTGCTGTGAGCACTCCAAGGGTTCAATGCAATACGATGTTTGTGGAGCATTTACTTTAGCCTTGCAATAAACCCTAGACATATTTTCTAATGATTTCTCTAGCGAGATAAATAGGAACTATTGCATAAATGTATGAATTCATTTACAAAGTTGATTTGTCTATCTTTTCATTATGACATTGATATTAACAACTATAGTTTTTTTTTTCTATTTCAGGGGGAGTGCATTAGAACCAGTTGTAAGGGAGTGTTTTTCACTGCATCCTTCAGTTCATACCAAGATTTAAAACTTCAAATTTACATACATTTTTAGCGATAGCTTGCCTCTGCTTTGATGGCAAAATTGACTTTGTGAAAACTTGCTATGAATGAAAAGGTTGTATTTTATGAACTGTATAAACAATATATAGAACAGACTGCAAATGTAAACCCTCACTTCGTTATAATTTATTGCTCAAAAATGCTTTTCAAATAGTCTTTTTGTTAGAACCTAGTACTATATGGTAAATATATCAAATCTATAAAAATGTTTTTGTAGGATAACTCATATGTATATAGCAAACATGTTGTAGGAAACAATCTGTACATTTCAATATAACACACGAAGTTGTAAAGAAGTATATTTGTTTGTTTATTTCAGCCTCCTTTAGACCCAACCCAGTTATTGAAGGCCCTGAACCCGTTATTGGGGCCCACAGGGTCTATCATGGGGACTACAGAGGCATCGAGAATTGCCAGTTTGATGAAGGATGCCAATAAAATAGTCAGCAAATGTGTCTATCTCAATATACTCAAGCTGGAAACTCCAAAAGATGCAATGGAGAGGTAGGTTTTATTCACCTCATTTGATCATTTGTCTAACAAAAAGCAATTACAGAAAATCTTATTTATCATCCTGTTATTCTTTACTCCATATTCATCCATTAAAATGTGCCTGTTCTGAGTTGTTTCATTAGAGGTGGTCTCCCAACTGACTTACGGAATGGTGATGGTTCTTATCAATTTCACAAGGCACATAAAAGGACACAAGTACAAATAAATTACTGAAAAATATATGGAGTCTTTTTTATCATGTTCATAAAAGTCATGAGAATTAATTTACGAATGCATTGAACCCCTATTAAATAAGACTCCTTTAACATAAGCTTTTTTGTGCTTGAAATATAGTTGCCTCCAATTCAATAATGTTTATCAACAACCTGTTTGTTTACATTTTCAAAATAATGAATTCTGATTGGTCGGTTCAAACATTTGTGTATCAACTGTCAAGGTCAGGGATGAAGAATCGCACAATCTGGAATATTAAACTGGTTAATCTGGGTTATTTCTTCTTTGCTTTCACGTTTAAGTTGTGCTAGTGGGTATTTTGGTGATAACTATTTGAATCTGACCAAAAGTTTACCAAATAATATAGTTTGATATAGCATTAATTTCCTTGTATGTGCCTTTAAAGTTGAGTATTGGAGTCTTCCTCCATTGTTAAGAGTCTGACAGCACAACATAACTGAACAATGTTGATGCAATGTAAATTTGATATCAATGAATAAAATAGCAATTTGTTTATTCAAACAATTGTGGCAAAAGGAGAATACAATCAATTTCTTGGTTGGTCATATTAATGGGTGTTCCGTAGTATATGTGTGAAGACCATGGAGTATACATATGAACACCTCTGTTTTTGCATTAGAAACAAGTGCAGAGCCAACTAATTTTTATGCATAACTAACTACACAAACAAATTGTTACACACTCTCTCCAGAAAGTGATTGAATATCCTATTTATTACATTTCCAAAACATTTCTAGAAGTCTGTCTGTCTCTTGTATTATTTTTCAATGAAATTTGCATATGAATATGATTGACATGGCTTGTTATTTGCGCCACTAGTATGAGGTCATTTATATAGAAGTAAAAAGCTTGAAATGGCAGGATTAATTTGGGAACTCTATATAGTATTTTGGATTGATTTGATGAACTTGTTGTCACTAAATAATGCATTTTTCAAGAGAAGTTTTACAAAGGATTTTACAATGGGTAAATGTCTTTTATGTAGTTAAATTTTATCTTGCCTCTATTTTAGTGAGTGACCATTATAGGACTTTCATCAACAATAAAAAGATAATGATGGAAATAGGCCTCATATTTGAATCTCTATATATATGTGCTGTTGTCTCAGAATGGGGTATTTGATGTAATTACTATGGAGTAATTAATAGTTTTATTGATTAACTTTCAGGTTCCTGAGTATTGGTGGCTGGGACACGCTGAATGAATGGTTACAGGACTTTAAGGAAGGGGAGAACGACCCCCTGTTGTCTGAAATACTCAAAGTGTATAAAACGTTACCGGTTACAGTGGAAATATTAAAGAAAAACAATGCTGCAAAAACAATCAAGCAATTGTGTAAATCAGATAATGAGAGTGAGTATATGGAGTCAATTTTGTATCAAGCAACCATAGGCCTCCGTGGCCTAGTGGTTAGAGTACAGAACTTGAAATCACATGGCCCCTCTCCGCGTGGGTTCAAATCCTGAGAGGGATATGGATTTTCATGAGAGGCAGTCTCCCGACTGACTTGCGGAATGCCGATGGTTCTACCCACCTTAACCAGCCCTGATGGGCAGTTGAGTCTGGGGCCTTTCTCCATCATTACGAGTCGGGCATCGCTACATAACTGAAATAATGTTGATGTGATGTAAAACCCATATAAAAAAAAAATTGAGCAACCATAATAAAAGGAGACAGAAATGTGGTAAAAACCAGAGCCTTAATAAGAGTGTCAGTCATTCAGAAAGCCCCTTGTCTAGGAGCTTTTGCATTGACTTGTGTCTTGTTTTTACTCTTTACCACCAACCCAAGACATTTTCATAGAAAAGCTTTGTAAGCATGTGAAACCTATCAGCTCTGCTGTTGTTATACATGAATAGATGGAAAAAGCATTGTGGCAAAGGAGAAATTGCTTGTGACAATCAATTTCTCCTTTTGCCTCAAAGCTTTTTGAAAAATAAGTGATAAGTTTGATACAAA
The DNA here is from genome assembly GCA_947846245.1 of Cerastoderma edule. Taxonomy (NCBI): domain Eukaryota; kingdom Metazoa; phylum Mollusca; class Bivalvia; order Cardiida; family Cardiidae; genus Cerastoderma; species Cerastoderma edule. The sequence goes on along the minus strand of OX401418.1, from coordinate 3,333,389 downwards.
AGTGTGTGTTTGGTGGTAATGTTTTAAGATAACAGATATAATATATTTACATGCAGTATTTAAGAGTAGTCGCTTAAAACAAGATTGACTGCTGTCAGAAACCGACTGTTAAGGTCAAAGAAGATTTTATTTTGATATCCAATGAACAAATGATTTGAGAGAACTATCTACTTCATGTAACATTTCGAAACATTATGGCAGAAAATTTGTATTAGAAGCACTAAGTTTTCCACCTTCCATCAAATTTGAAAAAGAGGTTGGTGCCAGTTATTTTTCATGAATGATGATTCCTTAGGGATTTAATTGGTCCTGTTTAAATTGGCATCTGATGACATATAAAGAAAGAAAAGTCTCATTTTTTTAGCAATTTCCCTTTTCTAGCTTTTTAAAAAAAAAGATTTTTTAGATATTTAAAAAGATCTAGCAATTTCCCTTTTGTCATAGTTGTTACAGCAGCATTCTCCTGTAGATGTATTAAAGGGGGACCAAATGAAATAAGGGATGAATGATTGATTTGGTTCTCATTGTAGGTGTGAAGATCTTAGCGAACAACATTTTTGATGAATGGATGAAAAAAGTGAAAAACAACAACAACAATTCATCTGGAGGCAGTAGTTCAACAGGTCTGTGTTTCATTTAATTATTACAATTATCTACAGTGTTCTTAAAACATACATTGTGAAGGGTTCTGTTTGGCCAAGAGGTGGACTTGTTAAAGGGATCCCTTCTGGTGCCTTGTTTTGTGGAAATGTCATTGGGCAAGGTACTTCAGGGCCCGATCTAAGTACTGGTGAATGAGAGAGACGGCTTGATAAAACTGAGAAGTAGTTGACAAGGCACTGAACCCCGTACATGTGGGTCAGCAAATTCATATCAACTTAACCACTATATCTTTATGAGTACTCTTTAGATTGTTGCCTACAAGAGGATTCTAATGAATGCCAACAAAATTATTATTTTAAATAGGGTTATCAAATAGGTTATGAAAAGCCTCCGTGGCCTAGTGGTTAGAGTACAGAACTTGAAATCACATGGCCCCTCTCCGCATGGGTTCAAATCCTGAGAGGGATATGGATTTTCATGAGAGGCAGTCTCCCGACTGACTTACGGAATGCCGATGGTTCTACCCCCCTTGACCAGCCCTTATGGGCAGTTGAGTATGGGGTCTTCCTCCATCATTAAGAGTTGGGCATCGCTACATAACTGAAATAATGTTGATGTGATGTAAAACCCATATAAAAAAAAAAAAAGGTTATGAAAAACTGCATGCAAGGGGCCTCAAATGCCTAGTGGTTAGAGTAGAGAACTTGAAATCACATAGCCCCTTTATGCTTGGGTTTTAATCTCTTTTTAAGGAATTAAGATTTTCATGAATGCCAACAAAATAGGGTTATCAAATAGGTTATGAAAAACTGCATGCAAGGGGCCTCAAATGCCTAGTGGTTAGAGTAGAGAACTTGAAATCACATAGCCCCTTTATGCTTGGGTTTTAATCTCTTTTTAAGGAATTAAGATTTTCATGAATGCCAACAAAATAGGGTTATCAAATAGGTTATGAAAAACTGCATGCAAGGGGCCTCAAATGCCTCGTGGTTAGAGTAGAGAACTTAAAATCACATAGCCCCTTTATGCTTGGGTTTTAATCTCTTTTTAAGGAATTAAGATTTTCATGAATGCCAACAAAATAGGGTTCTCAAATAGGTTATGAAAAACTGCATGCAAGGGGCCTCAAATGCCTAGTGGTTAGAGTAGAGAACTTGAAATCACATAGCCCCTTTATGCTTGGGTTTTAATCTCTTTTTAAGGAATTAAGATTTACATTAGAGGCAGTCCCCTGAACCAGATGGTTCTGACATGCTTGACCAGCCCTTAACCCTTTACCAAACGCCAAATCTTCGACTGTCCCAAATTGAAAGAGTTTGCAGACGACTTTTCATAATGTGATGAAATTGAAAAATTATCTTCTGATAGGGCGGAAAACTTTGTTGGAAAAGGAGAAATTGCAATTGCCCCTTGTACCACAATGTTCTCCAGAGTTGTCTACAACAAAGTGGTCAAATGTCGCTACTGTATTTGGTAATGTTTTGGGTCTTCTTTAACAATAGTTGGACATTAAAGAAATAATGTTGATGTGTCGCATAGCCTATATGAATAAACAAACTGATACATGTAACTGTGTAAGTCCCAAGTGATAAGATGTACTATGACATGAAAGTCTATGTTTCCTTGTTTATTTTCTAGATCCAAAGCTAAAGAAAAAGAAGAAAGACAAGGAGGGAAAAGAAGATGAAAAAGGGGAAATTAAAAACGGTGAAAAAAGTGACTCAAAAAGTGAAAAGGGAGAAAGTAAAAACAATGACAAAAGTGATAGTAAAAATGAAAAGGGAGATGCAAGTAGAAACAGTGAGAAAAGTGATTCAAAAAGTGACAAAACGGATAGTAAAAGTGATAAATCTAAATCAAGGGATTCAAAATCTTCACATTACAGTTCACATCATCGACATCACAGTGGGGATAAACGATCATCATCATCACAGGAACGCAAATCATCCGACAGCACTTCATCATCATCATCATCATCATCGTCTTCATCATCCAAACCAAGCACGGTCGTGTCCGAAGATGTTGTGACAGTGCGACAAGGCAGCGGACTTAAGTTGCATATTAAGTTAGGCTCGGACAAAGAGAAAACTGAAAAGACTGATTCAACAGAAAGAAAACGCCCGTCGACTGTTAAGGTTCCTCCTAGTAAATTTAGATCAACAGGTTAGCATGGAGAGTCAATTCACATGCAATGGCTCCATTTTGTGTTCATAATGGTTGTGATGGATTTCATTGTGGAAAGATTTATTACATCAGCAGGGTCTTGTGTGACCCAGTGGTTTAGTTGGCAGGCTTAGAACTCTGGGGTCCCGGATTTGATCCCCACCAACACCTCTGGTTTCCTTGGAGTGACCTTTGGCAAGTCACTTGAGTCATAGCCTTTTACTGGAGGATCCAGGAAAGCTGTTACAAAACTGTTAAGTTGTTGATTCTGTGTTAAACACCATATAAATATAAAGTCCCATCCTAGTACTGGTAATGCCAGGATCGCTGTAACACAACTGAAAAATTGTTGACAATATATTTAGCGCCATATAGAAAAAAATTTATGTTGGAGAATCTTGTTTGAGATTGAGTTGTATGGTATATTGGGATCATTCCAACATTATAACGGCAAGAAAATATTGTGGTTTGAGATTGAGAAGAAAATATTTTGAAAAAAATATTTATTTTTTCAACAATTTTCTTCTATGTTCAAAAGTTATATTCTCTCTCTATCATTTGATTTAGATAATCAATAAACATTTAATCTGCAAAGGTAATGTTACCAAAATTGCTCTTAAAGATAACAATACACAATTATGTTGAATTCTTTTTTACACTTCTAGAGCTATGCATTTCTATTAAAATTCTTATTAATTTCATTTCTTATTATACATAGGAAGCATTAATCTGAAAAGGAGATATGGCCCAGTATCAAAACTGTGATATTTTTATGGTTTTTGTTTTCAGTTTATTTTTTCAGGAAATTAACTGCCTGCAAAGTTTGTTACATTGTGCAATATGTTTCTATATACATGTACATTAACAAATGAGCTAAGTATGGTGTTTGTGTTGAATGATTGACATTTATTCAACTATAGCCTAGGATCAGAGGGGCTCCTGGGATATCACAATCTGCCGCTTCACCAAAGTATACAGAAGTCAAATAGTTGTTCATAAACACCTCCTGCAAAAGAATTTGAGGATAGTAATATTTTCTGTACAGTTGCTGTTAGTGGCTGTCAAACCAAAAGCCCCATTTGCTCTATTGAAGATTTTTAAGTATAAGGCCTTTTGATTTTACAGCAGCAATTTTCTTTGTTTTGCTCACAGCCTCTCATGTGATAGAGAAGTGGTTGACAGTTGAGTTTTTATCTGTCTCACTCACTGGACATTTTCACTTCGCATTTATTAGAATGAAAAATAACCATTTTTTAAGGTAAATTCTATTTAAATGGTGACCCATTTGGAGTAGAATTACGCTCATTAATTATTGAATATATTCATAATTACTACATAGTGCTGGTATCTGATTACAAGCTTCACTCATTTTTCTGATTATAAACAACATTTATTAGATGAAGAAAAGAAAAAGGAATAAATTGTAAAATACATTAATTGCAAGTAAATTCTTAAAATGTTTGCTGATAGAGGTATTGGGTTAGAAAGGACTTCTTCCTATATATATAAAATTTATATTATTTCATTTAACCCTTTCCCAAACGAGGCTTATTCACTAAAACTACCTTTACTGAACACTGATAAGAAAATCCAATAACGACATATTTGCAAGAATTGTACAAACTGAATGATTCCTAGGTTGGGTTTAAAAGGACTTCTTTCTATAAATGATTTTTAATTATTTTCTTTAACAACTTATTTGCTAGAGTTGTACAGACTTAATGATATCCAGATAAGTGTGTTTAAGTTATTTAAACATTTAAAGCAAAGATGCATCAGTGAATTTTAAATGAAAATTTTAATTTAACAGTAAATGCGAGTAATATAAAAAGTTAATCATTAAGTATTAAATCACCCAATCTCAAGTTTAAATGAATCAGATTTTGTAAATGATCCTAAACAGCTATTTGTTGATCAATTGTGAGGAAACAGAATCAAGTTTTTGCCTTATAGATAACATTTTCAAAGCACAAAAAAGTACCTTTATATTTCATGGAAACTAATTGGGAAAGAAGACTAAATTTTGTAAAGACTTTTTTGTAACTAACCTCAAACGACACACCTTTTTCAACTGATGGGATGCTTATAAAATATACGCGATTAGATTTAGAGGGTCCTGCATGGCCCAGTGGTTAAGGTGGTGGACTTAGAACTCAGGGGTCCCGGTTTCCAACCCCACCATCACCTGTTTTCGTGGGAGGGACGTTTGGCAAGTCACTAGTTTAGTACTGGTTGATTCAGGAAATATCTGACAAATTCAGACAGATTTTGCTTATAATTGATGAGATAATAATAAAATCTGACAGATATTGTTTATGATTTATAATGCATTTCCAACGGAAGGATCAGGTTCTAATAGAGAAATCAAAAACAGACAGCATTACTAAATGGTCTTCTTTTGATCTCCATTATTGGTATCTTCTACATGGCCGTTAGTCCACATGATCTACCCAGTGACATCTAGTCTTCATTATCTGACTTTTTATGTGACAACACAAACACGCTGATTCTTCTTTTCCGTTTCTGTTTTACTTTATGAGCACATGATCAATGTGTCCCAGTGTTCAACAAGGTTAAATAGACTAGAGACTCGTTCTTTGTAACCTCTGCCTTTTCTATTTGGTCAAACAAGCTCTCTATCCAACTTCCTGTGTTGTTTCACATCATTATGTGCGCTAAATGACCTTAGCTGTCGATGCTCCTTAAAACACCATTCATTCCATTTTATTCCTGTGTTGTTTCTCATTATTGTTCTGTTTGTCTGTTTATCTTTTTATATCTGACTTGTTGATCTTCTATTTACTCATTTCTACCTAGATACTATCGTGGAGCAGTTTCTTCACCAGTTATTTAATAAACCTTATCTTCCATTGAATGTTCATAACACCTTAACATGCACCATGCATACATAGAATCATAACAAATTAAGTTTATCTTCATATTAATGAAAACTGATATACAACAGAATATGGATTCACAGATTTTTTTTTTTTTTTTTTTTTTTAATTTCAAAATTTATCTTATGTTCTTCCCAAATCTTTATTTAGAATCTCAAACAGTAAACTATTTGTGCTTCTTGTGACGAAATATATATTGTTTTAATCAAATGGATGAGTTGGACCTTTGCCTAGCTTGTAACAAAGGTAAGTGAAACAAAATAAACAGATATAGCATAAAAAAATTTACCCCAAATACTCTTTCAATAAGTCTATACATGAAAATGAAAAGAAAATTTGGACGCCTTCCAAAAACAATCTGTTAAATGAAATTTCATCCTACGAGAATGGAAGCAGATTTACATGAGAATTAGCAATTGGTATTGACTGTACAGATATTGGTTAGTGGGAAGATATCTCTACCTATCACACTTGCTCAACCAGCAGTCTTAATTGGTATTGACTGTACAGATATTGGTTAGTGGGAAGATATCTCTACCTATCACACTTGCTCAACCAGCAGTCTTAATTGGTATTGACTGTACAGATATTGGTTAGTGGAAAGATATCTCTACCTATCACACTTGCTCAACCAGCAGTCTTAATTGGTATTGACTGTACAGATATTGGTTAGTGGGAAGAGATCTCTACCTATCACACTTGCTCAACCAGCAGTCTTAATTGGTATTGACTGTACAGATATTGGTTAGTGGGAAGATATCTCTACCAATCACAATTGCTCAACCAGCAGTCTTAATTGATATTGACTGTACAGATATTGGTTAGTGGGAAGAGATCTTTACCTATCACACTTGCTTAACCAGCAGTCTTAATTGGTATTGACTGTACAGATATTGGTTAGTGGGAAGAGATCTCTACCAATCACAATTGCTCAACCAGCAGTCTTAATTGGTATTGACTGTACAGATATTGGTTAGTGGAAAGAGATCTCTACCTATCACACTTGCTTAACCAGCAGTCTTAATTGGTATTGACTGTACAGATATTGGTTAGTGGGAAGAGATCTTTACCTATCACACTTGCTTAACCAGCAGTCTTAATTGGTATTGACTGTACAGATATTGCTTAGTGGGAAGATATCTCTACCTATCACACTTGCTTAACCAGCAGTCTTAATTGGTATTGACTGTACAGATATTGGTTAGTGGGAAGAGATCTTTACCTATCACACTTGCTCAACCAGCAGTCTTAATTGGTATTGACTGTACAGATATTGGTTAGTGGGAAGATATCTCTACCTATCACACTTGCTTAACCAGCAGTCTTAATTGGTATTGACTGTACAGATATTGGTTAGTGGGAAGAGATCTCTACCTATCACACTTGCTTAACCAGCAGTCTTAATTGGTATTAACTGTACAGATATTGGTTAGTGGGAAGATATCTCTACCTATCACACTTGCTCAACCAGCAGTCTTAATTGGTATTGACTGTACAGATATTGGTTAGTGGGAAGATATCTCTACCTATCACACTTGCTTAACCAGCAGTCTTATAAAGCTCCTTAATGTTAAATGACCTTTTTACAGGGTCTTTCATGGCCCAGTGATTTAGTGGCATCGGGGATTCCGGGTTTGATCCCCACCAACACCTCTGGTTTTGTGGGAGTGACCTTTGCCAAGCCACTTCAGAGCCCTAGTCTAGTACTGATGGATCCAGGAAAGCTGTTACCTAGCTGAAAAATTATTGATACGGCGTTAAGCAAACAAAAGACCCTTTTTACAAAAGAAAGAAAAGCATGTAATGAACATTTCCTAAATTTGATAGGGCTACCGGTACATTACCTTCCTCCTTGGTTTTGATTCCAGGCTTGTGGGTAAGATGGACATCAGAAGACAAGCTTCTCGGCTGACACGAGAACTAGATTCTTTTTAGAAGCGAATTTGACTTCTCCCCAACATTGCAAGAACATTCTTCATACTATGATCGCCATCTGCATTTGATTTCAATTTGGATTTATAAAAATTCAATATTGGAGTATAATGTCAAAGTTTTTGAACACTTAAACTAAAGATATAGAATAGATCTTGGCTTGAACTGTTGGAACGAGAAAGATGGCATAAAGAATTGGGCATTGACTGCAGTTTTGTGGCAGTCTCCAAAGAAACTAATTATTGTTTCTGCCCTTGTGCTGGTAAACCCAACTCTCTTACACTTTATAAAACACACATATTACTGAATAATTTGGAAAAGCTGTCTGCCACCAAAGGAGAAATGCCTGACAAAAGTTACACAGCCTAGTACTGGTGGATCCAGGGTTCTTGCATGTCACTTCAGAGCCCCAGCCTAGTACTGGTGGATCCAGGAAAGCTGTAACATAACTGAAAAATAGTTGACATGGTGTCACACACCTTTCAAAGTACTGGAGGATTCATGAAAGATGTTACAGAACTGATTGTTGCCACTGTGTTAAACACTATACAACAGCAAAAAAGTGTTAGTCAAAAGGATGTGATTAATTGCTTTCATGACACTCCTATTGGAAAGAATGTGCTGTACTAGTAGGGTTATTAACCAGGAATTTGATGAGCTGTGCTCATGGCTGCAGTATATCTAAATGACTGAGATAATGTTGAAAATGGCGAAAGTCTAATACGCTGCCACCTTATTCCACAATTTTGTGTCCTGCAACAGAAGAGTGGCAAAAGGATAAATTGCTTGTCAGAGCTGTAACGTTTGTTGAACGTTTATGCAAATTAGAGAACCTAATGCATTTTTGTAGAAAACATGCTTGTATATAGATAGCCAGCACAACTGCTCATGTAAGACAGTATTTTTCACTGATCAGATGTGTTGTGTCTGAGAGGTTCATTTGCTCGGTTGGTTACATTGGTGGCAGCGGTGGGATAAAGACTTCTTCTATCGGAGTTGCCTTTCCCACTTAATTCACACGGGCTGAGACTCGGGATGAGTCTTCTCGGAGTTGGGAGTTATTTGATGATTGTTGAAAGTTTATGCAAATAAGGAAACCTAATGCATTGTTGTAGAGATCATGCTGGTATATAAATGGACAACACAACCGCTCAGTGTACGACAGAGAACTTTTCACTGATCGGATGTGTTTGTGTCTATGAGAGGTTCATTTGCTCTATTCGTTACACAAGCAATTGCTCCTTTTGCCACAATCCTTTTTCAATCTATTCACATAGCACAAAAGCAGAACTGAAAGGTTTTTCACATGTTTACAACGCTATTCTAAAGTTGTCTGCTTCAAGTTAGAAAAATGTTTGCAGGTGTTAAAAAGTTGACTGACCAGCATTTGGAGAATTTGGCATGATTTCAAACCCAGGTCATAAAAAGGGGGGTACTGGTTGCGTTCCAGACGGCATGGATATATGCATGTATACCAGTCCAGCACACAATAGAATGGGGAAAATCCTAAACAAATTACATTTATTGTGTCTGTATCATTCTACAGAGTTAAAAAGAAATAAAGGCATCAGAAATGACCATAGAAATGTTTTGACCCCTGTTTACAATGGTCATAGGGGCCTCGTGGTTAGAGTACAGAACTTGAAATCACATGGTCCTCTCTGTATGGGTTTAATCCCGGTGACATATGAATTCTTAAGAGAGACTTTCTCCCAGTTTTCTTAAAGAATGCTGATGGTTCTATCTGGTTTGAAATAGGCAATCTTCCTTTGACATTGTCTTAAATATGGTCCTTAAAACAGAACAAAATGAATACTCCTTTTAAAGCACAGAGGGGAGTAAATTGTCTACAAAAGAAATCGTCAAATGTATAGATGTACATATTCCATTCCATTCTCATAACTATAAAAAGAAGTGCCTTTATTGAAATTGATCTGTTGGACTTTCATCTCCAGATACTTTTATTGACAATGTGAAAGCTAATGGATTACTGTGGACAATTCTTTTTCACTGCCTTTTCCTATGTGTAGGACTTGTGACATAGGGCTCTGGGTTCAATCATCACCAGCAATACTTTCATGGGAGTGTCCTTGGGCAAGACATTGAGACCCTTGTCTAGTACTGGTAAAATCCAGGAAAGCTGTAAATTAACTGAAATATTGTTGATGCTGTGTTAAACCCCATACAAAGAAAGAACATTTATGGAGGACTCAATGCAACATTATAGTATGTTATTCATAGAAGGGAAAGCTTTACTGTAGTCTTGCACTGAACCCTAGGTATGGGGTTTGGATTCTCCAATAAGCATTTTCCTATTATCACTTTCCCAAACAATAACGACATTTGACCACTTTGTTGCAGACGACTTTAGAAAACATTGTTGGAAAAGGAGAAATTGATTGTGAGGAGCAATTTCTCCTTTACCCACAATGTTTTCTGCACTATCAGAAGATTATTTTCCAATTTCATCACATTTGAAACGTCATCTGCAAACTCTTTCAATTTGGGACAGGCGAAAATTTGTTGTTTGGGAAAGGGTTAAATAACAATGAATCGAGTTGTTGATGGTCACAAGATTCTTGAATGGAATTATGGGCTTTGTCCCACCTTTTCATAGGGTTTGTTATGATCAAATACTCCCATTTGGAAATATATAACATTCCCAAATTGAAATTAATAGCACCCAACAAATTATAACATGAAAAAATAATCCTTTATTATATGAGGTATTTAGTTTATTTGTAAAGAAAGGTCATTGGCCCACACTACAATAAATATACAGAATACAATTTAACAAAAGTGTCTGATACAGTAAATACATCGAAACAACTTCATCATAATTGGACTCATGTTTAATAGATTAAGACATTCTGAATAATGGCAACCCTGTTTTAAAGATTAAAAGAAACTCATTTTAATGATTATACTGGAATAAATTCGATTATTTAGTGGGCTTATCACGTATGAACGATGTAGACTAGGAAAATTGCTCACGACAAGTATTCATCCACCCAAACACAATTTCACTATACAATGTTGTCTAATTATATTACTTAAGTATAAACCATTATGACAGCATTATGAATTGCTCGGTACTAGTTTTTTTTTAAATTTTTGTTTTTATAGGTTTCTAGAGACTTTTGAAAAAGATGTGCCCAAGGGAGTTATTAACATGTAAAGGATTGATTCATGAGTACAAACATTTTCTCTTTTCTCGCAATGATATCTATATCTCAAATGGTGCTGTTCACTCCTGTTCTGTCATTGACTGCTGAAGCACTGGATTGAATTGATCACAAAGTTCTATATAGTGTAGTAGAAATCAACCCTAACAAAGGCATTATATACAATACAATAGTTTTATTTGCAAGATTATTTATAGATATAGATTAACATTATAATGGGAACTGGCACCAGTGGAAAATACAAAATCATTTGCATTTACTGAATAATAGAATGGATTTCAAATAACTTAAGTTATGATAGGACTAGATATTAATGATAAATACCATGTTAGGTCTGGAGATTAGTACATGTATATTTCTAATTACTTTTTAATTGTCTGAAGACAATTAATTAAGGAATAATTAATTCTGAATTGTGTTGCTTGTTATTACCGAAGCCTAAAACTTGAATTTGTCGTCAAAAGTAAAAGACTCAAGTATTAAAAATATCTATGATGATAAATAAGAAATGAAATTGTTTGTCATATGAACATATTATTCAACATCAATAGTAACACGTTCAATATGGTATAATTAAAAGTAAGTGTACTTCATTTTCTCATATCAAAATGTGTCAACCATTCCCAGTGATCTACATTTGGAGGCTGTGAAGTAATTGAAAGGTCTAGGCTGATTAACTCTTGGAATGCTGGGTAATTTTCTAAAAATAGATTTTTGTGTCGTCTGCTTTCAAAAACCTTAAATATCCGCTTCATTTTGTTGAGGAAAGATACCCAGGTAGCAAACAGGATAGATCACAGGCTAGCCGCCAATTTACTTGGCGGCTGGCCTGGATCTATCCTGTTTGCATAAACATGAAGTCTGTTCCAGCACTATAAGGGTTAAGATGGTTCTCCTAGAGATGATCATAAGGTCAAACACTTAAAATGGATTTTAGAGAGTGTTTAATATTTCTGAGCCTTTAGGTTAATGATAATATCAATCAAAACTTCTTTTTACAGGTTTGCTTTTCCAGCTTTGGGCTAATTAAGAGTTATGATTGATTACATGTGTTTTTTATTTCAGGTTGATGACAAGTAAATTTTTATATCTTTAGGTGCATGTAAAATTGCAATTAAGCACTGAAATGCAAACAGTGTATAAAATTTTCTCTAAAGTTTCGATTCTATTTTTGCAGGTTTGGAGGAAGAAACTATACCAAGCAAACTCACAAAATTGTCAGAAAAGCAGCCCCCTCCAAAACGAACAAGGTTTGTATGCCTCAACTCTTTCTTCCTGTATTAACTCTTTACCATCTACAAACATTTTTTTGCTTTAAGCATAATGTTAGAAAAGGTAATTGTCATTATAGTGTGGCCAAGTCAATAAGATGGTAAACTTGTAACTTGAGGTTCCCGGGTTTGAGATACATTGGGGGCATAGGTTTTGGCTAGGCACTTGAAAGCCATTGTACAATTAAATGATTGTTGACATGGCGTTAAAGCTCTATAATAAACAATAGTACATGTATTCCTATCCTTTAGTATCCATGCCACTTTATGTTTACAGCACAGATAGTAAATCGGAGCCGCCTGTGAAGAAGTCACGTTTACACATGCCTCCACCATTAAGTGTTCCTTCTCCAACAGCCATAGTAACGAACACTGGGACCACGCCCTCCTCAACCTCGCCTACCTCCCCCGGGGAAGTGCACGGAAAAATTAAACTTATACCTGCTAGACCAAAACGTAAGTCTTGGCCCTTTGTATACCATGACCTTTATCATGTGTTGTTTTTTGCAAAGGTAAAGTGGGTGGCAGTCAAAGCTGAATTAAACCTGTTTTTCATTTCTTATTATCCTGTTATCATTTCAGAACTCTCATGTAACAGACCTGTAAAATAGCTGAACTGTACATGTATTTAGTGTTGCTGCATACGCTTGTGTGGGCATAATTATTGCCTTTGTTGCCTTGCTATGTTGAATATTACATTGTATTATTTTGGGAAGTCTTGCTTTTTATCCCTGGAGGATGATTATTGATACCAAGTCATTTGAAATAATACATTTAACGAACATCTAATTGAACTTTCAACCTGACAAGAATTGTATTAAAGTAAACTTGTGTTCCTATAACTAGCTTCCCTTAAAAACATTTAAAGATTGTTTGTCTTGGGAAGTTTGACCGTATGTTTCCATTATGCACCAATATTGCCCAGCAGTCAATCCATTGCTATAAATAAGGGTCACCTGGAAATCTGCAACTTCCAGGTTTATCTCCCAACTAGTCTATTGTTATTAACAAATCAGGATGAAAGTCACAATTAAACTTTATTTCTCTCCAACCATAAGAAATCAAATTGGAAGAACAGTTAATGATGATAAATTAGCTTGTTTTGGTACACTTGGTAGCCATTTAATTCAATTCTTTTTTATCATTATATTTTCCAGCTGTAAACCATTCAATTCATGACAGCAGTGGTTTTATGGACAGTATACTCCCTGCTAGAACGTACGGAGCGTTCAAGAAGAAAAAGAAGGCGATGGCAGCGGCAGCCAATGGTGTTACCCCCCAGTCTCCGACGACGCCCACTGGTAAACCTCCGTCGACTCCGCCCAGTCCCCTGTCTCCCACATCAGCTGTGGCGAAAAGTCTCCCAGCTGTTCCATCGGTAAGACACACTCTCTCTTGTTAACCCTTATAGTGCTGGAACAGATTTCATGCTTATGCAAACAGGTTAGGTCCAGGCCAACCCTATAGTGCTGGAATAGACTTCATGCTTATGCAATCAGGTTAGATCCAGGCCAGCCTTATAGTGCCGGAATAGACTTCATGCTTATGCAAACAGGTTAGATCTAGGTCAGCCGCCAAGTAAATTCTGAATATCTTTCCTCAACAAAATTAAGCAGATATTCAAGGTTTTGGAAAGCAGACAACACAAAAATCTATTTTTAAAAAAATTGCCTAGCATTTTAAGGGTTAAAAGGTCAATGAAAGACTAGGCAATGTAAACCGAAACAAACAGAGAGAATTGATTTTGCACTTAATTCCTATGCTGTGTACATGCTTCATATGCAGTAACATGTACCCCCTAATGTTTTTATTTATTTCTCCAGTTTTACAAGGACACACAAGCCGATCCAGAACCGTCCCCGGAGAAGGAGGAGAAGGAGAGAACACCCTCGCCGGTGGAGGGGGACAAATCTACAGAACCCATGGAGCCCCAGCCCAAAGACGAGACCAAGGATGATACTACGCTCGTACAGATGGACATCGACGATGATGCGGGCGACTATGATCCAGGTAACTAGCTAGACTTAAACTTTTACCAAACGCCCAATTTGAGCCTCTACCAAATTGAAAGAGTTTGCTGAAAACATTTCAAAATGTGATGAAATCATCTAATAGTAGAAAACATTGTGGGAAAAGGAGAAAATGCTCTTCACAAGCGATTTCTCCTTTTCCCATAATGTTTTCTAGAGTCATCTGCAATAACCTGGTCAAATGTCGTTATTGTTTGGTAATGGGTTAAATAAAATCCTGTTTTGGTAAGTTTAAACCACAGGGGTCTTTAGTTATCATTGGGTCAGTTCTTTGTTATATAATATACTGGATATTACATAGTACTGACCCAAGGATAACCATAGACACCTGTGGTTTGAACACATTCATTTTATATCAATTGTTTAACAAGTTTTCACAACTTTGATAAATAGCTCTAATTCTTCTTCCTGGGATTCTATTATCTAGTACTTAGACAAATGTGGATTAATTAAAGGTTGCATAGTTCACCCTCCTACTAATGGGATACAAACCAGTGTTTTTCAAAGACTGGTATACCATCAAATCACTGGCTTTTTCATGTTTCATGGAATGAATATTTTTGTATTTTGTCACAATCTTCCATTTATTATGGCAGGTCTGCAGCAGATGCTTTTACAAATCACTATGAGTAAAGGATGTTGTGCTTGTGTTATCCCTTTCCCAAATAATAACGACATTTGACCACTTTGCTGCAGACAATTTAGAAAACATTGTGGGAAAAGGAGAAATTGCTTGTAACGAGCAATTTTTCCTTTTCCCACAATATTTTCTGCCCTATCAGAAGATTATTTTCCAGTTTCATCCTATTTTAAAATGTCGTCTGCAAATTCTTTCAATTTGAGACAGTCAAAAAATTTGTTGTTTGGGAAAGCGTTGAGCAATTTTATCCTTTTGTTACAATGATTTTGACTTTGCCCAGATAATATTGAAAAGATGATAATGAGAAAAAAAGAAGAAATTGTTACAGCAGCAAGTTTTTTGCACACTTTACCTGGTGTCTGCTGTTGATTCTAATTTAGACAGGTTAAAAAATTTTTATTCATCTCCTTCAAGTTTTGTTTTTATTTGATGTGCTCGATAATGTCTGGTTGTTTAAATGTTAAACTATTCTATACTATAGAGGACAAAGAGAGAAGCTTGTCACCTGACAGTTTGGCAGCAATCGCCAAGGAAACGAAGGGTCTCCTCACAACAGGCTCAACACTGAAGAAGAAAAAGAAAAAGAAAACTGTTCGCTGGAAGGAAGATATCAAGGAAATCTTCTTCTTCGAATTGGACGAGGATGAGAGAGGTATGCAATGTACAACAAGGGTCTATAGTCAACCTGGGGGTCAATACTCTCTTTATATTACAAAGGTTTTGATTTCTTTATGACTTGGTCTTAAACCATGTCCAATTTGGTAGTCTTTAAATACCAATGTATTGAAATGATAAATTTCTCCTGCTGAGCAATTTATCTCTTTGCTACAATAATTTCTTCCTGTTATCATAGGGTGTCTCGATGGCCTTGATGGGTACAGAATAGAACATGTAATCTCAAGGCCCCTGTCTGCTTTAGTTCAAATCAAGGTGATGGTATTTTGATTAATGAGACGTAGGTTCCTGGTTGCCTTAGAGAATAGAGATAGACCCACTCAGTTTGACCACTACCTATGTGCAGTTAAGCTTGGATTATCATTGACTATGAGTCTTGGATTGCCTTATAACTGAAATATTGTTGATGAGATGTAAAAAATCCAGTAAAACAACCCAAACTGATCTGCAAATCAGGGAATCAGAGCTTGAGACTCTGAATTGTCCCATATTCTCTCTAAGGAAGACAGTATGACATAATTCATTCAACATATGTCAGCGATGTTAAAAGAATTTTGTGCAGAACTGGTGTGGAAATGACAAGAACGCGAATAAGTGAACTGACAACTAAGATAAGGCTTCAATCTTGAAACTTTCTTGTCGATCTGAATTTTGCTTTATTGAAAAATTAAATGCCAATTAGACATACTATAAAACTTGCCAAATGAGTACCTTTTGTATGCATACACTTTAATTTGTATATGTTTAATTGCAGTTAATGTAAATCGAGCTAAAGACTTTGACCAAGCAAAGAAGAACGAGATGATTAATGACAGAAGGGTAAGTAATATTTGCTCTTCACTCAAATAGAACTACAGTCTAACTTGTGTTAAGCAACCACCCCTTTGTAGTTGTTGGTCTATCAATTGATAATTTTATTACTCAAGTGTTAATTGCATTGTTGTTTCAATTAAAGTCTCCCTCTTTGTTTAGTTTTGAACTAAAGCCCCTTTAAAAGGAAAGATACTACCAGTTCAAACTGACAGCAGTTCATGTCACAATTAGCAATTTTACAATTAGTGATAAGTGAGAGTATCCTTTTTAAGAAAAAATCATTAAAGCTACTATGATAGGAGAACTGTTAGTGTCAAGCCATTTCTTCAGTCTCAATTGTTTTGTAATGCCATTTACTGCTGGCACATTGTTTTTGAGAACTCATTGGATATGACTGCTGTACCTTGAAAAGGGTTTATATTAAGCAAACCTTTTAACATTTGAGAATATTTTGGTGAAATAAGAAATTGTTCTCTAAGAGTGATTTTTCTGTATGTAACCACTTTTTTAAACAAGATGTTTTGTGACTTATGAATTAGTTAACATGACAATTAAGCAAATCTAATTGATCATTGGTTTGTTTACTACAGGTTATAGAAACTTCCAGACGACTTGTAAATGACAACATGATGGAGCAGATAGCTGTAAGTTTGTGTGATTTGTTATTTCGAATATTAGCTTGGTACACACAACTTCTCATTTTGCCACAGTAGTTTCTGAAATCTTCCGCAGTAAATCTGACATGAAGAGGTATTATTGTAAAAAAGAGTCGGAAGGTTTTAGATTTTAATATTTTAAAAGTAAGGGGATTTCATAAATGATAGAAGAAAAAAAAGCTCTGTGTTCTTCTTTTGTTACAATCAGTTGTCTTAATTGAAAGTTGATGAAGTTGGCAATTATATAATATATACATCTACATTTTTTTTAATGACATCAAACCACATCATTTGGACAAAAGGAGAAACAGTTTGGTATGAGCAAGTAAGCTTTGTGTCTTCCTCCATTAATTATGAGCCTTGCATCACCTATATAACTGAAATATGGCTGATTTGATGTTATAAATCTAATAAACAAACTGTTGATTTAAACAGTGGTACCGACCCAAGCTGATAGCTGGTACAAAGGAGATAGATTACGGAAAGGAGAGTACAGAGAAGAATATCCAGAAAGTCCGGGAGCAGGGCGTACTGCAGGCCCTCTACTTTAACCGAGACATGCTGCCCGATGGTCCACAGGAACCTGACCCAATGCATGAGGAAGTGGTGGAGACCAAGACGATTCCCCTAGAGGATGTAAGTACACTGTGCGCAGAGGTCTGGATTAGAGGTGTTAACATTGCCTGGCTATAGACCAAGACGATTCCCCTAGAGGATGTAAGTACACTGTGCGCAGAGGTCTGGATTAGAGGTGTTAACATTGCCTGGCTATAGTCCAAGACGATTCCCCTAGAGGATGTAAGTACACTGTGCGCAGAGGTCTGGATTAGAGGTGTTAACATTGCCTGGCTATAGTCCAAGACGATTCCCCTAGAGGATGTAAGTACACTGTGTGGTGGAGACCAAGACGATTCCCCTAGAGGATGTAAGTACACTGTGGGCAGAGGTCTGGATTAGAGGTGTTAACATTGCCTGGCTATAGTCCAAGACGATTCCCCTCGAGGACGTAAGTACACTGTGTGGTGGAGACCAAGACGATTCCCCTAGAGGATGTAAGTACACTGTGGGCAGAGGTCTGGATTAGAGGTGTTAACATTGCCTGGCTATAGTCCAAGACGATTCCCCTAGAGGATGTAAGTACACTGTGCGCAGAGGTCTGGATTAGAGGTGTTAACATTGCCTGGCTATAGTCCAAGACGATTCCCCTAGAGGATGTAAGTACACTGTGCGCAGAGGTCTGGATTAGATGTATTCCCCTCGAGGACGTAAGTACACTGTGTGGTGGAGACCAAGACGATTCCCCTAGAGGATGTAAGTACACTGTGCGCAGAGGTCTGGATTAGATGTATTCCCCTCGAGGACGTAAGTACACTGTGTGGTGGAGACCAAGACGATTCCCCTAGAGGATGTAAGTACACTGTGCGCAGAGGTCTGGATTAGAGGTGTTAACATTGCCTGGCTATAGTCCAAGATGATTCCCCTAGAGGATGTAAGTACACTGTGCGCAGAGGTCTGGATTAGATGTATTCCCCTAGAGGACGTAAGTACACTGTGTGGTGGAGACCAAGACGATTCCCCTAGAGGATGTAAGTACACTGTGGGCAGAGGTCTGGATTAGAGGTGTTAACATTGCCTGGCTATAGTCCAAGACGATTCCCCTAGAGGATGTAAGTACACTGTGTGGTGGAGACCAAGACGATTCCCCTAGAGGATGTAAGTACACTGTGGGCAGAGGTCTGGATTAGAGGTGTTAACATTGCCTGGCTATAGTCCAAGACGATTCCCCTCGAGGACGTAAGTACACTGTGTGGTGGAGACCAAGACGATTCCCCTAGAGGATGTAAGTACACTGTGGGCAGAGGTCTGGATTAGAGGTGTTAACATTGCCTGGCTATAGTCGTACGATTCCCCTAGAGGATGTAAGTACACTGTGGGCAGAGGTCTGGATTAGAGGTGTTAACATTGCCTGGCTATAGTCATGCTGTGTACCCTTGAAATAGGACTTCAGAAAAATTCTTCTATTTCTTTTAGAAGATATGATGCTGCTCTTAAAGATCAGGGAATTTGTTGAATATTTTATACTGTTGATAAGGGTTCTGTGCAGCGCTGTGGTTAAGGTGGCGGACTTAGAACTCATGGGTCAAGGGTTTGAGTCCCTACCAAACCTCTGGTTCCGTGGGAGTGTCCTTTGGCAAGTCACTTCAGAGCCCTAGCCTAGTACTGTTGGTTAGAGTCCTGCACAGGTCAGTGGTTTAGGTGGTGGACTAATCACGCAGGGGTCCGGAGTACGAGCCCCAACCACATCTCTTTTTTTACGGAAGTGTCCATTGACAAGTCACTTCAGAGCCCTGGCTTAATACTGGTGAATCCAGGAAAGATGTAACATAACTGAAAAATTGTTGACATGACATATAACACCATACAAAAAAAAAGGACAGCTAATTATTACCCTTGCTAATATTTGTTATTGTGACAAATTAATCATACTACCCTCAAAGTCTGTACTTATAAAAATTACCATATTTTTTTCAAATTATTTTGTCATTCCTTGATTATTTCTTCATTTATCTGATGTTCATGATAATTAGAATCTGTGACGAGCAGTACTAAGCATGTCTGTCTGTTGCACTGTATATACCCATGAATAATCCTTGTTTCTTACCCTACAAGGTGTCTGGAGGTGATGAGTTCCTCTACAACTACGACCAACATCCCGAGGCCGTCAAAAATGCTCCTGCAACCGACAAACCGTGGCAGAACCAGCAGCAGCAACAACAACAACAGCAGCAGCCCCCACATGGTCCCCCTATGGTTGGCCCACCTAACGCCCAGCCCCCCATGCCCCTCCCACCGATGATGCCCAACATGCCAATGGGTTTGAACCTGCCCCCGGAACTGATGGGCCTGATAGCACAGATACAGAACATGCCCCCGGATCAGAGTGGCCCAGTGATGGCCCAGGTACAACAGATGCTCAACAACATTATGGTGAGTACGGGGACAGCAGGGTCTTCCCTAGGCCTTGTAAGGGCTCTGGGGCCCAAGCACCTGAATTTTAAAATAAACACTCCCTCAGTGCCTGAATTGATCCCAATGTGCCTAGAATTTGCCCACAGCACTTTAAATTTGTCCAATAGCTGATTGACATACTTGGAACATTGCTTGTTACCTTTCACTTGGTTTAAAAACAGTAACTTTTATCTTTTAATTCCAACATAATCCAAAACTTCTCCATGTAAGGATGCCTCTGTAATTACCCCAGCTCATGTAAAGAATCCTGTGCAAGATCCTGGATTGGAATGGAGTCCTCCATGTGGCCTGATGGTTAGGATAAAAGGATGGGTAACAGGTTAATAGTTCTGTGAAAGACTATAATAAGTGCTTCTCGTTAGTGAGGGACTTGCTACAGTCTTGCATCGTCGATGTGAAATTTCCTTATTAATGTTTTATTTCTCCTGTTGACACAATATTTGGTAGAAACAAAATTGCTCAACCATATCATAATGAGTAGTGGGATTGATAAGTGAAACTTCAGTACTTACCTTATTTCTCCTCTTGACACGTTCTTTCGTAAATGCTATATTACACAGCAATATCAAGTAAACTGAAGGAACAGACAGAGCACCTCCCTCTCCTCATAATGAGAGAATAGAATAACTCTTTACCACCTCTTGCCACAATTTTGCATCGTTCAGTAGAAGACTTTGATAAAGCAATGCGGCAGAAGGAGAAATTACTTGGCACAATCGTTTGAATTATTAAATACCGCATGAAAATACAATAAAAATCTACTGAGCTATAAAGGTTGGTTTTGAAAGATTTGATTAAGACTTCACAAAGGAATAACCTTTCCTCTGTTATACATTACAGTGTGTCTGTGATACATTACAGTGTGTCTGTTATACATTGCAGTGTGTCTGTTATACATTACAGTGTGTCTGTTATACATTACAGTGTGGTAGTTCAGACAAGAGTTTTGTTTGTTTGTTTTCCAATTTATTTTACATCGATTGTGAAGGAGGCTTTACAGCCCATTGAGTCATTCTCAATGACTGCTTCCTGGAGAATACACCAGTAATCATGCCATTTTGAGGGCTAGCCCCGGCAATTCTCACCTCGCCTAATGGGGATTCGAACCCGGGACCCTCGGTACAGTAGTCCGACGCTCTACCACTGTTGCCACAATAAAGACTACACATAGAAATAACCCTCCCTCTGTTATACATTACAGTGTGTCTGTTATACATTACAGTGTGTCTGTTATACATTACAGTGTGTCTGTGATACATTACAGTGTGTCTGTTATACATTACAGTGTGTCTGTTATATATTACAGTGTGGTAGTTCGGACAAAAGTTTTGAGTTCCAACAGCTACAGCAGATGATGAGTTCCCAGATGGGACTGCCTCCAGACGGGATGATACCCGGCCCACCCCCCTTGATGGGCCCACCCATGGGCATGCCCCCAAATGGGCCCCCAATGGGACCAAGAACGGGGCTCCTGGGTAACGCTCCACCTGGCTTTATGCCTCAGAGACCCATGGGACCCGGACCCCCTAATAGATTTGGTAAGGGACTTTTATGGATATCTATAAAGTCACACTTTTAGCCAATTGAAGGGGATTAGCAATGTAATTGATCTTGATTAAAACAAACAACACATGACAAATACAAAGATCGACTATTGATCTGTGTTTATCGAAAAAACAAAGTATAAACCATTGGGATAAAAAGAAAATTTGTAAAAAGGAAGTATTTCTCCTAATGTCTCCTTGATCTATTGGGATTTGGGGATTCCCTGATTTAAGCAATTAAGTTTGAGGCTTTCCTCTATCTATAATTAGCCTAGTTTATCAGATTAACCGATTAATATTGTTGCCTCTATGTAAAACTCTAATAATCAACCAAAACTGTATGGTTACAGGAGGCCCCGGACCTGGCCAGCAAGGGAACTGGAATGAGAATCAGCAGGGCAACTGGAACGAGAACCAGCAGGGTAATTGGAACGAGAACCAGCAGGGCAACTGGAATGATGGTCCCTCCATGGGCCCGGGCGGTCCTGGTCGACAGAACATCAACTGGGGACCCCGGGGACGACGAGGGTCAGGCGGCCGAAGTAGAGGAAGGGCAGGCAATAGTAAAATATGTAAGTATTTAGTTAAAAAAATTCAGGTTTTGGGCTCAATTAGAAGAGCTCAGTGTAAGGGTTCAGTGTAATACTATAACAAGTGCCTCACATTTGTGAAGTAGTTATTATAGTCAAGTAGACAAAATGTCTCTAAATGAATATTACTAATGGTTTAGCAAATGAAAGGTTACAAAAAACAGACATATGAATGTGCATGTAAATTAACCTTCAAGAGTTTTTACTATGGAAATAACTCAGACAAATGATGAGATGCAGGGGTTGTCATCTGGGCAACTCTTTTGTTGTATTTGAGTTTAACCCTTTCCCAAACAACAGATTTTCGACGGTCCCAAATTGAAAGAGTTTACAGACGACATTTCAAAATGCAATAAAATTAAACAATATTCTTCAGAAAGAGCAGAAAGCCTTGTGGGAAAAGGAAGAAGTGCTCGTTATGAGCAATTTTTCCTTTTCCCACAATGTTTTCCAGAGTCGTCTGCAACAACTGGTTAAATGTTGTTATTGTTTTGTAATGGGTTTAATGGTGACAAGGAATATTTGTCATTTATACCAAACTTTAGTTAACCTTTTGGTGTTGCCTGGGTATTCTGCATCTGCCGGACAATTTGTTAGTTCAAATTGAAAGCCACGACTAACTCCAGCTGTAAACTATGTAAATGAGTATTTTCATTGTGACTTAGGGATTAGGTTAGAAACTTTTGAGCCAAAAGGAGTAATTACGTAATTGCTTGACATGAGTAATTTCTTTGTCACATACATCTTTTAAGCCTAACACTGCAGATGAATAATTGTGAGTAAATTGTAAATTTTGGATCAGAAAAATGTTTTCCATGGTCATTTTCAGCTGACATAATGTGATGTTGTATTCTTTGTATTTGCAGTAAATAACTTAATTATTGTTTACTTAAAGCATCAATTCACAAGTAATTGTACTTTCATAAGAAATATATTTTGTCCTAATATTTGCCCATCTTTTTATCTTTACAGTGTGTCGCCATTTTGCCAGTGGTAGCTGTAAACTGGGAAGTGACTGTGGTTTTCTGCATCCTGGTGTTAACGGGCCTCCATTGAAAAATGATCAGTCTGTCGACAGTTAATAGGGAACCATACAGCGTTAGATGTTGGGAACCAGATAACGTAACAAAATGCACCCATTGGTACAACAGTCAGATGAAATGTGTTCAAAGGTGAAACAGAAGGTGGTTTGAGGTAAACACAACGATGGGTAGAGAGTACTTGTTGAATAGTCAGTATGGTATATACTCGACTATAAGTCGATAAGTAGGTTACAGACCAGGGTGACATAGTTACAGGTAGCCTGAATGTGATCAGAGGAAAGATCAGCTGCAGAAAGATGTGACAGTCTGATGTAGACGTTCAGTAAAAGAGAAGGAAATATTTGAAACAAAGACAAGTTTGTTAGGAATGTTGTTCTGAAAACTGAATCTTTTGTTCTGCAAACAGAACAAGGTTGGAAGTATATGTTGATGTAGAGAGTTTGGTTGATACAAACAATTGATTATTTCTCCTGTGTTTGTTTCTAAAGACTTGTTTACTCGATACAGTATTGCTCTCCCAGTATTCAAGTGGAAAGACATATTTGAAGAAGACCACAAAATAACCAGTTGTCAAATTGGTATAAATATACATGAAATATCAGTGATTATTAGAGTGACATAATTGTGGTAAAATGATAATTTCTTCATGAGGATTGCCTGATGTAAACTGGTTTACTTGTGAAAAGAAAAAGAGAATAGAAATAACACCTATTTTAATGGATAGGTTAAAGAAGATGATACAAAAGAAACTTGCCAGAAGGCGCATGGCGGCAATGTTGTCTAAGGATGTGACAGAATAAAATTGCCAGCAGGTCTCAAGGCGTTTTATCATGTGCAGTATTAAACATACAATTCGTATACAGTATATATTGGTTAAGGACCAAGAAATGTGATCTATCACTAGATAAACTTATTGAGTTGTTCAATTAAAGTGCTTTCTTTTGTAGGAAGTGTGTTTGTGGACTTTGTGATTATAAATTGTGCTTTATTTGGCAGCCAAAAGTGGCTGATAACATTTTGTAAATTCTCATTTGTATGTATGTTATATGACATGTAATCATTGAAGTGTGGAGTTTGTACAAATTGTCCTTGTATGAGATGTTATGGAAATGTTTTACATCTCTTGTACTTTCTTTACTTTTTCTAATGGGTTGACAGTTTGACACTGATGCATTGGTAGAGCCTCTGATACAGATTCTAAAAAATAAATATTTTGTCTTCTGCTTCCAAAACCTTAATTATCTGCTTAATGTTGCTGAGGAATGATACTCAGTAGCAAACAGGTTAGAGCACAGCCTTAATTCGCGGCCTGCCTGGATCAAAACTATTTGCAAAAGCATGAAGTCTATTCCAGCACGGTAAGGGTTTACTAAGAAATAGTCTGTCTTTTCCAGCACTGTAAGGATAATCAGGAAAAATCAGTAACCAGGGACAAGCAATTATGAATACTGTTTGGGTGTTTGAATTTTACAGCTAGCTTTTTCTATGTCCTTGGTTTCTTTCCCCCTTCCTTTCTTCTTGATGACTCATTCTTAAACATCCACAGCAAATGACTTTTCCCTTTCCAAAACAACAAGTTTTCGACTGTCCCAAATTGAAAGAGTTTGCAGACGACATTTTAAAATGTGATGAAATTGTAAGATAATCTTATTATAGGGCAGAAAACATTGTGGGAAAAGGAAAAATTGCTCGTAATGAGCAATTTCTCTTTTTCCCACAATGTTTTCTAAAGTCGTCTGCAACAAAGTGGTCAAATGTCGTTATTGTTTGGGAAAGGGTTAATCATAAGATTTTAAATGATAAGATTGCTTGTGCCATGCAGTTCATCCCTATGTTATCGAATACCAGTAAGAAATAATTAATTTTAAGGCTTTATATTTTCCATCACTTTGGATCAATCCTTGAAATCCCATGTTAGTGATATGGTTTAACAATATACCACTTAACGGAGAGGATTTTCAAAATGCATTGTGGCAAAAAGAGAAATTACTTGTTACAAGCAATTTCCCTTCTTGTCACAATGCCTGTTCATTCTATTTGCATATCACAACAGGAGAACTGAAAGTTTTTTCACATATTTACAAAGTTTTTTCTAAAGTCATCTGCTGCAAGTAAAAAGAATTGTAATTTGCAGGTTGTAAAGAATCTAAGATGTCTTCCCTTTTGTAATATGTCAATTATTTTTGTTTAATTTTCTATTGATGCTACAATGGGATATTGTTTTGTAACAAAATAAAACATTGACAAATTTTGATGTCAGCTCAACTATGAAGATGTTCGTCAAGTTGAAAATTATGTTTCATGATTATGCATGTTTGTGTAAGATTTGGGCCACGTCACGGGAAAAGGGGCACTCGGACACAGCAAACAGTGTAGCCCCAGACCAGCCGCCACGTCACTGACGTGGCGGCTGGTCTGGGGCTACACTGTTTGCCATCTTAGAGGACATCCAGTTCTCAAAATAAATAAATAAATACAAATGATAACTTTCGTGACTAGATAATGGAATAATAGCGCTAAGATACAGCTGAGTCAGCGCTTTTATTATATGTCCGAGTGCCCCTTTTCGCGTGACGCGGCCCATTTGTATATATATATATGTGTAAACTATGTGTCTAAAAGTCTATTGTCATTTCAAAATGCATTAATGTAAGTCTGTTTTTGTTAAATGAACAACAATGTGATAATTATGTATACAAATTTGAAAATTGGGCTTAGATATGTCATAAGAAAATTGAAAAATAAAGGCCGAGACAATGCAGAATATGAAGTTGTTTGTGTATTCATTTACAAATTACATTCACTGTTAACTTTACCCGTCCCCCCATATGGGAATTTGTGGCGGGTGTCGTAAAAGTTTGGTAATGGATTAAAACCGATCGCCGGTCATGCAGAAGATTCCCCCGAACTCAGTGCTCTCTGTATTAATTTAAACTTATTTATTTTATATCAATCGTGACTGAAGCTTGAAGCTGATTTAAATCACTTTCGATGACTGCTTCCTGGATACTAACCCAGTACTCGCGCCGATATGTTGGCAATTTTCACTTCTATTTGCCTAAAGGGGTTCAATCAAACCCAGGACCCTCGGTATTAGAGACCAACGTTCTACCACTGCACCAATGTTACCGACAATAAATCCCACGAACAGGTTATTAAGGTTGTAACATTTGGGTATAAAATTTTCAGTACTTCCACATCAAATTGTTGGATGGTTACAAAATTTGACTGTCCATCACTGGTCTACCATGGCATTGAATTGGCACCAAGTTATTCCATATGTAGATTTTGTTGTTGGATCTTATGGAAAAAACTGGGAATATTAAGACGAAAACCTATTATTATGCTAGACCGCCTATTGGTCTCTTTTGAGTGCCACCGTGCTGTTTAGGTTTACAGCCTATAGTTGACCATAAACGGTCTTCATGAGAGAGTGATTAAAGAACTTGATCTGAAACCACTAGACCCATTCCCTGCTTGATATCGAATGTCAAAAGTCCAGTTTACTTGGATTACCAGAAAAGATGGGCATAATCTCCCGGTTGGTTCTGTTCACTTTGATAAACTTTTAAAACAAAGTCATGAACATGAAAACAGTCTGAATATCATGGACATTATTTATAAAAATCCAACATTACAAAATGCAACAAAACACAGCAGCTCTAAAGAACAAAGCTAGGCTGGTTACACCAAAAAGTATCAGATATTGTCTATGGACGTGCGCACTCGACCGGAAGAGCATTCTCGGTAGACACTTCCGGTACACAAATCCCTTTATCTGTTGACATGTTTGGTACCGTGAACAACAGTCCTCATTCTTCACACAGGTGGCCCAATGTCGCGCACAACATCTGTTTCTGACTCCACAGTCCATCCTGTAATGAAAGTCAACTCCATTATTAACCTTGTTTCTTTAATCGAAATTAACTGCATTAACAATAATTGACGTTTTAAGATTAGCCTTTAGAAAAGGCAAATCTTAAATAGTCAAGCAAACAATCATACATCAGGCAAGCATACATGTCGGTCTTACCTGGGCCACACTTCCTAATTTGGCCGAAAATGTCGTAAGAAGCAATTTAATATTTCTGCAGTCGTTCTTACCGTATTGCCAAGCAAAGGTTATGCCATGATAACATACTTTTCATGCTGATCTCTAGACATTCTTTCCATTTTGATCATTTAAAATCTCCATTTGATGAAATAGGTGATAAATGATAAATGATGAATCACCGAACAAGGTCCATCAATTTCGCGTTGATTGAGAAATCCGAAGCGCAAAATCAGTGTAAAATTTGATGGGTTGTTTCAATTAAAGAATCTACCCTCAAGTACAAATAATGCAAAAATTACACGGTTATTTTGGGGTTTTTGCAGTAACGATTACTGAATTATAAATCTTTTGTCGTAACAGATATTTTGCTCATGATAATAGACTCTACTGACTGCGACAGAAGGGGTACCAACTTATCACGATGAGTATACCTACTTCTGGCGTTATCGTTTCAAACAACTAACATATAGAAAATGTTAAACATTTTCTTTGCTGGTGCTATAAAGCCCCAAAGCAGTATCAGTTTAAGAACCGTTTTGAATATTCATTTTAGGTTATAAGTCCGCTGGTCAATTGGCTAAGCAAACGAGATACACAAACCTCCGACAGCAAATGCAGGGGATGTTTTCAATTGCTCCTTTGTTCGGAAACACATTTGACAAATCGAAGGGATGGCACTTTGTAGACTAGTCTAAGAGAGAACGTACCCACCGATTCCATCTCAGAAGACATCAACATCTTTATATTACCTATGTCCGCAATGGAAACTGTACAGACAGGGTACAACAGCACATTTACATTACCTAAGTCCACAAAGGAAACTATACAGACAGGGTACAATCGCGTATTTACATTACCTAAGTCCACAATGGAAACTGTACAGACAGAGCCCGCCCATATCGGTTCGCGCACACCGGAAGTTGGTACCCGGATGTGACTGTATGCACCGCTTGCTGCAGCAATCGTCGTTCGTTGTACAACCCTCGTTTGACCATTTGCATATGTTCATGTATAACGTGCCTGGGAAATAGAGCAAGAGCTGAAGTCAAATGTGGACACTACACAAGTAAATTTGAATATGTGTTACGTTGCGCTAGAACATCCTTGATTTCCTTTCCAGAGTGGATGTGGTTTTTTTTAGCAGCACACGATTCTAACTAAGAAACGTGTACTGCTAAAACCCCATCCACTCGTATCGGGGAAAAATCAAGGAAAAAATCCATTCTTTATTGATAAAAAACATGTTAATATCATCTATGTATTTCAATGGAACACAGGTATAAATGACCGTGAGCTGACCAAAAATAATGATTTCTGCAAGTTTATGATCTCTTTAAGTAAGGAATGATATTAAACTCGAAGGAAAGCTTGTTGAACAATTTGAGGTAAAAGCTTGTTGTAAAGCTAGAAGTAAAATTCGCTGTAAAACTTAAAGTAATGCTTGTACCAAAACTTGAAGCAAAACTTGTTTTTAGTCTAAAAAAATACTGTGAATGAAAGTCAGTAATTCGGCCATAACCAAAATCATTTCGTAATGTCTAAATTACCATCTTCAAGGAAAAGATATCTTTTTTCGCTTTAAGAATTTCTTAATATTATTTGCATTGGCATTTGTAGAAAAAAAAACCAATCTGCATGCTTTTATTAAAATAAAAACACTTCTCAACAAAAATTAATTCAAACTTCAACGCACACGATTTGAACAACTAGTAACCAATTATACCAAAGAGCAATTCCTATTCATTAACTAGTTCTTATTTTATTAAAGTAACGCTTTTTATGAATAATTTATAACTTGTAGTTGATAGTTCTTTTCTTTCGGACAAGGTAACCATTAAATGCGATATTTTTTTGTTTTATCATTCTAAACATTGTATATTTTTTCACAATTTTTTTTTGTTTCTACTTATGAAATTCATAATAAACATGAGAACATGATTAGAAAATCCTTTATAAAAATGAGTAAAACCGTTTTGTCACAGAAGTTTCTAAAACTTTATGTCACTGATGGGTCAACATGATGAATTATGAAGCCAGAGTTTGCTGAACGAAACATATTCCTTTATTCAAAATATAAAAAAAACCAGTCTGTCACAGAGGTTTCCCTAGATTTATGTTTTCAAAAGGAGTAAGAAATTGAATGTTACCCGTCAACTATCCTGTTCTATTAAACAAATTCGTCTAATATAATTTTCCAACTACACAACTCGAGGCAGTAGATAATATGACAGGAATTCGGTCTGAATTTATCGGGGAATAGTTTAGAGACAAAATACAAATCGTTCTAAACGAAAACATTACCAACTGACATCCGCGATAAATGTGGGCACAGATCAAACTGTGTGTGATAGTCACTTCATCTGCAAAATATTTATACTAATATCAAACAGTGTAAGTTTTCTTGTGACCTCGAGTTTTGAAATCCACTTCATCCGTGAAATGTGTTGACCAAAGAAAGTATGTGTTTTTTCTTGAAATGTTTAAAGTGTATGATTTCTATCTCATGCGGATCATTCATAAAACGGGTTTCTATGTAACCAAAACGTGTCAACACAGTTCAGCAATATTCACTTCGAGAAGTTTTGTTAATCCAATGGATGTACACTCGTTAGAAAATATTCAGCAGTCCCCCTCCCCCTCCTCCAAAAATAAATGAATACATAAAATACAATAAATAAACCACTTTAAAACAAATGGGAATAAGCGACCACCATGTTGAAATCGATACAATTGTTTAACCCTTGGTGCCCATTACAATGAGAGATATAAGACTATTTAATATGTCCCAGGTGGTCTTTGGCCGAGGTAATCCGTGAGCTCACACATTCAAGGCCAACGAGCGCCACTGCTTTTGTACGAGTGTCCTATGACAAGACATTTCAGAGCCCTAGAATAATGCTGGTAAATCAAGTGAATTTCATGATATAACTGAAAATCTATTAACACGACCTTTAGTCACATATAGACCAAAAGGAAGCAAAATGTACTTTGAAGTCGGTCAGTTCTCAGATTCAGAGCAATACGAGATACTATCGTTGTTTTTAATTTCCATTGGATATATCTCTTCCCAAGTCAGAGACACTTTGCTGATTAATTAAATGATTATCTCTACGCTTTGTTCTAAAGTGACATATCGTTTGGAATCCAGTATTTTCGACAATAATTGCCTTGTAAAAAACATGAATACAGGATACATCTTCAATAGATTGTTGTATAGATTGTCAGTTCACATGTGAACAGTGTGAATATTTGAATATAATGTTACTGGTATATAATAACCCACGCCTTTAACAGCGTTACGTCAAACACTCGGCGGAGAAATCACAGACGACGGGCGATTATATGATGACATTTGCTCCCGTCGACTGCATTTTTTGGCCTAGTGTTAGACGAAACGCCGTTATAAAGTATGGGTTTCCATATACCAGCAGAACCGAAAAGTTTATGGTAAACTAATGCGGGGTACACACTGTGGCTCTCATTGGCAAAAGTAAGTGAAAAAAGTGCACAAATTCCTGTTCAGTCATAGGTGCGGTCATCTTGTTCGGACATAATTGTTAAGATTTGTTGCGTGAATGTCCCGCCTGATTATGCTATCTTCTCATATGACTGTTTCCTACCAACAGGTCGAAGCGCACATTCAAATGACGTCATTTTCACCCTTTGAATGCTGGGTAATTTCTAAAAAATAGATTTTTGTGTCGTCTGCTTTCCAAAACCTTTAATATCTGATAAATTTTGATGAGGAAAGATACTCTGAGTAGCAAACAGGTTTGATCACAGGCCATTCGCGAATTTATTTGGAGACTGGCCTGTTTCTAACCTATTTGCATAAGCATGAAGTAGGTTCCAGCACTATAAGGGCTTATAGGGTCATACACTTGTTATTTTTTAGATCTTATATTCCCATTGACTCCAATGTAAAATCAGGCATTTTCAAGACTCTGCTGAGTGAAGAATAGTGTTTTCTACGCTTAGTTATATACAGAAATATCAAGTTAGGCCATTAAACTCTTAGAAACTGTAATAGAATCGACACCTCAATCGTCTCATTTTTTTCTACAGAGCAAAGTGTACTAGTACCGTCTGAAAATCAGTGCACAATCTGTCAATCTAGCCGAGGTACTGGAATTTGTGTTCATACATCCCAAACAAATAGTCCTGCAATAGGCAATCAAAACAAACTTTGAGAGCATTCCAGGACTATCATCTATACTGGTAACTCATCAGTATTCTACCAGCTCATCTCTTACTAGCAAAACTATGCACCAGAAGTAGAAACTCATAATTTCTAAATGGAACTACTTTCCGTAACGAGACCATAGACAAAGTAAAATAGATAGTGCACATTGGCTTGACATCATTTTAAAAATGCGTTACCACTTTTGGCAGTGTATATGTAATATGATCTCAATATCTTGGATATAGAATGGCTCACAAAGTTTCCGTTGGTGTTCGAATGAATTTATTCGGACACTACCTCAAACTTCGTGGCCGTACATCATAAATGTTGCAGAATCATTCAAAAACCAAACATTCAAGGCTCATGAATGGAGATTTATGCTATATCAAACTATATTATTTGGTTAATTTTTTTATCAGATTCAAATAGTTATCACCAAAAAATCCACACCAGCACAAATTAAACGTGAGAACCAACGAGAAATAACACAGATTAGCCAGTTTGATATTTCTGATTTTTCACCTCTGACCTGGTTAAGTGATACACATATTTTTGAACCAACCAATAATAAAAGAACTCTATGTATTTTTTTCAGTAATTTATTTGTAATCATATCCTTTCATGTACCTTTAAAACAAAAACGTAGCCGGGCAGATTTTGTAATGGCGCCGACGGGAATTCCCAGGAAAATGATTACGCGCAGAATTAGTGCGCAGTGAGGCGGTACGATACTCCAGCGACTTCAATACGAGAGTTACACTCGCTTCCTGGACCGAACCAATCTCGGTAAGTAAGATTGATTCCCTGTGAACAAAAATAGAACCCGACACTCGCTCTGTCGAGTCATCCGAATTACGGGAAAGCCCGGGGCGCCGGGACCGTGTGCTTTGAGTTGTTTCGCATTCAAATGTACTATCTCACAGATTTCTGTCTGTAATTAATACACTTTAAAAACGTGACGTTAACAATTAGTGTCATCAAACTAAAGGTCATTTTCAAAATCTCTATCTTAAAGATGATAAAACCCCATGTCTTCATTACAAGGGGTTAAACTAGTTTAAGTGTCTTTCGGTGTTTTGATGAAATACTTTATTAATGAATAGTTGTGGAACTAGTCTTTCGCGCACATTGCTAGTGTCACGTGATTTCGAGTGTTTTCTGATTTTTTAGATGCTGTTAAGAACTGTGTTCATTTCGCAGGATGTGAAGGATAGAGCATTGGTCAGAAATAAACCATTCAGTTTATTATATCGGCAAGAAAGATATTGTTGTTTTGTTTTAGTCCCGCGAAAAAGTTGAAATGGTTAAGAGCATCTTGGACCAAGATATTGAAATGGGTCGACACTCTTTTATCTATAGGTTTTATTCTAAAAGTACTGAATACCATGATACTATTTCCACAATTGTTCAATAAATACACAGGTTTTTCAGCATCTTTAAAGCGTAGACATTGAAAATAGCAATTCGTGTATTGATCAGGATGGTTTAACCCTTTACCAAATACCACATCTTCGACTGTCCCAAATTGAAAGACTTTGCAGACGCCATTTCAAAATATGATGAAATTGGATAATAATCGTCTGATAAGGCAGAAAACATTGTGGGAAAAGGAGAAATTGCTCGTCACGAGCAATTTCTCCTTTTCCCACAATGCTTTCCAAAGTCGTCTGCAACAAGGTAGTTAAATGTCGTTTGGTATTTGGTATTTGGTAAATCCATCCTTGTAACATTTGTTACTCACACAACGATTCTGTGAGTTTTCTTGGCTAAGACACAAACATACCAATTCCAACACTGTTATCGCGGCATCGTCTCAAAACCAGATAGAATATTCACGTACGTACCGAAGTCTAATCTGAATCCAAACAATGCAGTATCTAATTCTAAAATACATGGTGCTCTATAGCAAACGCATTCTTTTAAATTGGCCGGTCGACGAATCGAAAGCGACACTATAAGCTTTTTGCTTTCGTCCCAATCCTTTTATTCGATGGAATATGGTACAAACCTCCAACAAACAAGCGCACTTGGGTACTGCCTACATTAACTGATGGTGTCAAAACGCCTCCTACAAACATCGCGACGGGGTGTTTTACACTGGTCAGTTGAATTAGCAATCGGAACCACTCGGGTATTTCCGTGAGCTGTAAAATACACCTCGGATATCAATCGGAACTACTTGGGTATTTCCCAATCGTATCTACTCGGCAATCCCCGTAACAAGTCGGTAGATAACCTCGTAGGCAATCGTATCTACTCGGCAATCCCCGTAACAAGTCGGTAGATATACCTCGTAGGCAGTACATGAATACACCAGAAATCTTGGGGTAATTTGCCCTATTTCCGGCGGATAGCGCAAAATGCACACAGGCACTAAATATGTATTTAAATACACACAAATTGGTTATATGTCACAATTAAATGGGTTTTTTTTACCCTTATCATTAAAGATGATCATATGAACACATTTTGTTTCATATTTTGTCAATCAGCTCTTTCCGGTAATCCCCGGCTTTGTGACGGGGATTGCCGAGTTGATACGATTGGCCCTTCGTTGCTGACCTACTTTCAAAAATGGCTCCCCATTACCTCCGAGGTTATTTTAAGAAATGGCCGAGGTGTTCCGAATGCCTCGTAGGCAGTACATGAATACACCAGAAATCCTGGGGTAATTCGCCTTATTTCCGGCGGCTAACGCAAAATGCACACAGGCACTAAATATGTATTTGAATACACACCAATTGGTTATATATCACAATTAAATGTATGCTTTTACCCTTTTCATTAAAGATGACCATATCAACACATCTTTGATTCATATTTTGTCAATCGTATCTACTCGGCAATCCCCGGCTTGTGCCGGGGATTTCCGAGTAGATACGATTGCAAACGGCCATGCCCTTCGTTGCTGACCTACTTTCAAAAATGGCTCCCCATTGCCTCCGAGGTTATTTTAAGAAATGGCCGAGGTGTTCCGAATGGGGTATTTCCGTGAGCTGTGAAATACACCTCGGATATTAGCCTGGAGTCCTGGCCCATGCTCACCCGCATTAGGGCCAGGTGTCAGAGAATGAATTGTCGCTTCTGATTGGCTAACAGATTGCCACTCGTCTATTATGAAAAGATGGCGTTTGAATTGTGCATTTACCCTTTTTTAACCTTATCATGTTTACCCTTTTCCATCCCTTATTCAGGGTAGCCTTTACCTTTTACAATTTTCATACAATACTCCATTTTTATAACTTAATTGCACTTAAATCGATTTTGTTCATTTCATTTTTCTATATACTATTCTGACATATATTGCTTATCAAACGATTTTCCAGATATATTCTTGTCTCGTCATATCTCGTCTTTTAAAACCACGTTTAACTCTAACTTTGGAAGATTGACACGCTTTCCTTAATTCTGTAACTATCTTGTCAATATTAAGTACCTTTCTATAACAAATGTAATCACACGACACCATCTATTACAGAAATTCCACCATAAAGTTTACTTTGATATACTCCGGATTTGTTGTATGGTAAAACACGACGCAAATAGCTTGACTTTTCAATACTTGTTTCACAAACACAACCCTGTTTGGGCGATTTGCGCGGTGTAGCCTACTGCATTTGTGTTCCATTACAAGACACAACGCTATAAGATACAATAAAAACCGGAGTCACGGCTTCATCTCAAAAGGATCCAACGCTAAGTAGGGTGTCTAAATAGGTGCATTTTCTCATGAATAAGCTTGCAGACTCTTAATCGACGCGCATGCGCAGTCAATGTTGTTTCATTCGGAACACTCGGCATAACCGAACACTATTGTGTTCGGTAAACTTTCTCTGACACCTGGCCCTAGTTCGCGGTATACGAACGGGCCAGGCCTCCAGGCTACTCGGATATAATTGTAGGGTTACAATTTTTCGGGTAAATCGGCATCCGCCAATTAACACATTTTCTAAGCGTGCACGTTAAGTAGTTCAATGTGTATGGAAGTGTTGGACATCCTGTTAAATCATTTCTTATCAGTAACTCATACGAAATGGCGAAACTGTTGTTGTGACATGTATAGTTGTTTCCTCAATCAAATTTAACGACTTTTAAGATTTCACATTTAAGATCTATTTTTAAAACGAAAGTAAAGTGACGTCATTCTCGCGGGAAACAATATGGCGTCATCCCTATTATTTCAGAGGTGTTTTCATTGGATAAACCCGATGTGTTCAGATTGCTCGGATATAAGAGTAGGGTTACAATTTTTCGGGAAAATCGGCATCCGGCAATTAACACATTTTCTAAGCGTGCAAGTTAAGTAGTTCAATGTGTATGGAAGTGTAAGACATCCTCTTAAATAATCTTTTAATCAGTAACTCATACCAAATGGCAAAATTGTTGTTGTGACATGTATAGTTGTTTCCTCAATCAAATTTAACGACTTTTAAGATTTCACATTTAAGATCTATTTTTAAACATGAAAGTGAAGTGACGTCATTCTGCTGGGAACCAATATGACGTCATCCCTATTATTTCAGAGGTGTTTTCATTTGATAAACCCGATGTGTTCAGATTATTGAATTAGACCATCCTGATCAGGGGTTTACGTCATCAGTAACGACAGTTTTTTGCAAAACGCACCTGTTAAACACAATGAAGGTAGACATTATACCAATCGTAACTTATCGGATATTTCCGTGATCAGAGAAATACACCTCGAAAATAAATGTTCCGACTAATAACACATTTGCTATGAGCGCCCACATTGAGTAGTTCAATGTATATGGAAGTGTTGAGCATCATTTAAAACCATTGGTTTTTGTTTTATGATTTGTGATATATTTTCGTTTCCTTAATATAATTTAATAACTGGTTGGATATTGCATATGGTAAAGATGAAGGAATAGGTTTTGTTTATTATAGTTTCACCCCTAGTGAAAGGGCCAGTCAGTTTGGCTTATTAGAAACTTCTCACTGAATATACCAAGTACATGTACCTCACAACTCCTGTTACTAAACCAGGCGCCCAGCGGATATAAGTCGGTAAACATTAATTTATCTAGCTCACGTCTCACGAACCGGTCATTTCAGAACAAGTTCCGTGAGAAACGTTTTACGGGGAAAACGAGAACATTTCTCTCAGGGCTCGAGCCTTCGACCTCCCCGTCCCTAGGCAGGCGCCTTAACCACAGGGCATCGATAGATTTTTCCTTTGAGAACGAAACTTCAACGAAAGTAAATCGAAAATGGTCTTGCAAGATACAATATGGCAGCTTTCATATGAGGTGTTTCCTTTGGATCAACCCGATGAGTTCAGATTGGCAGTATCCATACGTGCTTTTGTGACAAGAAGATAAAAGAGAAAGCATTTCGTTCGATTAACCATCTTAATTCCAATTCAGTCGAAATAGGTTGTTTGAAAATACTTAAGATTGACAAGACGTTTAAAATATTCATCAGATAGAATGACACGAGAGGGGAGAGCACCCAAACATAAATTGGATTTGAGTGTTTTTATCCAACCTAACAACCCCTTTGCGAAGTTGTTTTATGAGCTACGCCGGCATTAACCCTTACAGTGCTGGAACCGACTTTATGCTTATGCAAACAGGTTAGATCCAGGCCAGCCGCCAAGAAAATTGGCGACTGGCCTATGATCTAACCTGTTTGCTACTCTGAATAATTTTCCTCGCTACAATATATTAAGCAGATATTTAAGGTTTTGGAAAGCAGACGACACAAACATCTTTTTTTTCAGAAAATTACCTAGCATTCTAATGGTTGATTAAACTTTTCACCTGTGATAGGAATCGGTTGGCTATAAATCCTTAGAATCACGTTTGGTCACAATCTAAACACGTCGTTAACCTATCAAAACTTACAAATATGTGATGGAAGGTATTCAGTGAACTTTGAACACACTTGCACAAATCTTATCAAGAATTAAACCAACAAATCTAAGTTAAAATAAATATCAATCAGCATAATAGGCGTAGGAGCAGAAGGGGGGGGGGGGCCCCAAATATCTAGACCGGGGGCAGAGTATACTTTGCCCCCCACCCACCCCAATACTCACAATGGCAAAAGAAGATATTTGAAAAGAAAAATAAAAGAAACGAAAATTAACAGCAGAATAAAGATAAATGTGTATTTTTGTGCTTTATCTAATACCAATTCGCCTTTTGTTACGTCAATAACCAAAATCTTTTTGACGTCATCATTGCAAATGGCAATCTGAACACATCGGGTTAATCCAATGAAAACTCAGCTCACAAAAATACCCGGGAAGTATTGATTGACGAAAACAGTGGTGTAAAATGTGTTCTACGGAGTCTCACTCAAAATTGTCTTTAAAGCTTTAACAGTAATTTAATCTTTGACAACAAACAGTTGAATCCGTGGCTGTGACAGTCTGGGCGCTGCCACCTTTTGTTTAGATCAATACATTTGATTTCCGCGTGAGATCGAGACCAGGCATATCCCTTTTTCTTTTTTTCTTTTTTTTTTATTATTAAAGATACACATTTATATACTTTCTTTTAATTCTCATAATGTTATTGAATTTGTAAATGCATGAATAGTCATGAAAAAGTTTAGGAACATTTATTCTTAGACCGGTCCTCATCTGAAGTTACCCCCCCCCCCCATGTTGAAAACGCTCCTACGCCTATGAATGTATGCCAACAAACAAAATATATGGTTACTAAACAACAATCTGGACAATTCGTAGAGTACATACATATTTACACACTAGGCTCGGAGAGGGGGATGAATGCCTACTGCCTTGCTTAAGGGTGTTAGCTGTTTGTTTGCAATTTTTGTGACATGACTAAAATATCGTAGCCTTGTTTAGAAGAAATGAAGGTAGCCAAAGGCAAAATGCCTTACCGACTCTCGCCAATAAATCAATGAACGAATGGAGTTAGATCTGGAACCGACTAAGCCAATCAGACAGATAAAATGTTACGAGGATTCACGGATCTCCTAATTAATCAAGTGAATCATGTTCCCGTTAGCCCTGCTTGCTCACAGACACGTGCTCCATGTGGTTGGAATCCAGATGACCTAATTTGGACGGGATGTGTTCTCGTTATGACGAGATTTGAATGAGATATCGTTTATTCACACGACCGGGCCCAATCTGAACACGTCGGGTTTATCTAATGAAAACACCTCTGAAATAATAGGGATGTCGCCATATTGTTTCCCGCGAGAATGACGTCACTTTACTTTCGTTTTAAAAATAGATCTTAAATGTGAAATATAAATTTGATTGAGGAAACAACTATACATGTCACAACAACAATTTCGCCTTTTGGTATGAGTTACTGATAAAAAATGATTTAAAAGGATGTCCAACACTTCCTTACACATTGAACTACTTAACGTGCACGCTTAGAAAATGTGTTAATTGCCGGATGCCGATTTACCCGAAAAATTGTAACCCTACACTTATATCCGATGTGTATTTCACAGCTCACGGAAATACCCGAGTAGTTCCGATTGGACCGGGCCCTGTCTAATCGAAATACATTTCGAGTATTCGGTCATTAAACTGTAGTGTTTTGTGAAGTATCGTTCCCTGTCATATACGTACTGTTCTTAGTGTCGCTAAATATATCATTAGTGTATTTAAATAATGACAGATTAAATGTTAAGCTATCTATTATATTTATTTATACATTTCCTTATTTATATTAGGACTGTTCCTCTTGGTAAATTATTTCCTTTTTCTTATGTTTCACCTTTTGTATGCAAAATTGTAGGTAAAATTGTATGGGTTTCAATGTGTAATGTTTAATGCCAAAACAAATTATGCTATGTTAAAATTTATGTTATGTTAAAATTTATGTTATTTTATATACAGAATGGCAAAGATGATTATTGGTTAAACGTTAAAAATGTATTATAGATTTATGTTCAACAAAAAACCTGCACTATACAAATGATATCGAGATCAAAGATCTGCTACAAGCTTGGAGGAAAGTTTCGGATTTTAGAACACATGCGTCGATGAGCCTTCCAGAAACCCAAATATACCCGGAAGAAACGGAATTCTTACATGAAGCTTTTGTTTTTGTTTTTGTTTCGTGTTTTGTTATCATATTGTTGCCTGTTAGACCAGTTTAAGGTAAACTTAGAATATAGACCGGTCTAGATAAAACTGTCAGGACTGTCTACATCATTATCAGCAATACATCAAAACATAAGTGAAATAATGAAATAATGAAGCTACGTACAAATTCAATGAAAATAAAATAGATAAACAACTCGTTTTCGAAACTTGAAACACATATTCGTGTCAATGTTTCAAAATTGTAACGCAGCTTTCTAACACATCGCTTTATCATCATAACGTATTGGTCTCGGTTAGGCGAGTGTCCCATGAGTTTGCTATTGATGTATGAGCAATGGCAGTTCTGACGACGTTGATCAAATTACGCCGTTCGCTAACTTATGTACTTCGAGTAGCACAGAGCGAACTTATATCATCGGGCTTCGTTTAAACTCTTTGTCACCTGCAGACGACATCTTTTTTAAACGAAGCAGATGACTTTAGAAAAACTTTTTAAACATGTGAAAAAGCCTTTCAGTTCTGCTGTTGTGATATGTGAATGGCCTGAAAAACAACAACATTGTGGCAAAAGAAGAAATTCCTTGTGACAAGTTATTTCTCCTTTTGTTACAATGCTTTTTGAAAGTCTTCTGCTGCAAAACGCAAACATGTGGCGTTAGGTGGTAATGTGTTAACTTACCCATTCCTTGGTGTTGTACTTTGGTACTTGCCTGTGTCGTTGTATACTAAACATCTTCTGTTATTAACTTCAAAGTTCAAAACGGCAATTTCCTTTTATTTCACAACTGAGAGAAGTAATATTGCAAAGGGACAATTCACTGGAACCGTATCTTTGCAATAGTTCAAATGACATGTCATACTTCAATATTATACTTTCGTTTCGTATAACTCGGGGGTCCCGAGTTTACCCCCCGAGTCTAAGCCCCATCGACACTTCTGGTTTCTTGCTAGGGTTCTTTGGCAAGTCCCTTTAGAGCCCTAGCCTAAAACTGGTAGACCGAGTAAAGCCGTAACAGAACTCAAAAATTGTTGACACGGCTTTAAACGCAATATAGTTCTTTTGTTTATGCTAATGCATAGCTGTTTTAACTTACACACATATTTTCCTAAAATTATTTCTGTAAAACGCAACCCTGGTGCCATAGTTCATGGCTCAGCGCAATCTGAATTCATCGGGTTTATCCAATGAAAACGTGTATTTCTCAGCTCACGGAAATGCCCGAGTAGTTCCGATTGAGCTCAGCGCTGT
This sequence comes from Cerastoderma edule, assembly GCA_947846245.1. NCBI lineage: Eukaryota > Metazoa > Mollusca > Bivalvia > Cardiida > Cardiidae > Cerastoderma > Cerastoderma edule. Next base: position 3,292,769 of record OX401418.1, on the reverse strand, counting down.
CGTACTGTACGTGACTTGGTACACCAGCCTGCTTTGAGGCTAGTTCACGTTCAGTGCAATCAGTCATTAAAGACGTTCTCGGTAGTTTTTTCTGCGCACCTCATCTGCACATCCAAGGGAGATAATAATCTGTTACCAAAAAGGAACTTGCATAGTAGTCGGACGAACGTTTTTATTCGGATGAAATTTAATTCATGCATTTTCTTTCAAAGAATGATCTTATTATCCATAGAGCTATGAAAGGTTATTAACATTATTATATATTTTCCATGCATACTAAACCACCAGCTTCCATTTTTCAAGTTTAAGTTATTTTAGTCGTTTTTATAAATGTTTTTCAAATACGGTTACCATAAAAACTGTCATTTTACAGAAACCCCAACACGACATATCCCTTTTTTTGCATTTTGTATTTCAAGATTAAATCTTACTTCACATACTGAAAAATAAAAAAATCATATGAAAGGAATTTTAATCATCTTCAGTTTTGTTGCAATATGCATATCAATTTTTATTGTTTTTTGTCAAATACAAACATTTGAAAAACTGATTTGTATTACAAAAATTGTTAAGATTGCAAAAATTTAAAAAAAAACCATTGAATTATAAAGTGTTGAATGTTTTAATTCATGTTTTTGTGTTAATGAACATTCCAGAAATTATTTTATTACCTTTGAAGATGGTATGGTCATTTTGCCATTTTTGCCCAAACGAGTACCATGGAAACTGTGATTTTACAAAAAACTCGCTGACCTGCATTTTCCTTTTCATTTCTAAGTAATTTTTAAAAATTTCGAAAATTCTATGAAAGGATTATTTATTTTTTTTATAAAACTGAAGAACATGTCCTTAACTCATTACCACCGATTTATTTTTACTTGAAGCAGACGACTTAAGAAAAGCTTCGTATACATAGCCTCATATAAATGTAATAAACATTCAGTTCTGCTATTATGATATGTGAATGGATTGGGGAAAAAAGCACTGTGGCAAAAGGACAAATTGCTTTTTGAGGAGGAGGAGGAGGAGGAGGAGGAGGAGGAGGAGGAGGAGGAGGAGGAGGAGGAGGAGGAGGAGGAGGAGGAGGAGGAGGAGAAGGAGAAGAAGAAGAAGAAGAAGAAGAAGAAGAAGAAGAAGAAGAAGAAGAAGAAGAAGAAGAAGAAGAAGAAGAAGAAGGAGAAGGAGAAGGAGAAGGAGAAGGAGAAGGAGAAGGAGAAGGAGAAGGAGAAGGAGAGGGAGAAGGAGAAGGAGAAGGAAAGATATCGGGATTCTTTTGCGTACAATACAAATGACGACACGAAGTGATTTCACGTAAAGAATTGACCAGGATTAGGTCATGTTGACAGAATAATCATACAGAAGTATTCTGTTTTCAATCAAACCATTTCTCTATTTCAAGAGGTAAAGTGTTCAAGAGTGACGTTTAGATCAGTGGTATAAATCTCATCTCATCGAATCTAGTTTATTGATGTCACGACATCCCTAGTTCCACATGTCAGGAGTCACGCAAATGTCTGAGTTAATGAACCTTTACAGATAGACTTTGGCCTTCTGTTCGTTTAAGAATGAAAGCAACATTCAAAGTACATTTGGGTATTTTACAATGATCTATACATCTTTATCTCTATAGCTTGATATCTCTGAAATATACGTTTCAATCGACATAAAAAAGGAACAGTTATTGACAACAATCTAATGCGAGTTTTACCGCTGAACAAAACGGTTTCTTTAACCCATTTCCAAACAATAACGACATTTGACAAGTTTGTTGCAGATGTAAATCCAGCTTCTCTTGTATTTTGAAATGTGTTGAGTTGCTTCACGAATAAAGTTTGTTTTTCCGACAGACTTAATCTACAAGGATCAAATATCCTTCACACGTCAGATCGACTACCAAAGGTCTCTACTTCTCCGTCTTATACGTATGTATAACGATCACACATCAAAGTACATTGAGTTCATTTGCAGCATCACGCATTGTCTGTCATCCAACATACAATCATGTAGTTTTCAGTCGTGCTTTGTAACTGTTCATGGATCGTATCTATCCAAATGGTCCACCATTTTCCTCCATTTTTACCCCGCATTTCGAGGCTTCCTTTGTTGCTGTATTGGGAATTGATTAACTTATATGGAATGGTGAACAAGGATCGGGTTTAAGGACATTTTCAACAAGATGCTAGTTATATCCACGATGTCAAGAACTTATAAATGTTCCTGGAATTTTCTTTGCAATACTGCACGTGTATTCGCATGCCACTAACCCCTTCACAGCACCAAAATACTTGTTTGTTGGCAAGCGACGGAAAAAAGAAATACTCATTGTAACTGGTGGCAATTTAAATTATTGTTGGTCAATATTCGAGCTTGGTATCTCGGTATACAAGGCCAGGCGGGGAATTCTTAATTCTTAATTATTTCCTCCATATGGTGAATTGAAACGTGTTCAAATTGGAATCAAAATCTAACAACGAAACAATTAACGTGAACGATACTATTTTCTGTATCATTTTTTATTAAAACCATCAATGAATAGATAGCTTTCTCATTTTACCAATCTATTATTCTATCACAATTGTTTCCATTTAGCATTCTGCAGCAGATTTGGCTAAGAAAATAAGTGTGGAGTAAGAAGTGAAAAAGGATATCCAGTAACAAACTCGACAGTTTGGACTTCAGACCAATAACGAACGAACTATAAAACATGTTTTTAAAAGTTATTTGAATTTGTTATGGAAATATTATGTATTCCTGAGAATGAATATCATTCTGGAAATTATACGAATTCTAGAATGCTATTTTGTTATATAGGCCTACTATATATAAATGCTATACATTTTTGTACTTTCCGTTCAGGAAATGATACAAAGATAAACCAAATAAACCCTTTACCAAACGCTTAGTTTTCTACTGTCTCAAATTCAAAAAGTGTGGAGACGACATTTCAAAATGTGATGAGAACAAAAAAAAATCTTCTGATATGGCAGAACACATTGTGAAAAAGCGTCAAGAGTAATTTCTCCTGTTCCCACAATGTTTTCCAGAGTCGTCTGCTATAAACTGGTGAAATGTCATTATTGTATTGTGGTTTTGTCATGCAGACGTTTGCACGTCTAGCTAGGTGAAAACGCTACACTTATTTCGGGCCCCCAATCATCTCGTTAAACCGTCTGGCTAAAGTCTGATTTCCGTATTTATGAGTCTTGGCGGCGCCAAACAACAACAAAATAAACCATAAAGCACTTCACGCCATAGAAATAGAAGATTTCAACACCCCACCCCCCACCCCCTTTACATCGACCAATGGGGTGAAACAGTTTGGTAGAACGGGACTGAACAAAACAATTCTTGAATCTCACAAATACAATTTGTACAGCATGTGGAATAAAAACAATTCAAACTAAAAGCCAATGTTACACATCAAGGATATTACTCCTTGATATATCCTATTAATAAGAAACTATTACTCCTTGATATATCCTAATAATAGAAAATATTATTACTTGATATATCCTATTAATAGAAAATATTATTACTTGATATATCCTATTAATAAGAAATATTACTACTTGATATATCCTATTGATAGAAAATATTACTACTTGATATATCCTATTAATAGAAAATATTACTCCTTGATATATCCTATTGATAGAAAATATTACTACTTGATATATCCTATTAATAGAAAATATTACTCCTTGATATAACCTTTTGATAAAAAATATTACTCCTTGATATATCCTATTGATAGAAAATATTACTACTTGATATATCCTATTAATAGAAACTATTACTCCTTGATATAACCTTTTGATAGAAAATTTTACTCCTTGATATATCCTATTAATAGAAAATATTACTCCTTGATATATCCTAATAATAGAAAATATTATTACTTGATATATCCTATTAATAGAAAATATTATTACTTGATATATCCTATTAATAAGAAATATTACTACTTGATATATCCTAATAATAGAAAATATTATTACTTGATATATCCTATTAATAGAAAATATTATTACTTGATATATCCTATTAATAAGAAATATTACTACTTGATATATCCTATTGATAGAAAAAATTACTCCTTGATATATCCTATTAATAGAAAATATATCTCTTTGATATATCCTAATAATTGAAAATATTACTCCTTGATATATCCTATTAATAGAAAATATTACGCATTGATATATCCTATTGATAGAAAATATTACTCCTTGATATATCCTATTGATAGAAAATATTACGCATTGATATATCCTATTAATAGAAAATATTACTCCTTGATATATCCTATTGATAGAAAATATTACCCCTTCATATAACCTTTTAATAGAAAATATTACTCCTTGATATGCCCTATTGATAGAAAATATTACTCCTTGATATATCCTATTGATAGAAAATATTACTATTTGATATATCCTATTGATAGAAAATATTACTACTTGATATATCCTATTAATAGAAACTATTACTCCTTGATATATCCTATTGATAGAAAATATTACTCCTTCATATAACCTTTTAATAGAAAATATTACTACTTGATATATGCTATTGATAGAAAATATTACTACTTGATATATCCTTTTAATAGAAAATATTACTCCTTGATATATCCTATTGATAGAAACTATTACTACTTGATATATCCTATTGATAGAAAATATTACTCCTTGATATATCCTATTGATAGAAAATATTACTACTTGATATATCCTATTAATAGAAAATATTACTCCTTGATATATCCTATTGATAGAAACTATTACTACTTGATATATCCTATAAATAGAAAATATTACTCCTTGATATATCCTATTAATAGAAAATATTACTCCTTGATATATCCTATTAATAGAAAATATTACTACTTGATATATCCTATTAATAGAAACTATTACTCCTTGATATATCCTATTAATAGAAAATATTACTCCTTGATATATCCTATTGATAGAAACTATTACTACTTGATATATCCTATAAATAGAAAATATTACTCCTTGATATATCCTATTAATAGAAAATATTACTCCTTGATATATCCTATTAATAGAAAATATTACTCCTTGATATATCCTATTAATAGAAACTATTACTACTTGATATATCCTATTGATAGAAACTATTACTACTTGATATATCCTATTAATAGAAAATATTACTCCTTGATATATCCTATTGATAGAAAATATAACTACTTGATATATCCTTTTAATAGAAAATATTACTCCTTGATATATCCTATTAATAGAAACTATTACTCCTTGATATATCCTATTGATAGAAAAGATTACTCCTTGATATATCCTATTAATAGAAAATATTACTACTTGATATATCCTATTAATAGAAACTATTACTCCTTGATATATCCTATTAATAGAAAATATTACTCCTTGATATATCCTATTAATAGAAACTATTACTCCTTGATATATCCTATTGATAGAAAATATTACTCCTTGATATATCCTATTAATAGAAAATATTACTACTTGATATATCCTATTAATAGAAACTATTACTCCTTGATATATCCTATTAATAGAAAATATTACTCCTTGATATATCCTATTAATAGAAACTATTACTCCTTGATATATCCTATTGATAGAAAATATTACTACTTGATATATCCTATTAATAGAAACTATTACTCCTTGATATATCCTATTGATAGAAAATATTACTACTTGATATATCCTATTAATAGAAACTATTACTCCTTGATATATCCTATTAATAGAAAATATTACTCCTTGATATATCCTATTAATAGAAACTATTACTCCTTGATATATCCTATTGATAGAAAATATTACTACTTGATATATCCTATTAATAGAAACTATTACTCCTTGATATATCCTATTGATAGAAAATATTACTACTTGATATATCCTATTAATAGAAAATATTACTCCTTGATATAACCTTTTGATAGAAAATATTACTCCTTGATATATCCTATTGATAGAAAATATTACTACTTGATATATCCTATTAATAGAAACTATTACTCCTTGATATAACCTTTTGATAGAAAATTTTACTCCTTGATATATCCTATTAATAGAAAATATTAGTTGGAACGCTTCAGATATTACGATATCAGTAAGGAGCTCCGAATCTAAGCGGATTTAGCCAGACGTCCTGGCCCGTGCTTGCACTTTCTTGCAGACGACTCTTGAAACCATAACCGTAACGAGCATTTTTTCCTTTTATCACAATGTTGTTCTAACCTATCAGACGATTATTTTTCAATTGCATCACATTTTGAAATGTCGTCTGCAAACTCTTTGAATTTCGGACAATCGAATATTTGGCGTTATGTAAAGGGTTAATCAGGTACGCGGTATTGAAAGAGTTTGCATTTCAAAATGTGATGACATTGAAAAATAATCTTCTGATGGCAAAACTCATTGAGGAAAATGAGAAATTGCTCGTTACGAATGTAAGATACTATACGTGTATTTGGTCGCGCAATGTTGCAGAACAACACCATTAGGACAGGCTAGTTTTACCAGACACGTGAAGCGTTTGTTCTTAGCGTCATAAACTGCGTGCCACCCAAGATGTCATTACGGAAAATCCAATCCCGTGATTAGACCGGCAATAATTCCGATTTATCTATTTTTAACGGTAGACCGACATTAAGAACAGATTATCGACCTCATAGAAAATGAATTAACTTGTGGCCCGGAAAAAGCTTTCTCTGGGAGATTAGCCAAAAATGTCTGATTGAAGCAAATGACGGTATTTGATTCCAAGTTAAGAAACGTTATTTGTTTCGTTCGTAGATCTAGGAAATGAAGTATAAAACAACGTAGTAAGAACAGCGGCTTTGTCTTGTGCCTTATTTGGGTCGAACAGACAGGCGGTTTCTGATCACACACGGGGTTTGTCGCATTATTAACTTTCCCCTGCTTATAGCCCGACTGTCCTGTTTCATCACACACAAGGGCAACGATATGCCAACTATAGACATGAGGGTTGTGTAGAATGTGTGTTACAATACAAATGAGGACGCAAAGTGATTTCACGTAAAGAATCAACCAGGATTATGTCATGTTGACAGATTAATCATACAGCTATACACAATGGGGAAGGGTCTATAAGACGATATCAGTGAGGGAATTTTAACTTCAATATCAGAATACAATCTAAACTCTGGTTTTAAAACATGTGCAAAATGAATTCCAGACGTCGTTCAGGGTCTAAAACTTATTAGAAGAATATGCCAGAGTAGTAATCCAAAACAAATGAACGATAAAACGGATTAAGACATAAAATAAGTTAAGTTTGAACGTATACGTAACATTAAATTCAAATCTTTTTTTTTAACAAATTTGATTAATTACTGCCAAGTCTGCTTCCTGGATACATAACCAGTGCTCATTTCGAATGTTGGTTGAAGGAAGGTCGCAGTATTACCCCGCTATTCACACGACACGAACCCACGACCCTCGTGTCCCGAGACGGGTGCTCTCCCACACTCACACACAAATGGCCTCTGTGCATGTTTACGCATATATCACGCATTATATAGTAACAATAAACATATCATGGTGATAAACAAAAAGAAAAATATGCGAAAAAACAACATTAACCGTCTGCACGTCACAATTATAAAAGCAACACCAGTGTAGACAATTCCGCATCTTTTCGGACATATAACCCCTCACAGATGTTTGCAGAAGTGTCCAAAATTCACTCGGACACTTCTGTCCGAAATTCACTCGGACACTTCTGACCGAATTTCACTCGGACACTTCTGACCGAATTTCACTCGGACACTTCTGACCGAATTTCACTCGGACACTTCTGACCAAAATTCACTCGAACACTTCTGTCCGAAATTCACTCGGACACTTCTGACCGAATTTCACTCGGACACTTCTGACCGAATTTCACTCGGACACTTCTGACCGAAATTCACTCGGACACTTCTGTCCGAAATTCACTCGGACACTTCTGACCGAATTTCACTCGGACACTTCTGACCGAATTTCACTCGGACACTTCTGACCGAATTTCACTCGGACACTTCTGACCAAAATTCACTCGAACACTTCTGTCCGAAATTCACTCGGACACTTCTGACCGAATTTCACTCGGACACTTCTGACCGAATTTCACTCGGACACTTCTGACCGAAATTCACTCGGACACTTCTGTCCGAAATTCACTTGGACACTTCCGACCGAAATTCACTCGGACACGTCTGTCCGAAATTCACTCTCACACTTCTGTCCGAAATTCACTGGGACACTTTTGTCCGAATTTTACTCGGACGCTTCTGTCCGAAATTCACTGGGACACTTCTGCAAACATCATGAGCGATTATGTGTGTCCAAAATGGTGCCAAACTATTACACGTGTACGACATTCACAAAAGAATTTTACCTGTGGCCAACGACCAAGTGCCGGTAAGACATATCGCCAGTAGAATCCAAGCCATGACGTCATCTATGTACTTTAGCCATCTCGTGCGTGGAGCGTGCTTAGATCCTGCGCCATGGAATAAAAAAAGAAAAATGTATATAAAAAAAGTATAAAATTTTTGCTTTTAAGCAAAATAAATCTATTGGTGAAAAGATCATATGTCCATATTGCCCATCTTGTCCTCAATCATTAACGGGCATGTTAATTTTTTAGTTTGATTTACTTTGTAAACGTTAAAAGGACTAGTGCAAAATAAAAAATACCTTACGAACATGTAAATCAAAACAAGATCTAGCCAACCCTAATTTATACTAAGAAAACAGGCACATCGTTTGCTTCAATTCCATCGGTCTCTTGCAAGTATTAATTTCTCCTGTCACACAAGTCCAACACTACAGGTTGTTATTCAACTTACCTCTTTTGGTTTTCGGAATAAACTCCAAACCAGTACAACGCCAGTTTAAATTTAAGTCATTGAGAATATAATTCCAATAGACATTCTTAGTTCCATTCAGTGTTAATATCGGTAGAATATTAAAGAAAATCCAAACCTCCTACAATGCGTTATTAGCACGAGATAAATATCCAGAGTGTTACGCGATTTCGCGAGAAATAACGATAAGATGGTGCAGTTAGACGCGGCCATATGTGAATCGGATAGTTAGTGATTTCCCAGGACAGCTAATGTACAGTTGTGATTGGGTTTAGCCCAAAGCATGGCTGTCGCGTTGAAATCATCTTTAACCCTTTCCCAAACAACACATTTTTGACTGTCCAAAATTGAAAGAGTTTTGCAGACGACATTTCATAATGTGATGAAATATTCTTCTGATATGCCAGAAAACATTGTGGGAAAAGGAAAAATTGCTCACCACGAGCAATTTCTCCTTTTACCTCAATGTTTTCTAAAGTCGCCTTCATCAAAGTGGTAAAATGTCGTTATTGTTTGGGAAAGGGTTAAACTGTAGATAGTATAAAGTTATTTACTTCGTGATATAGTTTTGCTTGGTTATCTTAATCGCACCGACATTGTTTCATTTGTTTTAGGATTTTTATTTTGGTAAGAGATCGAGAAAGTTCGGAAGCCCTGGAGGGACATTTTACTTACTTATTATTAGATAGTTTTTATTAGTTATTTGTTATTAATTATTTGTTATTTTTTTATTACTTATGTGTTACAAGTGACGGTGTTCGGTAGTTGTCGGCCATTTTGAATGTCGACCGGACAGTGCTTCCGGATGCCTGAATGTGTAGGTGATTCTAGTTCAGTTACACCCTTTGAATATTGACGCGGGTTCGTTAACCTCATCTACTCTATATACAGCAATAACCAACAAAATAAAAAAAATCTAAAACTTGCAATGGAATAATAACACCTCAGGATAACTACAGACCCCTGTGAATTATAACACGTAGACCACTTGTGTTGCATTTGGGAGGATGTTGAATAAGTGTTGAATAAGTAAAGCCAATTATTGTCTCTCTAAATGTACAACGACGACCATTGGTTAGACAATCAGTGGTCAAATAACGGATAAAACTTAGTTCCTTCCAGGCGGTTTTTGAAATAAATAAAGGAAAATGAGAATTTCTGTCACCGTTGACCTGTGAGACGTCTGCAAAATTTCCGATTAGAGGGGATTGTGAACAACTTGTCGTTTGAAAGTATGGTTATTTTGTTGTGATTTTCACTGCCGTTTTCAACAACGTTTGAAAGTATGGTTATTTTGTTGTGATTTTCACTGCCGTTTTCAACAATGTTTGAAAGTATGGTTATTTTGTTGTGATTTTCACTGCCGTTTTCAACAATGTTTGAAAGTATGGTTATTTTGTTATGATTTTCACTGCCGTTTTCAACAATGTTTGAAAGTATGGTTATTTTGTTGTGATTTTCACTGCCGTTTTCAACAATGTTTGAAAGTATGGTTATTTTGTTGTGATTTTCACTGCCGTTTTCAACAATGTTTGAAAGTATGGTTATTTTATTGTGATTTTCACTGCCGTTTTCAACTATGTTTGAAAGTATGGTTATTTTGTTGTGATTTTCACTGCCGTTTTCAACAATGTTTGAAAGTATGGTTATTTTGTTGTGATTTTCACTGCCGTTTTCAACAATGTTTGAAAGTATGGTTATTTTGTTGTGATTTTCACTGCCGTTTTCAACAATGTTTGAAAGTATGGTTATTTTGTTGTGATTTTCACTGCCGTTTTCAACAATGTTTGAAAGTATGGTTATTTTGTTGTGATTTTCACTGCCGTTTTCAACAATGTTTGAAAGTATGGTTATTTATTTTATTGTGATTTTCACTGCCGTTTTCAACTATGTTTGAAAGTATGGTTATTTTGTTGTGATTTTCACTGCCGTTTTCAACAATGTTTGAAAGTATGGTTATTTTATTGTGATTTTCACTGCCGTTTTCAACAATGTTTGAAAGTATGGTTATTTTGTTGTGATTTTCACTGCCGTTTTCAACAACATTTGAAAGTATGGTTATTTTGTTGTGATTTTCACTGCCGTTTTCAACAACGTTTGAAAGTATGGTTATTTTGTTGTGATTTTCACTGCCGTTTTCAACAATGTTTGAAAGTATGGTTATTTTATTGTGATTTTCACTGCCGTTTTCAACTATGTTTGAAAGTATGGTTATTTTGTTGTGATTTTCACTGCCGTTTTCAACAATGTTTGAAAGTATGGTTATTTTATTGTGATTTTCACTGCCGTTTTCAACAATGTTTGAAAGTATGGTTATTTTGTTGTGATTTTCACTGCCGTTTTCAACAATGTTTGAAAGTATGGTTATTTTATTGTGATTTTCACTGCCGTTTTCAACAATGTTTCATTCATACTACCGCGATAGACCTTTTCCTTATCGTTATCGGGTATTTTACCGTTAGAATGTTCGGTAGTTTTTTAAAAATTGACTTTTATGTCGTCTTTTTTTTTCAAAACCTTACACATCTGCTTAAATTTGATGACGCAAGATACTCAGAGTACCAAATAGATTAGATCACGGTTCCAGTCGGTTCCAGCACAATAAGGGTTATGAGATACAGTGCCTTGTCCATGGTCACCACCCAGTTGTATGATGAGCAGCAGAACGGTATATCCCAGTGTATAGGCCAGCCAATGTCTGACAGTATTGAGGGAAAAATCAATTTTAGAAAGGAAAAGTCCCTCAAGTGGGTTCTCTTGATTCAACGACAAATGTCATAATTTGAGAACATTTGAAGTGGTTATTAATGGAAGAAGGATCTTTGAGTGGATATTCTTGTTTCAATGATAAATGTCGTAATTAGAAGACAATTGACTGAGGAAAAGCGCAATTAGAGAAATCAGTTATTCTTAACCGGAAGTTCTGTAGTTACTTCCGGTTCCATTGCAATTTACAGGACATGCGTCGATCGATAAGAAGACTGTGTAGGGGGTACATGTCTTTGAATTCATTTAATTCGTTTCATGTATATTTATTTGAAATCCCTCTGACGAAGATCTGTTCTATTCAGTTTTACCCCGAGGCTGATTTATTTATTCATCCTACAATGAGTTATTACACTATCTAATTTACGTACAACGGTAGGTCTAGATATACAGCTTACATTCTTTAACCCAGAACGTATTATGGAAAATAGACTTGCCGAATTTGGAACCTCGCAGATATGATGGTATTGATTGCAAGTTCAGTGTGTCACCCTCTCAGCCTCTGCCAAGCATATACATTTACAGAACGCAAATTTCTCTGCAAAACCGGGGACAAGTTTTTGAGAAATCAGCCTGCATTTCATGAGTAATGGTGTTCGATGTTTTTATCAAACTAGTAGGTACACCAACAGTATCTGTAGATCGAGATCGCTACTTGACACAATTTCGTTTTCCTTTTAATAAGTACGGGTTGCTATTGTGGTTGTTTCAAACGACGCTTGGAAGTAGCCTGGGGTCCATGCGTATACCCCGTACTATGGACCAAGGCTATGCTTTTAAGGTACATATTTGTCATCAGCAGCACGAACAATTACAAAATAGAAAAAGAAAAAAAAGAGAATTGCAGCAGAACACGTCAATAATCAAGCAATAAAGACACGTACTATTGGTAAGTAGTATATTAGGAATACATTGAGTTCAAAGATAATTTCATCCCTCCCCCTATTCATAAAACATACCATTCTTACCCTTAGAATGGTGGGTAATTTTCTATAAAAAAATTGTTGTGTCGTCTGCTTTCCAAAACTTTAGATATCTGCTTAATTTTGATAAGAAAGATACTCAGAGTATCATACGGGTTAGATCTCGGACAAGCAGCTGGTCTGGATCCAACCTTTTTGCATGAAGTCGGTTCCAGCATAATTAGGGCTTAACAACAATCTTGCGAGCAGTGTGTCCATTTTTCATCAACGTTTCCAAGAATGATCAGCAACATTAACTGTAGCTTGGGTTCCCGGGTACCGTTTTACTAAACGATTTACGGAAAATATTTGCGCAAGTCAAAACTGATAAACATGGATAATATCTTAAACGAAAACACAATATTGCAATGTGACATGTCATTCGAAGCGTCTCGAAGAGACGATTCCAATGATGTGTTACTTTGCAATATTGTTTAGCCCAATATTGAAATTGTTATGTTAGACTTACGCAAATCTTAAGCGTAAACTGTTTAGTAAAACTGTACCCTGGTCCATGCGTATACCACACACTAGGTACAGGATACAGGTATACGTACTGACCGGGACCCCAGGTGACAGAAAGAGGTTAAATGTCTTATTGTCTGATATATAGTCATGTTGAAAACTGACAATCCTGGTTCGAATCTCGATTGTGGTAAGTTATTTCACCGTTGAGTAACTTGCTTTGAATGCATTGTAGAATGGAATATCTTCGTCTTTCGGACTAAATATTAAATATCGTTTTTCAAGATATATTTGCCAGTCGGGTACCTGTAGGTTAACCAGTGAATATGGACAACCATGCTCCTGTCTATCTATCTAGTTTGACGGTTTACCCTCACCACCTAGGCATATGCCATTCGGTGTGTAGCCATTGTTTGTTTACGTGGATAATAGTTTATATGGCGTTTTTTGTGTGTTGCAAATGCATATATATAATCTCTGATTGTTTCTCTCTGATTGATGTGTTTCTATTAGTTAATACATTCTGTCCCTGAGGTTAAAACAATATGCTAAAAACTAGGGTAATATTTGGACAATCACTATAACAGTGATAGAGCAACGGCTCAAGAACTATCTTAAAAATTTGAACACAAATTAAAATACACCTGTGAGAGCCTAGCATGGGGTATACGCACGGTCAAACCCAGGCTGAAGTAAACCCTGTACGTTGATGGAAGAGAAAATAAGACAATACCGCAAGTCTCTTCATGAATAGTTGGTCTTCTTGAAGCTTCTTACACAATCGATTTCACTCTAGGAAATTTGCAATCTAAGGGGGGGCTACCCAAAGATAAACGATGGTATTTGTTGTCCTAGTTACCTCCCTTTTATGACAATATACTAATCTTTCCGGCTTGTCGCTAGTCCGAATGATCCAGACGTAGATATTTCATTCACGTAGTGACATCTTGGATCATCCGAGTTAGCTTGTCGCACGATTTTCAATGCAATCGTGGGGAATCTATTTATCTGCCATGTTGCATGTTACTAATTTATTATCAATACGATAAATGAATGTCTTATACTGTATCTATTCTCTTTTCAAGGGTCGACTGATTTCTTTAAAAAGTGACATTTTTGGGATGTTATTGAGAGCTTCATCCGAGGTCTTACTTTCTCTCAATTTGTTTGTTGCGATCTGTTATGACTGTACATGTTGTGGACTTCAGTTGGTGCGTTTCTAATTGACGGGTCAGGTATCTTGATACATCATACAATGTTTTGGTGTTACCAGTGTTAGATGCCTGCTCAATTGAGGAGCACAGTTGTAACCAATAGTCGTTGGCGCATTTCCTGGCTGTCTCCCGACTTTCGGCTCAGGCTTTTCGGAAAATGTTTAGGTTTTCTGATGTAAGACTTTTCTTCAAGTTTATGAGGGCCTGTCTCTTTTGTTTTGAGAGGGATTCCATTTTCTGGAGATTGGCATTATATAAGTCAATAATTGCCTGTTCTCTTTTCCCAAACGCGTCAATTTCAGACATGTGAATGTTGGCAATCGGATATGCCCATCTGGCCTCAGAAGATTGACTGGATGTTATGTAAGAATTGCTTTAATGGAAGTTTGAATGCTGTTGGTTATTTCTGAAGTAATTTTGCTCTCTGATAAAGAGGTTTTCTGATGAATACGACTCAAATGGTGATACTATGTTTATTTACGACATTGTGCGAGGATACATTAATGAGTGTCGCTTATAGCATTGACAGAGATAATGTTAGACTTTCCTCGTCTCCAGTACGCTCTACGTGATCTTGGTTTCGCATGATGAAATCTGTAAGTAACTAATGTAACCTAAGTGAGTATGAAGGAGCGATCGCTGTCAGCACTGCTATAACTCCTGGTGTCGAAGTGCAGGTTTTGTAGATTCCTTCTTCTGATGATGTTAAGCAATCGTATCTACTCGGCAATCCCCGTAACAAGTCGGTAGATATACCTCGTAGGCAGTACATGAATACACCAGAAATCCTGGGGTAATTCGCCTTATTTCCGGCGGCTAACGCAAAATGCATACAGGCACTAAATATGTATTTAGATACACACAAATTGGTTATATATCACAATTAAATGTTTTTTTTACCCTTTTCATTAAAGATGATCATATGAACACATCTTTGTTTCATATTTTGTCAATCAGCTCTTTCCGGTAATCCCCGGCTTGTGACGGGGATTGCCGAGTTGATACGATTGGCCCTTCGTTGCTGACCTACTTTCAAAAATGGCTCCCCATTACCAATCTCCCATGCAGAGTTATCGTCCCCCGGATCTCCCATGCAGAGTTATCGTCCCCCGGATACTACCTCTGCAACGGGCTCACGCCATCTTTGCCACGAATCGTGGCAAACTCTGTAATATTGCGATCCAAACTGTTCTATGCATACATTTAAGTAAAAAAATATATGAATAAGGCAAAAATACTTTTACTTTATCCATACAGTAGACATTGAATATGTATTTCACCGATTCTTACTAGAACTATTGTAAAGCCTTTTTACGCTATTGAAAATCAATCCGCGGAATGTTTACATCTTTGGTCTCCCGCTCGAAGTATAATAAGTCTTGGTTATCGGACAGCTTGGATACCAGTGATGTAAACAAACACGAGGTAGAAATTGGGAACGATGTCTTCACTTTACAGCTGTGATTTTTAAAGATTTCGCTACCTGCAATTATTAACTTCAAAATACGCGATATCTTTGTCTTTTGAAAAGGCAAAAGCTTCTAAGATGGAACATTCTTATCATCTGAATGGACGCAGATCTCTTCAAAATGTTGTTCAGAAAACTTCCACGAATGTATGATATCAATGAGTGGTCGCTTTTAAAAAAGTACTGTACTTCCAAATAACCCCCTAATAAGCTTCACATGCTTTGAAATGAGAGCTGAATTGGTTAAAAAAGGGTTGCAGAGAAAACACTATATAATGGCTGCCAGTGATTGAAACAATATGGATATTTGGATGATGTGTTCATGGTTTATGGGGCCAAAGGAAATGCATGAGCATAGAGATAAAGATGAGAGGAAAGAACCATGATGAATAAACTGCAAGTACCTTTTTCTAACTATGCTTGGTTTTTTTTAGTATGTGATTCATGATTTACTAGTAACTTTATGATGTATGTATGCTCATACTTTGTGCAAAAGGATAGACAAACCATTAATGATTCTGAAGAAATAAGAAAGCTGTACATCCTTGGTTCTCCCCTCTATAAAACTGCCACAGCTGTTAATCTTTGTGGGGGGTAGGGCTGGGGGGTGGCGAGGATGAGGGGGAGTGAGGACGCGTTTTTTTTTAAACGGGTCGATGGGTCAAGGCAAATTTCTGCTTGATTTAGTGCACTTTGGGGCATTTTAGTAAAGTGGTAAAACCTTCAACAATAGTGAGAAAAGCATTACAATAAAACTAAAAAATGACTGACAGATTGTCAAGTTAAATCAAATCCCTTTATCAAACTGATTTCTACCCTTTTCAACGTAACGAATGTTATCTTTAGTTGCTTACTATTTGGATAATTTTCACTATTCATATCTGAGAGAATTGGTCGATGCTTCTGTTAATTGTAATTTGAACATAATACAACAGCATTAAGTCCATCAATTCAGATGTCCTTATATTTTGGCACAATGTTCTTTCTGAACCAATGAATGCACATACTTTACCATGTCAACAATCTTAATAAGGGACAGGAGACTGATAAAAAATTCCATATTTGATTCATTCAATGCAGAAAAAGAATTTCATTGATTACCATGATATAAATTTGTAATCAGAAGAGGGACTCAATTAGAAATTAAAACATTTTTGAAGCATTGTTATAACTAAATAAATCATGAATTGTATGTAATTTCAGAATATTTGGATGAACTGTATAAAGAGCAAGTTTAATTAGTTATTATTAACCTCTCTTATGAAAAAAAATGAAAGAAAGAATTGATAATTGATAGGGTTAAAGGTGGCCAGTAATATGATTCTTTTAATGTATAGGATGGTCTAAGGTACATATTCTGTAGATCTTTGTTAAATGAAGAGTAACAATTAACGCTTAACAATTAAGTTTTCATTTCAGATTTTCACTTTACTTCTTCATATGATTTGAATTTTACATACAGATATCAGTTATAGTTGAATGAACAATACTCATGCTTTGCATCGAAATTCATCATAGTTTTTCTAACTGCTAAGCAATGTCAAAACAATTATGACAACAGTGTATTTCTTAAGTTTCTTTCATAAATGCTTATAACAAATTCACAATAAGTGACCAAATGATGAATGCAGGGAGCATCCCCAGATATGGTTATAATTGCTACTTAGTTTTCAAACAGTTGCTTGTTAATAGGAACTTAAAGGACAGATTGTAAGAGTTTCTTTTATAATTCAAATGTTCTCTATGAATAATCTTTTAAGACAAAAATATACATGTATTATTATCATTACAGCATACAACAATCAAAATCTTTAAAAGACAAGTTCTCATCATGAGGATATTACAGTTTAATGATATGATGATGAAATATTGAATTAACAAATAAGCTTAACTGTTGTTTGTTTAAAACATTGTCTAGTTGATACATAATAGTTGCATTAATTATATTTCAAGAAAGATGATGTCAGAACAGTGTTCATAAAAGTTGACAGCCTTTCAACCATAAATATTATTTACTGTATAAAATGGAAAAGTAACTAAAGCAAAATTACTCAACCAAATACAATTTAACCTGAGGATCACCAAATAAATAGAAACAGTGTCCATCATGTGCATTATCAAAGTATGATTGAAGAATATGGTGTAGGTGAAGAGATAAGATAGGAACTTTCTTATCAGTAAAACTAGCTAATGAAAAGCTGAGTTTGATCTGAATAAAATAATGCTTAGATCTGTTTGATGAGTTAGATCTGGTTAATAATTCATTTGATCATTCTAATGTCTCAAATGAGTACCCACAACATAGGATTTAAAGAATCAATAATGGCTGAATAGGCCTATTATCAGGACATCTGCTTCACCCATTCCTTTATTTTGCAGATATCACAAACCATTTAAACTGGTGTTTTTCTCTAAACAACCATCTAAACTTAAAAACATTTAACCATTTTGTTGCAGACTACTCTGGAAACATTGTGGGAAAAGGCGAAGTTGCTCTTATTGAGCAATTTCCACTTTTCAAGCCTTATCAGAAGATTATTTTCAATATCATCACAATTTGAAATGTCGCCTGCAAACTCTTAGAATTTGGGACAGTCGAAAATTTAGTGTTTGGTGAAGGGTTAATCCTTTCCCAAACAATAACAACATTTGACCACTTTGTTGCAGACGACTTTAGAAAACATTGTGGGAAAAGGAGGAATTGCTCGTAACAAGCAATTTTTCCTTTTCCCACAAGGTTTTCTGCTCTTTTTGAAGAATATTTTTCAATTCCATTACATTTTGAAATGTCGACTGCAAACTCTTTCAATTTGAAACAGGAACTATGTTGTTTGGGAAAGGGTTAAACGGTTTGCATTATCAACAACATACACTGTAAATGTTCTTTATAAACTTTTCTAAACAGTTAAGAATGGTATTGAAAAGCTGTCAATAATCTAGTCTTCTGTGACTTTAGAAATTTATATTTTCATTTTATTGAAAGAAAACTTCTTATTTTGAATTGTTAAAACCACAACATGTGAGATAGTCCTTTCAAATAAGTCTTTTGAGGCTTAACAGTATGATCTATGTCCAGTTAATAGTAATGTCAAGGTCTGAACTGACTGAAGGAAGATTTAAACTCGAAATGAAGAGGAATGGTGCTATTTGTTGTTGAGAAGGACGCCAAGAATCTTGATTCATTGGATTTTCCTGAGAACGTTTCATTCTGACTGAGGACTCATTTGTTTAACTACGTGGAGGTTTGATTTGTCTTGGAGAATGTATTTTCTAGCTGTCATTCACTTTGTTTTGATTGAGGGGGCGGGTTTCGAGTCGTATGGAGCGTCGCATCAATTCTACTCAATAAGCTGTTACGCTTCAAATGTAAACTACTTTGTGTGTAAATAAATGTCTTTATTCTATTTAAACGGTCCTATCTTATCTATCTTTATATTGTGATACGACTAAAGAGACTTTCGTCTAACTTCTTGATTGATCTGAGCGTTAGTTTGCGTTTGGAGCTCGCTTTTTGCAAACCGCTAGATGCAGTATACTACTACACAGTCAGTTTCGGCCACGTGACCATGCCGGAAAAGTGGTACTATTTTCTGAGCCCGTCACAGAGATAAATGTGGGAGCGTAGCGGGAACCAATTTACTCTGGTAGAGATTGCCCCATTACCTCCGAGGTTATTTTAAGAAATGGCCGAGGTGTTCCGAATGGATGTTAAGGTCACGTTGGTGCTACTGATGTAACCTAATGCACATCCAGGATACCTTATGTCTGTGTCTATTCGTGAATTAGGTGTTTGTGATGCAGGGTTGTCTGACACAGCAAACCTCTAGTAGACTCTTTCCATTTTGCCTGGGTCTATTCGTGAATTAGGTGTTTGTGATGCAGGGTTGTCTGACACAGCAAACCTCTAGTAGACTCTTTCCATTTTGCCTGGGTCTATTCGTGAATTAGGTGTTTGTGATGCAGGGTTGTCTGACACAGCAAACCTCTAGTAGCCTCTGACCATTTTGTCTGTGTCTATTCGTGAATTAGGTGTTTGTGATGCAGGGTTGTCTGACACAGCAAACCTCTAGTAGCCACTGTCCAATCTCTAGCATGCACAAATTGTCCGATGCAGGCTAAGCAGATGTCTTGTGCGGACCCTACTCTGGCGTTAAAATCTCCAAGCAGGTATGTGGCAACTGCTCTAGCAGTGGGTCGAGTTCGCCGTAGAATTTGTCCTTGACACCTGGGTTAGCAGCAAGTGTTGAGGCATAGCAGGTAACCAGGTTGACAGGACCGTTATCAGAGATTGGTCGCAGCATAAGTAGTCGCTCAGTTCCTGCAGTTGGAGGTTCTATAATAAGTAGAAGAGATGTCTTTACTGAATCACCTGAGCCATTGTCCTTGCTCACATCCTGGCGCCTCCCCTTTTAAAAGAATGTGTAATCCTTGTCTTGCACTGAGCATTCTTCAGCTAGCCTTGTCTCTTGTAATGCCGCAATGTCGATATGAGTCTGGTGAATTCGGCATCGATTGCAGCTGTTTTACGTCTGTCGCTGATTTGTTGATGGTTTTCTAAGAACCCTGGCAGCATGATTCCGACATTCCAGCTTGCTATGCGAAGTGATGGCGACTTCGTTATATTGTTCCGTTTAATGTTCGTACACAATATTCAACTTCTTTCCTTTTCAAGAGTAAACACTTTAAGCTCCTTGCACCTAAAGAAGCAGACAGCACGTGGCCAATCAGCACCTCACTAGCTGCGGGCTGCCCAGCTTTAGGCGGGCGGAAGCTGATCAGTGAGCGTGGCGCCCTATACTCTACGCAATCAAGTCTGGACTTATAACCCATAACTCCTTTCGCCCGTGTTGTACCTTTGTGGCTTCCCACGAAGATGGAGTACCTCTCCATGGCGCAATGCCTGGGCAGTTGTATGGAGATCCTGGGTTGCCAAAGCGACAAAATTCCCCTCTCGGCCTCGCTAATGAAATCCAGAGGAAAGAGGAGCGGTACGTCTGGCATCAGTTTGGCTGCAGGAGTTGCTTGGAAAACATTTTGGGGAAAGGAGAAATTATTCATAATGAGCATTTTTTCCTTTTCAAGTTTCAAGTTAATACTCCCGAACAATCTGGTGAGATTATGATTGGGAGGTGTTGTTAAATTAGTTTAAAAGAGGTGATTGCCCAGTCCATTTTTGAAGATGTTTAGACTGGGACTTGATTTAAGGTCACAAGGAAGGCTATTCAAGGGTCTTGGAAAGAATGTGATACTGTATTCTGGATTGGGGATCAAGACATTTAAGATATCTGGTGGGAGTGAGGTGACTATGGTCAACAAAGACTATTTTGTGATGAATTTTATATAACATTATTAGTGATGATTGAAGTCTTCTGTGTTCGAGTGTGTTCCATTTTCCCAAAATGTTTTCTGTCCTATCAGAGGATTATTTTCCAAATTCATCACATATTGAAATGTGGTTTGCAAACTCTTTCAATGTGTGACTGTAAAAGATTTGGCGTTTGGTAAAGGGTTAAGCCATATTTTGGGGTTTGTTCGTGGGTACCGTGCATGTCCGCACTTCGACAGGGCCATACATTATACAGTTTCTCACCTGGGACGAATAATTAAATTCGTTACTCGTTTTTAAAAGATCCGAATCTTAAATCAGTTCTCTTATTTGGGAGGGTAAAGATAAGGGTAGTGTCACATCTCCATAAATGACGCATTCAGTTTTCCCCTTAATCACCTAAATGGTGGTTTTTCCTTGTATTAGGATCCAATACATTGCATCTACTGTGAACACATAACATAGCTTTCGATGCAAGATTTTCATAAATAATAAATAATTCTCTCAGCGAAGGAAGCTGGTGTTTAAACACATAAACAAAATACTTTATTAAGATTAAGATTAATTGTGTTTGTCATGAGAATACATAAGCGAACCACAACTCTGGAAGCTCTAGGGTTTATTCAAGTTACAACAGTGCTGGCGGTGTGGAATCAAAAAGAAACCTTTATGTAGCAATTCATCAATTCGTCACAACAACAGGGGTCCGTTTTACTAAACAACTTACGGAAAATGTTTGCGTAAGTCATAATTGATTAACATGGATAATATCTTCAATGAAAGTACAATATTGCAATGTGACACGTCATTAGAAGCGTCTCGGAGAGACGATTCCAATGATGTGTTACTTTGCAATATTGCTTTGCCAAATATTGAAATAAAAGGACTTGTTGTTTTAGACTTACGCAAATCTTAAGCGTAAACTGTTTAGTAAAACGGGCCCCAGAATGGTAGGGACACTGCGTTATCTTGCACACGAGAATGCCTTTTTGGGGTACGTGAGGAAGCACACAAAGCCACACAGGCAAATGAAAATGCTGGGGTAACAACTTTGTGTGTTTCTTTTTATCAAAATTCAGGTACGAATTATTCAATTTTTTCTTTTGAATATAGGTTCTTTTTGCATTTTGATTAAAGGTTATTTTACGCGTAAGAAAATACATATAATTTCCTATTGAATGTATTATAAATGTTTTTACAAAACTACTACTGTCAAATTTAATATATTTTCATGTGTTACGAGTTATTGTTGAATTTGATATTAAACCATCTAGAACTGAATATTCCTATGTACCGTCACATACATGTGGTTATCGTGTAATGGATTCCTTTTATTCATGTGTATTGCAAAAAAAGACTGGATTGAAAATGCTGGTGTGTTTCTTTTTTATCAAAATCCGGACCACATTCCCAAATAGGGATTTACACAGAGGTGGGAAACTCAGATTAACGAAACATTAACCCTTTCCCAAACAATAACGACATTTGACTACTTTGTTGCAGACCACTTTAGAAAACATTGTGGGAAAGGAGAAATTGCTCGTAACGAGCAATTCTTCCTTTATCACATTTTTTTCCGCCCTATCAGAAGATTATTTTCCAATTTCATCACATTTTGAAATGTTGTCTGCAAACTCTTTCAATTTGGGACAGTTGAATATTTGTTGTTTGGAAAAGGGATAAGATAATCCAGGGTCCTGCTCTGTCGTAAAATATTCCTAATAAATTTCTCTCATAAATATCATGTTATGATTCACTTTACTAGAATCTCTCTTATCATTTTTTCCTTTCTTTTTTATGTTTCTATTGGCAAATGAATTCATTATCTTATCGTTCTAATATCATTTAACCCATTACCACAACGACATTTGATCAGGTTTTTTTTACAGACGACTTAAGAAAACATTGTGGGAAAAGGAGAAATAATTTCTTTTTTCCCATTATGTTTTCTACCCGATCAGAAGATTATTTTTCAATTTTATCACGTTTTGAAATGCCGTCTGCAAAACCCTTCAATTTGAGACAGTCGAAATTTGGTGTTTGGTAAAGGGTTTACAGAACATTTGGCACTGATCAAACAGACGAAACATCTGCGGTGCTTCTCTAAGTTTTGTTTATTCGCCAATACAACTCTTTAAATTGTGATAGTGCCTTAAATTTTGTGTACAGCGATTTCTGTAATAAAGCAGAGATATGAATAAAGATTGCTGTTAGGAGAACGCTGATATTGTTGACATCCTTCAGTCTTAAAGACTATGGATTAGTGTCGCGAGAAGATAAACATCGTCTTCTGTGGCTGTAGAGTCCTATCCTCGACTTGCTCTCTCTTCCACATTTCTGACAATGGAAGATTGATGTCATACTGTCTCTACGTGGTTGACGTTGGCTGGCTGGTCTTTTGTTTAATCAACCCTTTCCTCGTTGTTAAGCAGCTTCCTTACAATCTCTCCCTCTTTTAAGCCAGCCGATACAGTGTGTTTCCATAATGCTCTATCAACTGTGGAAGTTTCCAATAATGTTGGTTTGATTTTGCAGGCCTTCGTGTCTCTCTTGCAATAAGAATTTTAAACACACACCTCCAAAGCAGTGTGAATCAGACATTGAAGCATTTAAAAATCATCTACCAATCGAGATGCGATAATCCTTTTGCCGTAAAAATTCTGACATACAAAGGCTCGCACTTATTTACACAGTTATGTTTTCCTGTTTAAGTTTTGCTAATAAGAAAAAAAAATGCTAATTTTCTTTTGAACTGTCCTGTTTGTAACACTGACACTAGAATCGAATCAATAAATCATATAACAGAAACAAAAATAATGTTCGCTGCTCTAGAGTAGACGTGTTTTATGTTTGAATTTATATAAAAAATTATGAGAAATTAATGAAAGAATCCTTTGTTGTTGATGAAAGTCTTTCGAAATATTTTCCGGTAAATTAATATACTGTTATTACTCCAATCCAATTCTGACCAATCATAATTGTCTAATATGACGCTTTTGTTGGTTCCAGGCTATTATTAGCTCAAAACAGAAAGACGAGCTTGAACGGGGTACCATCTACAACTCTGTCGCCATTGTTGATTATCTACAAACCGGCATATAAAGTGAGACCTATCCATCAACATCTCCTTCATCTTCATACTATCAAGGTATTTATTTACATTTCATTGATTTGAACGTGTTGATTGTTTATAAGCTTGCATCATTTAGGCATGATTTGCCTGTAAATGCGTAGTAATTCATATTGAATAATCTGAACCGGCAAAAGAAATCGGATTGCACAATGAAGGAGCAATACTTTCGAAAATCAATCAATTGAATGATTTTCATTTATAATTATGTATGAAAGCTTCGCAGGTCGATCCGTATCATTCCGTGTATGAATTATCTTTATTGAAGGGGTTTATTGAATGCATGTTACAGTAAACTCGACAAGTTCCGGATCACTAACGGATGAAAGATCAATTTTTCTTGTTTTGTTCATTTATGTAGAAGTTTGAGTTAACCATAAGAAAAAAGGCTCTTTCTATTTTAACTAATGGTTTGCCTTTTTAACAGTTTATGAAGAAAACAAGATCGGAGTCATTCTGTCAGTTTCGAATCACAGGGAGATATATCATAATAGACCTTAATTAACACTTTATATACACAAGAGAAACAACTTCAAAGAGAAACCAGTTCTGACATTGCATTGATTGATTTAAAAAGCATTAATTCACAACTAACTGTGAGTTAAAATAATTTGATATTTTCGATGACAATGGCAATATGGATCTTCAAATGGTGTGACACAATTTTTGTCCGTTTTGTCGAAAGTTTGATTTGACAAGAGATATATTGTCTGATACAAAATTTTCTCAATATTTTCTGATGGCGTCAAATTAGTTTGACTAGTAAACATCTAAATGAATATGCTAAATAGCTTGTTAAAGTCACAGGTGCTTGAAAGAATCTTCGATAATATCCCAGTATATGTACTATATAAGAGAAAAGGTATACAACATCGATCTGACACGCACTCAGATTAATATCCACAAAGTCACATGAAATCAATGTTACTATTAATAGATTGATCAGGAAGCGAGGCAATCTGAAATGATTTCTTAGTGATTTACAAAGTAGGTCTACAGAAAACAGACAAACGTCCTGTGTATGGATTTATTAAAAAGGGTTTGTTACAACAGTTACTGTTAGTATTAAATGATCATTGATATTTTACATTAATAATGAAAACATGGGTTTTCGAACATTGGGAAAAAATCTCGTCGCATTTGTTATCCATTAATTGAAATCTACGAAAGCTTTTCTATGCATGTCTTAATTATATTTTGGTTGCAGGCATGTTCCTTTAAGTTGCATGAAACAAAAAAAACTTTCTTATTACCTCTTACAGTTTCTAACCCCACATAACTGAACATGGCCGACACAGAGAATGCTGAGGAACTTTTGGACTATGATGAGGAGGAGAACGAGGCCACTGTAGAGGGGGCTGGGGACTCTCTTCAACAGACAGCCAAGAAGGATGTCAAGGGAACATATGTCTCCATACACAGCTCCGGCTTCAGAGATTTCCTACTCAAGCCAGAATTGCTGCGGGCCATTGTAGATCGAGGTTTTGAGCATCCATCTGAAGGTAAACAATCCTGTTTGGATAGTCTCTGTGAATCAGTCAAAAAGAAACATCTGTTAAATGCATGAACCTTATTGCCCATTCCATTCCGCTTTCAGGGTATTCCTTACTTAGTTTGGTTCAGATATTACATACTTCCGAAATATGAAATTTGCAATTATGTCATGGTTTCAAAATTAATTTAAGTACTACAAAAAAACGTCTGGCACACACACTGTCAGAATGCAATTTCACCTTGGTCTGAAATGAAATTTGGCGGTCTGGACTGGCGGGTCAGCAATTTTATTTGGAAAGACTGAGATTAATCAGCAAATCTGTAAATAGATAAGTCTTAAGTCCTTTAGCTGAAAAACCCCATTACTGAATGTATTCTTTGACAAACAACAAAGACCACTAGTGACTATTTTAAGTTATCATTTTTCTATTAGAATAATAGGATTTTTTCGTTGATTGTGACACAAATTCTTACATCTCATATCAACAGTACTTGTGCCCAATTAGGATGAATAACAGGTCATCTGGGGTGTTTTTTTGTCCATAATTCCCAAACAGTTTTATACTTGTCAATATGGTTATATTGTAAATTTTATCAAAAACTCACTTATCTGTTATGGCTTTTGGACAAACTAGGCAATACAGACAGTTGATTTTGCCATCCTGGCGGCAAAGTGGACCCTGCTTTTCACAGAACTCGAACCAACAACCTTTTGCCACTGTCAATCTTACTTACTGCCTATTGGCATGAAGAGTAACAACAAAGCATTTCCATTCCTGTCTGTTTTTTGCCTTCATTTCAATAGTACCCCAGGTTTGGTTGAAACTTTTCAATTCTCCTTCTACAGTCCTTCTCCATGTATTCTTTGGTCTGCCTCTTTTTCTTTTTCCATCTGGTGTCCAGTGAAGAGCTGTTTTGGTGATAGAGCTGTTTTCTCGTTTTAGAACATGACCAATCCATTTCCAGCGTTTTCTAAGAAGTATTGTACTGTCCTTCTAGCTTCATTTTATTATTGTCAAAGTTTTAAAAATAAGGTTTCTGTTAAGTCACACATATTCGCAATGATTATGATTATTTCTGTTTTCAGTTCAGCATGAATGTATCCCCCAGGCCATTCTTTCCATGGATGTCCTATGTCAGGCCAAATCTGGTATGGGTAAAACTGCTGTGTTTGTCCTGGCCACTCTCCAACAGGCTGAACCCACAGATAATCAGGTATCCAGTCTTGGTAAAATGAAATAAAAAAGGGTCCTGTGTGGCCCAATGGTTAAGGTGGGATCCCAGGTTTGAGCCCTACAGACACCTGATTTATTGAAGTGTCCTTTGGCAAGTCACTTGAGAGCATTTTTTCAATGTGATGAATGATAGTTAATGGTTTTCCTTGACCTTCAACTTATGATCATTTAATTGCAACTTAAGGGGTCAAAATGATAAAAAAATCAATGGGTATACGGAAAATTCTGTTTTCTCCATCTTGATAGGCCTCTTTGGACAGTCCATTAAGGGCCTTCATTCACCAATGATAAGCCGTGTTTTTAAGTATGATCTAAGTTTTTGATGATAAAATCAATCAAAACAACTAGATGTTTCTAATAAACTACAATGGCTCTGCACCATTAGATGTATCAATGCATTCATAACTGAAAAAGGTACATTTAACCCTTTCCCAAACAACAGATTTTCGACTGTCTCAAATTGAAAGAGTTTGCAGACGTTATGAGCAATTTCTCCCTCCCACAATGTTTTCTAAAGTCGTCTGCAACAAAGTAGTCATATGTCGTTATTGTTTGGGAAAGGGTTATCTTCCATCTGCTGTGTTTGTTACATAACATGTCTATTTTGAAATCCATGATGCTGACAGTCCTGAGTTTATGATTACAACTTTTTGAAAAATTTCATGCATTTTCAAGCGCAATCATGTTTTTATTCTAACCTGTTTTCCTCATTTTTTTTAAATTGAACATTAAAGTGAAAAAAGTTGTAATGTTGATTGAATTTTATGTTAATTGATTTCCGTTACAGGTTTCTGTCCTGGTGTTGGCACATACACGAGAACTTGCGTTTCAAATCAGCAAAGATTATGAAAAGTTCAGCACATACATGAACAACATCAAGATTGCTGTCTTCTTTGGAGGAATGCCCATCAAGAAGGATGAGGAGGTTCTGAAGAAGAGTTGTCCCCACATTGTTGTTGGTACTCCTGGTCGTATACTCGCTCTCGCCAAGTCCAAGGCCCTGGTCCTGAAACATGTGAAACATTTCATTCTCGATGAATGTGACAAAATGCTCTGTGCTCTTGGTAAGTACATTTGTCATTTGTCTCCCATTGTTAATGGTCTTTGATATAAAACTTGAAATGGGTCACTCATCTTTGTTGTATCTAGATAATAAATAGTCCTGAAAGCAATTTTTTTTTTTCATTCATAAAGAAGCGATTACATATATGGGAGTTTTGCTATAATTTTTTAAGATACCTTTGTCTTGATTTAGGAAAGATTTCTAACCAGAATTATTGTGAAACGAACAAAAAATAATCTGATGTGCATATATTTTTGTGAAACTGCATGGTTAAAAATTGTATTTAAATGGAAAGATGTTTTGTATACTTCCCTCCCATATGTTATTGAGATTAACCCAGACTTCAAATTGGAATTGCTTAAAGATGAAAGCTATAGTCTTTTCATCTTGAATGTTGCTAAGATAATGAATGCGGGTAATTCTTTCAGTAAAAAGTAATTTTGTTCTGCTGCTTTGAATATGTGAAGAAGGATTATCCAACATTTCTCATTTTTTCTCTCACCCCCAGATATGCGATGTGATGTCCAGGAGATATTTCGTATGACCCCCCATGAGAAACAAGTGATGATGTTCAGCGCTACACTCAGCAAGGAAATTCGTCCCGTCTGCAAGAAGTTCATGCAAGATGTAATTTTACCCTCCTCACTACTATTTTCTTGCCGCAATAATTCACGTGGCCCGTAAATCGTCGAAAGATGTACAGCTGGCATCAAGTTGCTCTTCTATCTGTTTAAGAGATAAGTTAGTAGCCTCATTCTGCGAAAGAGATGAGATCGGGTGATTAAGTTAGGAAGTGGTTTGAAAAAAAAAGGGTTAATGCAATAATGCTGAAGGAGTCTCTTGTTATTTAAAGCAACTAAGATCACCGCTGAGGATGAATATTGCAGTTACTCTCAAAGTAAATGTCAAGTTGTTCTCTAAAGTGGAAAGCTCTGTCAAAGTAAAGTTTGTCGCGGAATTGTAAATTCAACAGTTACTAATCAGTCTATGTCTATATCTTAATAAATTCTAAAATTCCATCAAATCTTCAGAGGGCACACAGAGCAGTTACTCTCAAAGTGATTGCCAGGTTGTGTTCTCTGATTGGGAGCGCGTTAAAGGTTTAATTGGGTATATAGTAGAAATAATTTAATTTGATATAAGGGATTCAGTAAGCAGATGCTCTCAAAGTGTCTGTGAGATTGGATCTCTTCATAGTAGGCAAGCTTTAAACGCACTTGATCAAATAATCTCTTATTTTTTTCTTTGTATTTGAAGCCTTCTTTAAAGATATCTTTTGGGTCGTTGGTTATTTAAATCAAGTATATAAATGTTGGGGGAATGCTTTTAGAAATCACATCAGAGACTATTAAAACCGAATGCCACATAAAGAGCACTATGTGCCATCAATTTGAAATAAAAGGACCTAGTGGGAGCAATTAAGAATGTTAAGGGCTGGCCTGAGTTGAAGTTGCCTTTGGAGGATGTTGGCTGTTGGAAGTGCAAAGCCTAACACGCGAACACACTTATCCAGATTTACTGGTGCCCTGCCTCAAGCTTGGACATCTGGGTTCTACGAGTGGGAAATCTGGCAGCAGTCAACTTAATCCCTCGCACATCACCGTGTGGATTGGTTTGGAACAACCCTTCCAATTAATACAGACTTCCAGATATGGGTATAACACATTCTTTGGGTAAATTGTATTGATTATGGTTAGAACCGTCTATATGGGTATTATCAAACAAGGTCAAACCTATTTGGGTTTTGCTAGACAAAAACAAGTAGCATTAATTGCGGAAATACCTCATATCTGGGAATCTGTATTTGGAAATTTAGCCTATAGCTATAATACATGTTTGATCAGTTTCTTTGTTTGAAGTCCAGTTCTTTGTACACAATATTTCTATCATGATTGATTGATAGCCTTAAGAAAGTAAACAAACAAGAAATTCCTATTGCACTTATGGCAGCCAGAAAACTTGGATATGCGTCCGTTGAAAACATTGTTAAATGACATTAAAAGAGACATCTAGTGATGTGATGAAAGCAGCTTTGTTCAACATTTGAAACAGAGATCGATCGAAATTGATTTTTTAAACTTCTCTAAAATATTTGACCTGAATTGAAGAATCCATAGAGTTTGCAAATCAATAATTAAATGACTAAAATATGTTGATCAACTGATTCTATAGATGACCATTTAGGTATTGACAGTTGTTGCCTCTCTGGGTGATTTATCCAATCTGTCACTTGTTCACCTTTATTGACATGTTCGTAATGTAACATATGCTTCAGTAATGATTTAACGTAGAACTTTTAGCTTTTACCAAGTAATGACAAGGCCCCAATGTTGAACCCTTTTGCTTGGCCAATGTATTTTGCTCAGTTGAATTATTCTGACATCACTGAATGTTGTTTTCATGATGGAAATCGGTCTGTTGCTTTGGAAGGACATTTGGAGTACTGGTTAGGAAATGCCAAGAGCCATTATAGATTCTGTAAACCTATTGGTGTTAAAAATGGCATTACAATCCTATTCATTAAATGCAAAAAGATCTTGGTAGATTGTTTAACTTGATTGATAATGTCTAAGAAAGTTTTTATTCATCTCTAGCACTGAGGTATACAACTAGAAATCATGAATACAGACTACATGTATTTCAAGAATTAACAAAAGTCCATGCCTCTACACACAAGTAGATTGATCATTCACTGGACAATTTCCTCAATTAACTTTTTTCTTGCAATGTTATCTTCACAAGGTTTTTTATCAATGATGTTACATTGTGCAACAACAAAAAAGATGCTAAATAAATAGATAAAATCCTGTATAAATTGTGATATTTGCATGTTTGCTAACGATGTGATATTTACAGCCCATGGAAGTATTTGTTGATGACGACTCCAAACTGACCCTTCATGGATTGCAGCAGCATTATGTGAAGTTGAAGGACAATGAAAAAAATAGAAAATTATTTGAATTGCTTGATGTTCTTGAATTCAACCAGGTTAGTACAGCCATTGATATTGATATTGGATGCATGGTAGGTAAGTACCATGAAATCCAGTTTATATAGAACCAAGTCTTCCTTTGACATTGGACTATTTATCATCTATTTTGTAGAACTGATGACACTGTTTAAATAACAAATGGTTTGTTTAAAAAAAATCCTTGTCGCTTCTTTCATATCCTTGAATTTCAGGGCTATGTGGCACAATCTGTTCATTATTTTATTTTTTACTTTTTTTCAAGTTTGAGAATTATTCATGAACATGATGTCAAATGTTAATTGGTAAATGATCAATTAACTGAGTAACTGAAACCTTGTAAGCCTTTGAAATCTCCATTTTGATTGTGAGTAGTGTACAGAGACATCCAAGTTTTCTCCATCTCTATTATTGCTTTTTTCTTTAATTGGGGAGAAGCCAAGGTATGTTAATTTTGAGACATAATTGTGGACAGATGTCACTAAATTGGGAAACTAAAATGCTGATAGGATCTTGAAATCTTTGGAGTACTGTATGACTTAAAGAGATTTCTATTTCGGAAGGTGCCTCTCTTAGTTACAGGACATGGAAAAGACCAGGGGCCCGTTTTACTAAACAGTTTTCGCTTAAGATTTGCGTAAGTCTAAAACAACAATTCCTCTTATTTCAATATTGGACGAAGCAATATTGCAAAGTGACACATCATTGGAATCGTCTCTCCGAGACGCTTCCAATGAAGTGCCACATTGCAACATTGTACTTTCATTGAAGATACTGTCCATGTTTATCACTTATGACTTACGCACATATTTTCAGTAAGTTGTTTAGTAAAACGGGCCCCTGAAGATGATGACTTTCTGTTAATTCAAGAATTCGATACAGGCTGTAAATGTCATATTACTATGTAAATTGGACTACACACCACTAGACATTTTTATAATACATTATTTCTCCTGTTAATTCCAGAATTAGATACAGACTGTAAATGTCATATTGCTATGTAAATTGGACTACACACCACTAGACATTTTTATAATACATTATTTCTCCTGTTAATTCCAGAATTAGATACAGACTGTAAATGTCATATTGCTATGTAAATTGGACTACACACCACTAGACATTTTTATAATACATTATTTCTCCTGTTAATTCCAGAATTAGATACAGACTGTAAATGTCATATTGCTATGTAAATTGGACTACACACCACTAGACATTTTTATAATACAGACTGTAAATGTCATATTACTATGTAAATTAAACTACACACCACTAGACATTTTTATAACACACTATTTCTCCCTACAGGTGATCATCTTTGTTAAGAGTGTCCAGAGGTGTATGGCCCTCGCCCAGCTGTTGGTTGAACAAAACTTTCCAGCTATTGCTATTCACAGGGCTATGACTCAGGAAGAAAGGTAGGCGCCATGTCTTATTGTCATACAACATCTTTGGCAAGTCACTTAAGAGCCTTGTCGAGTACTGCTTGATCCTGTTAAGCCGTTACATATTTGAAATTTTTATTGATAAAGTGTCAAACACCATACAAATTATTGTCATACAAAAGGAAGGAATGCGGAATGTCTTATCATAAATATAGCAGCTCTTTGAGTTTTGGCACATGTTTTTAACAAATTTACCTTTGGATGCTATTTAGTAGTTTTCATAGGTTGAAGGAAGAAAGGAATAAGTTGTGCATGTAAGGGTCGGAATGGTTTTTCTGTGAAAAGAATCCTGAATTAAATAGTTCAAAAATTAAATTTTTTGTTACTTGAGCTAGTTTGTATGATTAGCTGGGTAGAAATAAGAGACTTGTCTTGAATATGTTTTCTTACATCCATTGTAACTCGGATGAAGAAGAGGTAATCCTATGCTTAATGTAAGTTGAGATCTTCAAAAGATATGCATGTGTATTTTTGACTTAGTAGCAGAAGTGGATGCCTATAGCCCTTATAGTGCTGTAACCCACTTCATTCTTATGCAAACAGGTAAGATCCAGGCCAGCCGCCAAGTAAACTGGTGGCTGACCTGTGGTCTCATTTGCTTCTTCTCTGAGTATCTTTCCCCATCAAAATTGAGTAGTTATTTAAAGTTTTGGAAAGCAGACATCACAAAAATATAATTTTAGAAAGTAACCAAGCATTTATAAGGGTTAAAATATCTCTTGATCTGCCCCTCAGTTAACATACTTGTTCTTTCAAGCAGGTGTGTTGTATAAGGGGCGTATAGTAACACTCATGATTATTAATAACTAACCACTGGTGCCATGCTTCATGGTTCTAGTAGACATGAGACAATTTTGTTTTATTCTGTCCATCATACATCAAAATATGTAAACTCCCATCACACAAATTCACCTTTTTTACAATGGGATCTTTCTGTTACCTTTATCCTAAATATGCTGGGTAATTTCTGAAAAATCGATTTTTGTGTCGTCTGCCTGCTTTCCAAAACCGCTAATACCTGCTAGATTTTGTTGAGGAATGATACTCAGACTAGCAAACAGGTCAGATCACTTGGCAGATGGCCTGATCTAATCTGTTTGCATACGCATGAAGTTAATTCAAGCACTATAAGGGTAAAGGCAAGAGATAATTTTTCTTTTGATTTTAACTAGTTATCTCACAAAACTCCAAATGAAGAAGGGCTTAAAAATGTGATGTTCAATATATTTGGTATTTCTCAAGTAAGATGTCCATCAATTTATATTTTGTACATGATCTGTGATTTGTTTTTACAGATTGTCTCGATACCAGTCCTTCAAGGACTTTCAAAAGCGTATTCTGGTGGCCACAAACTTGTTTGGACGTGGTATGGACATAGAGAGAGTAAACATCGTCTTTAACTATGACATGCCAGATGACTCGGATACCTATTTACACAGGGTGAGTAGCCAAAGAATAGAGCCAGGGTTTCTGTTTTAATTTTGAAATATATCTACTTAGATTAATTGGATGATTTTTAACCTTTTCCCAAACAATAATAACATTTGACCACTTTGTTGCAGACGACTTTAGAAAACATTGTTGGAAAAGGAGAAATTGCTTGTAACGAGCGACTTCTCCTTTTCCCACAATGTTTTTTTCCCTATCAGAAGATTATTTTCCACTAAACGAACCAGAGCAGAGGATATGATAAATCTGTAGTATAGGTTCCCTTATTTATGTTTTCAAGTCTTTTATAGTTAAAATTGCTGGGTGTAATGGTTAAAGAAGTTCATTCCAAAATTGCATCAAATCTAAACATGATAATATATATGAAATGCTCTAAAACTTATTACCACACTCAATAGATTTCTAGATATAGCAACCCTTTTCACAAATAGAGACTGCCAAAGCTAGGGTATACCTGCTGTTTTATTGAAGATGGCAACATTTTGATTGCAGATTAAGAAATCTTACTTTAACCGTTTCCCAAACAATAACGACATTTGGCCACTTTGTTGCAGACAACTTAAGGAAACATTTTGGGGAAAAAGAAATTCGTAACAAGCAATTTCTCCTTTTCCCACAAGGTTTTCTGCTCTTTCTGAAGAATATTTTCTAATTTCATCACATTTTGAAATGTCGTCTGCAAACTCTTTCAATTTGTTACAGTCCAAAATTTGGCACTTGGGAAAGGGTTAAGGTTGATCTATTTGGTATCATTAATAAGGCTTTAATTAAGTGTAAACAATGAATGATTAGTGGGTTCGTACTCACCATATTGAGTAAAGATTAACTAGAATGTTTTTTTCATTGAACAGGTAGCCAGAGCTGGCAGATTTGGAACAAAAGGTTTGGCAATCACATTTGTATCAGATGAACAAGATGCAAAAGTGTTGAATGAGGTTCAGGAAAGGTTTGAAGTGAACATCTCCGAGTTACCTGATGAAATTGACATATCTTCATACAGTAAGTTGCAAATACCAAACTTTTATTTTAAGATAAAAAAGATTGGATTAACCAATTTCCCCATTAGGTTATATATGAATCATGAATGTGATTTTATAGTTGCTTATGGTGGCCCAGTACTTATAGTTCATGACTTGTAACCCGATCGTCCAGGGTTCTATCCCATCTTGCGCCATGGTTTTTGTGGTGTTACCTTTGGCAAGCGACATCAGAACCATAACCAAGTACTGGTGAATCTCATAAAGGTTAATATTACTGCTAAATGGGTGATGAAGCATTAAACTGTTTATAGTTTGTGGAGCAGAGCTGGGCGTTGCAAATTGCAAAGATTTTTTTCTTCTGGCGGAAGATTTCTCGATTTTACGAATTCGGTTGGCCAGCATCTTTTCATTCAACCTTACCTTATTGCAACCTGTCCGGATATTACAGACAAATTTGTCTTCTGACACACTTTACAGAACTTTAAAATACTAAAATTAATCCGCTGATTGTGAATCCCATGTCAAACAATGAAAAAACCGGGTCTTCATTATGAGTTAACAACTTGGCAAGCTTGATTGAGTGTTGAGAGAAGTGACTTGGTTGTTCCACTAAAATCCATAATACTTACCGCATTCCATCCAATGTGATCCGATGCATGGTAGATTGCGACTATTAAAGTGGTTAATTTGTAAATTATGTTAATATTGAAAGTTTGTTTCCCTCCCCAATGGAAAGGTTTTATTTATATTGAGGAACTTTATTGATAATCATTGAGTCATCAAATGGGAGACTTGGTGAGGGGGGAAAAACAAAGCGACCAAAAATCATGTTTACCTTTCATTCATTTAATGGTCATTTCTAAAGTAATCTATTTCTAAAGTAATCGTTGAAACATAGAAATCTGGAACATTAAATGGCACATTATCCTGCGTTAAACATCATGCCTTTGGTTAGGGGTGTGTTGCATTTAACACATGTAACAAGTAAAGTGTTTAAAAATATGAATTTTGACTTTGAGCAATTTTCTTAAAATTTGGCTCCTACCTTAGTTTGGCACCTTTTATTGTCATTTGGCGAATGTGCTGATGTAGACTTTTTTAGCCAAGGTGAGTCTAGGTTGAAGTCAGGTCTGGAGGGGTGGAGTGTCGGCTTCAGGATATGAGGGTTGTGCTTTTGAATCTTGTGAGAAGTAGGATCTGTCTTGTAACCTTTGATTGATCTACATTCCACATATGTACTGGTTATGTATCCAGGAAACAGAATGGATAGTTATTAATCTTAGTTGGAACTTGTCTCACAATTGATATAAAATAATTACGTTTTGATTAAATTTAGATACATGTAACTGTATACAGTACTGGTGTATATGAAAAGAAGGATGGTTCCTTTACTGTAATTAAAGAGGTTCATTGAATATTTTAACAAATGTATTATTTTATTTCAGTTGAAGGACGTTAAAGATGACATTTACATGATGCTTGGAGGAAACCCCTATCCTGTCGGACAGTTCCATAACAACCTCGTCTCACCTCCTATCTAGATGTGAAAATAGTGAACAAGCAGCTGACATTCATTCATCGGAAACTTACACCATTAACTGTAATATAGTTCATCACACGGATCATTGATGAAAGTACAGACATGTTCATATCCGCAAAATCAAGTGTGTTAATGTTAACAATTGACAATTTTTTTCAAAGGCAATTAGAACTATATCTTTTTAGAAATGAAATAGCCAATATGCTACTTAAGCAATTTATCTGTATGGTTAAGACGACGTTATTAATGAAGTGTCTATTTGCTGTGAAAAAGATGCCAAAATGGCAGCAATGGTTAATATTTATCAACTCATTGTAGAGTGATGAATCATGTAACATTATTTGTGTTTTATTCTTCGAAAGAGAACAAAAAATAGAAAAATTATTTGTTTTATTCAATTTGCAAGTACTGCTGTCTTAGCATATTATTCTCTTGTATTCTTTTGATCTTATATGAATAATTAGTTTTATAATGAAAGGAAGATATTAAGAGACATTGTAAATATGATTAAATAACAATTTGGGTAAATTCACAGCGAAGAAATGTTTTTAGTTCAAGGTAACAAGTATAAGGAAAGATATTTCTGTTAATATTTGAAGAAAACTCATAATGTTTGTAAGATTGTGTAATAAAGGAATAAATAAATTTATGTACTTTCAAATGGCTATTATTTCTTTACTGGTACACTTTTTACACACTGGACACTTGTTCAAGGGTTGAATTTTACATGAGAAGTTTGATCATTTTTTTTGTACTTGTATCGAAAACTTGAACCCTACCCTAAACAACAAATTTTCGACTGTCCCAAAATAGAAAGAGTTTGCAGACGACATTTCAAAATGTGATGAAATTGGAAAATGATCTTCAGAAAGAGCAGAAAACCTTGTTGGAAAATGCAAAATTGGTCGTTAGGAGCAATTTCTCCTTTTCCCACAAGGCTTTCTAAAGTCATCTGCAACAAATTCGTCAAATGTCGTTATTGTTTGGGAAAGGGTTAACCAAGGGCACTGGGTTAGCTAGAGATGATTGATGGAGCCAAATTCATCAGTTCTTCCTTGAAGGGCCTGTCAAT
Organism: Cerastoderma edule; assembly: GCA_947846245.1. Classification (NCBI taxonomy): domain Eukaryota; kingdom Metazoa; phylum Mollusca; class Bivalvia; order Cardiida; family Cardiidae; genus Cerastoderma; species Cerastoderma edule. The sequence goes on along the minus strand of OX401418.1, from coordinate 3,255,290 downwards.
CATGTATCACTTTCTTGTGAAAGGAAAAAATGTATCATATATATACATCCTATACATTCAACAAGCGAATTGTTGCCTGATGGTTATTTATTTGAAATTGGATCCGTTTATATGATGGTTCATTGTAAATGATGAAGTTGGCTAATAATGAGTAAATGTATTTGACCTGTATATTCTCTTATTTTGTGTCATATGTCTTCATTCCCTTACTTAGTTACATCTGCTGCAACAATAGAATTATTTTTACAAGTTCCACCAACACTTCTGGATTTGTGTCCAGGATTGACCTTTGGCACGTCACTTCAGAGCCCTAGCCCAGTACTGGTGCATCCAGATAAGTTGTTGCATGAATTAAAAAGTGTTGAACTGGCTTCGAACACGGTACAAAAAATAATCTTCAAGTCTCAAAGGTCTTTCCCTATACATTTCATTTATTGTATTTTTACGATCTCATTTTCGAACAAGGTGGCTGTGCCCAGGTATTTTTGCTGTTACCTTCTTTTGCCAAGATAGCCACATTGTGTACCCTGCACAACTGTTCGGTTCTGGTGGTAGACCATAGCTCATGCTTTATAACGGTGTAACATCTAACACTTTTAAGAGAAATTGCAGTCAAAGACCAACATATGCGTCGGTCTACTGCGAAATTCTAAAGGATTTAAACTTTGTAGGAGTTGTCCTCTACAAAAGTTCTATGCAAATGGTCGTATGATGAATTAGATCACAGGATCGAAAAAGGAACTTTAAAATGCTTGGAAGTCTTGCATGAAACGTTTTGACAGGGGCTTTTATATGTAATATAAAGCATCTGTCGGTCATTGAAGTATTGTTCAATATTTGCCCCTCCAAAAGAATCACAAGTTTCGGCTAGACCTACATATGGGTAGCCCAGTGGTAAAGGTTGTAGTTTTAGAAGCCCCACCAGATCTACACATGGATAGCCCAGTGGTTAAGATTGTAGTTTTAGAACCTCCATCAGACCTACATATGGGTAGCCAAGTGGTTAAGATTGTAGTCTTAGATGCCCCATCAGACCTACAGATGGGTAGCCAAGTGGTTAAGATTGTAGTCTTAGAAGCCCCATCAGACCTATATTTGGGTAGCCCAGTGGTTAAGATTGTAGTCTTAGATGCCCCATCAGACCTACATATGGGTAGCCCTGTGGTCAAGGTTGTAGTCTAAGAAACCCCATCAGACTTACATATGGATACCCAGTGGTTAAGATTGTAGTCTTAGAAGCCCCATCAGACCTATATATGGGTAACCCAGTGGTTACGGTTGTAGTCTTAGAAGCCCCATCAGACCTATATTTGGGTAGCTCAGTGGTTAAGATTGTAGTCTCAGAAGCCCCATCAGACCTATATATGGGTAGCCCTGTGGTTAAGGTTGTAGTCTTAGAAGCCCCATCAGACCTATATTTGGGTAGTCCAGTGGTTAAGATTGTAGTCTCAGAAGCCCCATCAGATCTACATATGGGTAGCCCTGTGGTTAAGGTTGTAGTCTTAGAAGCCCCATCAAGCTATATATGGGTAGCCCAGATGTTAAGGTTTTAGTCTTAGAAGCCCCATCAGACCTATATTTGGGTAGCTCAGTGGTTAAGATTGTAGTCTCAGAAGCCCCATCAGACCTACATATGGGTAGCCCTGTGGTTAAGGTTGTAGTCTTAGAAGCCCCATCAGACCTATATATGGGTAGCCCTGTGGTTAAGGTTGTAGTCTTAGAAGCCCCATCAGACCTACATATGGGTAGCCCAGTTGTTAAGGTTGTAGTCTTAGAAGCCCCATCAGACCTATATATGGGTAGCCCTGTGGTTAAGGTTGTAGTCTTAGAAGCCCCATTAGACCTACATATGGATAGCCCAGTGGTTAAGGTTGTAGTCTTAGAAGCTCTATCAGACCTACATATGGGTAGCCCAGTGGTTAAGGTTGTAGTCTTAGAAGCCCCATCAGACCTACATATGGGTAGCCAAGTGGTTTAGGTTGTAGTCTTAGAAGCTCTATCAGACCTACATATGGATAGCCCAGTGGTTAAGGTTGTAGTCTTAGAAGCTCTATCAGACCTACATATGGGTAGCCCAGTGGTTAAGGTTGTAGTCTTAGAAGCCCCATCAGACCTACATATGGGTAGCCCAGTGGTTTAGGTTGTAGTCTTAGAAGCTCTATCAGACCTACATATGGGTAGCCCAGTGGTTTAGGTTGTAGTCTTAGAAGCTCTATCAGACCTACATATGGGTAGCCCAGTGGTTAAGATTGTAGTCTTAGAAGCCCCATCAGACCTACATATGGGTAGCCCAGTGGTTAAGGTTGTAATCTTAGAAGCTCTATCAGACCTACATATGGGTAGCCCAGTGGTTAAGGTTGTAGTCTTAGAAGCCCCATCAGACCTACATATGGGTAGCCCAGTTGTTAAGGTTGTAGTCTTAGAAGCTCTATCAGACCTACATATGGGTAGCCCAGTGGTTTAGGTTGTAGTCTTAGAAGCTCTATCAGACCTACATATGGGTAGCCCAGTTGTTAAGATTGTAGTCTTAGAAGCCCCATCAGACCTACATATGGGTAGCCCAGTTGTTAAGATTGTAGTCTTAGAAGCCCCATCAGACTTACATATGGGTAGCCCAGTTGTTAAGGTTGTAATCTTAGAAGCCCCATCAGACCTACATATGGGTAGCCCAGTGGTTTAGGTTGTAGTCTTAGAAGCCCCATCAGACTTACATATGGGTAGCCCAGTGGTTAAGATTGTAGTCTTAGAAGCCCCATCAGACTTACATATGGGTAGCCCAGTGGTTAAGCTTGTAGTCTCAGAAGCCCCATCAGACCTACATATGGGTAGCCCAGTGGTTAAGATTGTAGTCTTAGAAGCTCTATCAGACCTACATATGGGTAGCCCAGTGGTTAAGGTTGTAGTCTTAGAAGCCCCATCAGACCTACAGATGGGTAGCCCAGTGGTTAAGGTTGTAGTCTTAGAAGCCCCATCAGACCTACAGATGGGTAGCCCAGTGGTTAAGGTTGTAGTCTTAGAAGCTCTATCAGACCTACATATGGGTAGCCCAGTTGTTAAGGTTGTAGTCTTAGAAGCCCCATCAGACCTACAGATGGGTAGCCCAGTGGTTAAGGTTGTAGTCTTAGAAGCTCTATCAGACCTACATATGGGTAGCCCAGTGGTTAAGGTTGTAGTCTTAGAAGCCCCCTCAGACCTACATATGGGTAGCCCAGTGGTTAAGGTTGTAAACTTAGAAGCCCCATCAGACCAACATATGGGTAGCCTAGTGGTTAAGGTTGTAGTCTTAGAAGCCCCTTCAGACCTATATATGGGTAGCCGAGTGGTTAAGGTTGTAGTCTTAGAAGCCCCATCAGACCTACATATGGGTAGCCCAGTGGTTTAGGTTGTAGTCTTAGAAGCTCTATCAGACCTACATATGGGTAGCCCAGTGGTTAAGATTGTAGTCTTAGAGGCCCCATCAGACCTACATATGGGTAGCCCTGTGGTTTAGGTTGTAGTCTTAGAAGCCCCATCAGACCTACATATGGGTAGGCCAGTGGTTTAGGTTGTAGTCTTAGAAGCTCTTTCAGACCTACATATGGGTAGCCCAGTGGTTAAGATTGTAGTCTTAGAAGCCCCATCAGACCTACATATGGGTAGCCCAGTGGTTAAGGTTGTAGTCTTAGAAGCCCCATCAGACCTACACATGGGTAGCCCAGTTGTTAAGGTTGTAATCTTAGAAGCTCTATCAGCCCTACATATGGGTAGCCCAGTTGTTAAGGTTGTAGTCTTAGAAGCCCCATCAGACCTACAGATGGGTAGCCCAGTGGTTAAGGTTGTAATCTTATAAGCCCCATCAGACGTACATATGGGTAGCCCAGTGGTTAAGGTTGTAGTCTGAGAAACCCCATCAGACTTACATATGGGTAGCCCAGTGGTTAAGCTTGTAGTCTCAGAAGCCCCATCAGATCTACATATGGGTAGCCCAGTGGTTAAGGTTGTAGTCTTAGAAGCCCCATCAGATCTACATATGGGTAGCCCAGTGGTTAAGGTTGTAGTCTTAGAAGCCCCATCAGACTTACATATGGTCAGCCCAGTGGTTTAGGTTGTAGTCTTAGAAGCACCATCAGACTTACATATGGGTAGCCCAGTGGTTAAGCTTGTAGTCTCAGAAGCCCCATCAGATCTACATATGGGTAGCCCAGTGGTTAAGGTTGTAGTCTTAGAAGCCCCATCAGACTTACATATGGTCAGCCCAGTGGTTTAGGTTGTAGTCTTAGAAGCACCCACAGACCTATATATGGGTAGCCCAGTGGTTAAGGTTGTAACAAGCTTTGTAGAGGACCAGTAGATGATGTTTCATACCAAGTATCAAAGCTCTAGGCCTCATGGCTCTAAAAAGAAAAAGATTTTTAAATATTTTCTTATATAAGGCTATGTTAAACTGATAAGCCCCTAGGGCGGGACCATTTAAGGAGCAAAGGTCATTATCTTATCAAAATTCTGAAGAGGACTGAAAGATGATGCTACATACCAAAAATCAGAGCTCTATGTCAAATGGATCTTAAGAAAACAAATATGTTTAAACCGTTTTCTACATAATTACGGCAATATAAAACTGATAAGCGCCGAGGGCGGGGCCATTTTTGGCCCAGCGGTCATGATTTTAACAAACTTGGTAAAGGACTAGTATACGATGCTACTTACCAAATATCAAAGCTCTAGGACTAATGGATCGAGAGGAGAAGCTTTTTAAAGATTTTCTCATATATGCTATAATTTACTGATAAGCCCATCTTCAAAGTCCCCTAGCTGCGTAAAGCCCCAACGGAACTTTGCAATCTTTCGTCTGCGTATGCCCTATTGCCCAAGGTTCAAGAAAAACATAACCTTCAAAATTCCCCCTGGGGGGAGCAAACGTGTTCTTGGCTCATGGCCTACTACCCTGTAATGGCACATTCTTAATTCTACATTGGTATGTCACATACTGAATTCTTTTATGACACGTCACATGCTCCTCACAACCCTGTAATGGCACACACTTCATTCAACATTGATTTGTCAAAAAACTTGATACTTCCATGACATGTCACATACTTCCTACAACCCTGTCATGGTGCATATTTCATTTTACATTAATACAAATACTGGATACTTCTTTGACATGTCACAAACACCTCAATACCCTGTTATGACAAAAACTTTATTCTACAATGGGTCGTCAAATACTGGATACTTCTATCATATGTCATATGTCACTACCCTGCAATGTCACATACTTCATTCTACATTTTAATGTCAAATACTGGATACTTCTATGACATGTCGCATACTCCACACTAGACTCTCATGGCATATACTTTATTCTACATTGGTATATCAAATACTTGAAATTTTTATAACAAGTCACATACTCCTCATTACCCTGTCATGTCACATACTTCATTCTACATCGGTATGTCACATTTGGATACTTCTATGACATGTCACATATTCCACAATACCTTCTCACGGCACATACTTTATTCTACATTGATATATCACATACTGGATACTTCTATGACATGTCACATACTCCACACTACAATGTCATGGCACATACTTCATTCAACATTAGTATGACACATATTGGATACTTTTATCACATGTCACAAACTCCTCAATACCCTGTTAAGACAAAAACTTTATTCTTTAATGGTTCGTCAAATACTGGATACTACTAAGGCATGTCAGATACTCCCAATTTCCCCGTCATTGCAAATGCTGCATTCTAAATTGGTATGTCACATTTGGATACTTCTATGGCATGTCACATACTCCTTACTACCCTGTCATGTCACATACTTCATTCTACATTGTTATGTCAAATACTTCATTCTACATTGTTATGTCAAATACTGGATACTTCTATGACATGTCACATACTTCTCACAACCCTCTCATAGCACATACCTCATTCTACACTGGTATGACACATATTGGATAATTCTATGACATGTCAAATACTCCGCACTACCCTGTCATGACACATACTTCCTTCAACATTGGTTAGTCAAATACTGGATTCTTCTTTTGACATGGGACATACTCGTCACTACCCTGTCATGTCACTTACTTCATTTGATATTGGAATGTCGAATATTGGATACTTCTATGGCATGTCACATACTCCTTACCACCCTGTTATGGCACGTACTTCATTCTACATTGGTATGCCGATTACACCAAATTATCTTTAGTGTTTAACCTACATTTTCATCCAATGAGAATGCGTCAATTTGAAATATTTTGTTGGTTTATTTTCCATAAACTACTATTCGAGTGCTCTATCTGGGCTCTATGAGACTATTACTCTGGTATTACGCATGCGCAGAAATGTGTAGTTTTAGGCTCCACCTACAAATCAATGACATGTGTAAGCCTACCCTACGGTAGCGATGGAAAGATCGCTGTGACGTCGCGGGGGAGAAAAATACACAGAAATAAATAAAAAGGAATTACAATTAACTGGGTTATAGGGTTAAATCCTTTATCCTAAAATCTTTGTGAAAAATAGAAAATGAACTATATTAACCTTTTACCCCATTAGGAATAATGTGACGGGTACAAATTGAAAGCATCAACAGACAACACATATATACATTATGAAAAATCACAGTTTCTTTTTGAAATTGAAAAGAAAATATTGAGACAAAAGAAGAAATTGCTCGTTACAAGCAATTTCTTCTTTTGTCGCAAGGGCTTCTCAAGTTTTCTGCTGTAGGTGAGGAACAAATTATGGAGTAACGGGTTAAACTCAAAACTACATTGCAATCTACATCACCGGGTGCAGTTTTCTTCTTCCAAATATGGTATGGCAGATTCTTGGCATGCAATTGACAGCCGCGGAAGGCGTGGTGTATGTCGAATTTCAAAATACTGAGCAGCAGTTTTATGCCATTCGCCGATCATACCTGTAGAGGTGTGGTTTGCCATCGTCAAATAGGGCGCTCTATGGAAATGTAGGTTAAACACTAAATTATTTAGAGGCTGTATAGTGAAATTTAAACGATATAGAAACCCCGTCAGTCGCTATCGCTCCTTCCTTGGGGTTTCTATATTGTTTAAATTTCACTATCCAGCCTCTAACATATATGTAATGTCACATACACTATACTTCTTGACCCTGCCACACCTCACACCCCTACTACAATGTCATGTTGTACAATTTCATGTATGTTTAATGATGAAAATGATTGAAATGTTTGACATGAACTATTAGTTAGAGGCTAGATAGTGAAATTTAAACGATATAGAAACCCCAAGAAAGGAGCGATAGCGACTGACGGGGTTTCTATATCGTTTAGATTTCACTATCTAGACTCTAAATAACTTAGTGTTTATCCTACATTTCCCTAGAGCGCTCTATCTTGCACTGGGAAACCACGCCTCTCCAGGTTTGATCGGCGAATGGCATAAAACTGCTCCTCAGTATTTGTCGAAATAAATCACGCCTTCCGCGACTGTCAATTGCATGCCAACAATCTGCCATACCATATTTGGAAGAAAAAAACTGCACTACCCAGTGATGTAGATTAAAACGTCATTTTTGTACGTCACATATTAGCTTGCTTTCAATTTGTACCCGTCATATTATTCCTAATGGGGTAAAAGGTTAATATAGTTTAGTTTCTTTCTCCATAACGATGTTAGGACAAAGGATTAAACCCTATAACCCATTTAATTGTAATTCCGTTTTATTTATTTCTGTGTCATAAAGCTTTTTAAAGCATTGTGACGAAAGGGGAAATTGTCCGCGACAAACGGGATCTCCTTTTATCACATTGTTTTAACATTTCACATGTCATAAGGAGTTCAAATAACCCTGTTTTCTCCCCCGCGACGTCACAGTGATCTTTCCATCGCTACCTCACGCTAGGCTTACACGTGTCATTGATTTGAAGGTAGAGCCTAAAACTACCTATTTATGCGCATGCGTGATACCAGAGTAATAGTCTCATAGAGCCCAGATAGAACACTCAAAATATAGGTTAGAGGCTAGATAGTGAAATTTAAACGATATAGAAACCCCAAGGAAGGAGCGATAGCGACTGACGGGGTTTCTATATCGTTTAAATTTCACTATATAGCCTCTAAATAATTTAGTGTTTAACCTACATTTCCATAGATCGCTCTATTTGACGCTGGCAAACCACGCCTCTCCGGGTATGAAAGGTCGCATACGTAAAACCGGGAAGGATGGCCCACCATTCGTATGCTATTATTGCACGCAAAACTTCATGCAAGCCGTGAATGCATCCAAAAGTACCTGCAGACCTGCTACCTTTTTCACAATATTTCAAAGTGTAAGCCCTATAGCAATTTCACTGTAAACTTGCCAACATTTACCGTTTACACTCCACATTGACAATCCTGGGAATAAACATTGAGCATGGAGGCCAAAGGTCGTGACCCTTTAGTTTCGAACTAGCTAAATTGCATCTTTTTACAATATCATGCTTTTTGAGGATACCTCAGGTGCCATTGCCTTCAAATATGAGGTTGAGTCTTACCCTCTCCCACCATTTCTATTTTTGGCCATGGCCAATTCGCATATTTCTGTAGGGAACTGTTGCATGCTACCTTAAGGACAAACCAAAACATTTTTTGAGCTGCAAAAACTCTTTCTTCTAACATCATATACTATTTCTCACTCAATTCAGCAATTAAAACCTAACATTTATTTATAAAAACCTTTCCCTTTTCATATCAAACACTTCATCCAATCCACAGGTTTTCCCCTTTTTTGCTTAGAAATCAAGCACTGAGCCTTATGATGGAGACAGTCTTGAAACTTAGCTCTACATCTTTGATACGGTCTTAAAACTTGATTTCACACTCTGTTTAAACCCGAATACAATACACATGTACAAAATGTCATTTATTCGATGAAGTCTGGTTCTGCTTGTCGAAAGAGAAATGATTTTGACGTGATTTACACCGCAAATTCCATTGATTTTGTACTGAAATTGCTACTTTTTCTGCAATGAAATATCTTTTTGCTACAACAGAACCACATAAACAATACAAAGACCAATATTAAAGATGTATTGGTAAAAAGAATGACACAAAAATTCATTAAAACTGTCATTAAACTCTTCAAATCTATTGATATGCATTCACAGCTAGATTCAAAGACCGACAGAGAAAATATCACTCGACAAGAAAGGCATTGCCAGAATACAAACAGAGCATATATTTTTATCTCTAAACAATAGTCACATTGGTCAAACATGCAAATTCTCTATACAGTGAGGGAAAAGAAGCTTTACCAACAGCCAAAGAACATAACAATCACTTTTCACCATAACTACATCCTCCACGTTGATCCGAATAAATACCAGCAGGGGTAGGAATAACAAGAAAAAAAACATATCAACAACAACAGCACCTCTTTAACAGAACTCACTGATTACCATGAACTCATCATCACCCAACTTGCACCTAAATGCCAGAACATTCACCATTTAGCAGGCAGACTTGTCTTTCATTGTTTTTATTATCACTTTCATACGACAAGTGATTCACATTCATTCACAATTTCTTGTGGCAGAACTGTGAAACATGGACATCACCGCTAAGCTGTGTTGCACTTTTCACAAGGAAATAACCAGGTCGATGAATATACAGCTTCAACCGTTTACTGTGAACAGTGACTCGCAGTATCAGATAACCATGTTCATCGGTTTGACCTGTCAAATCTACTCATTCACCACAATAGGCCACAGTCTTGTTGGTTAAATATGTCTGAAAACTTTGGGCTGTTTCAAGAGATAATTGGGACCTAAAGAATGCACTTTCCATGCCTGATTTGTGGAATTACAGCTGCAGTATCAAATCGAAAGTATTTAACACTTATCTGTCCATTTCCTGCCTAGAAATCACCAAAAATAGATTCTCCATGTCAAATATCACTAAACCTTTGTGATCAAGGCTGCCTTGGAAAAAGTCATTTTTTTTTGTATTTGAGTTACTTCCCTTTCTAAAACTCCTTTTTCTTGCTTATATTTTTACCTCGACGCAGACAAATGACCATTTTCTGACCAGAAATAGTGGGAAGTACTAGAATAAAGTCATTTCAGGGAAATTTCTTCAACATGTGAAGATACTGTATTTAGCTTAAGGTAGCAGCACACGGTTTATGGGGTCGAATCGTCTGCTGTCGGACACCCAATCCTCTTTAAACCAAATTTCACCCTTCACAGTCTATCCGAAACGACAGGAACCATTTTGTTGTATTCATGGGCTCTAGTGCTACAAGAAAAGAGTAAAAAATGACAATCACAATAGCATTTATTGTACTTTGCATGATATTGCGGAAAATGATTTGACCGCAAAAACCGATATCAAATCAATCATTTTAGCCGTCAACCAAAAGGTCGCATACGTAAAACCGGGAAGGATGGCCCACCATTCGTATGCTAGTCTTGCACGCAAAACATCATGCAAGCCGTGAATGCATCCAAACGTACCTGCAGACCTGCTACCTTTTTCACAATATTTCAAAGTGTAAGCCCTATACCAACATTTACCGTTTACACTCCACATTGACAATCCTGGGAATAAACATTGAGCATGGAGGCCAAAGGTCGTGACCTTTTAGTTTCGAACTAGCTAAATTGCATCTTTTTACAATATCATGCTTTTTGAGGATACCTCAGGTGCCATTGCCTTCAAATATGAAGTTGAATCTTACACTTTCCCACTATTTCTATTTTTGGCCTTGGCCAATTCGCATATTTCTGTAGGGAACTGTTGCATGCTACCTAAAGGTTAAATACACAATATCTACGAACACCATTAAGGAGTGACAAACTTTCAGGTACAATAAACATGTTTGTACCCATAGGGGTAAAGTTAATAACACATGTAAAGTAAAAGGGGAAATCCCTCTGCTTAAATGGAAACCGATCATTTACACATTAACGATTTTCAAATCTCAATACGTTTAACAATTCAACGAGACAACGCTTCAATGCATCCAGGAAGTTAACACTGTTCTCCCTTTAGGACGAACGACTTTAAACACAATCCGGTAGACGAAAACTGCAACACTGTAACAAACGTTACTTATTACGAGCCAATAATCTCATTCGTCGCAATGTTTTTTATGTTTTTTTTCTGTCTTTTTATATACATGTTTATTCAACATTTCTGTTTCCTCCATTTTTGATAAATGCTAGTTAAGCTAACACCAATTGAAAGAAAGAACATCTGAAAATCATTGTGACTAAAGGAGAATTTAGTCATGATGAGCAAATTATCAATTTGTCGGAATGTTTTTAAACTTCACGTTTGTAATGATCATTATGGTCAACATTTTCAGGGTTTTTATCTCGATATCTTCTGACAATTTCGTCTGTTTTTACCGACCCAGGTAAGGGTAAACGTATGGGATAATATGTGTATATTTACATTCTGCCATATACATTTGGAGAATTCTCTAGTTATCAATACAGTGGTGTTAAAACACATTTAATTTGAATAAATGTTTGAAAGTGTATGCAACAAAATCCTCAGCTTAAAATAGCATCCGTCATGCGATTTTAGCTTAACTAACATCTTAGTTTTAAACTAAAAGTGACAGGACGTTTGTATAAGTTAAAGTGTCTTTGCGATTAAACTATGTAAGCAGAAGACATCGGTAGCAAGACAAGACTACAAGTTGAAGTTTGTAAATAAAGGATTTCGGGGCTGACTTTTATATTGTACTGTATGTAAGTTACTCTTACTGAAATTGAAGAAGTTAATAATTTATAACTTATTGTAAAACAAGCTTACGTTACATGTTGTACTTGTCTCTTCTTAACTGTTTTAAGAAAGAAACTTTAGAATTTGAATTTCGTAAGTCGGGCCAATGTAGTGGACTTAGAAATAAGGAAGTTTTACTGGCTCAAACTTATACAAGCAAGAAGGTAAAAAGCGAGTATACACATAGCAAACGTTACGTGCTGTAGGTTTATTGTTTTAGAAAAAAAAAACATTTGGGGTCTGCTACTTATGACATTGTGTTTCATTTGATCAAGCTGAAATATAAATACCTTAAACCGTTTCAATAAAAAGAGATGTGTTTGCAAAATTCGGCAGGCGATCTAGTGAAATAATGAATATATCTTTATTACAGAAAACACTGTAAGTCTTCATCTGATAATTGATTAACTTTCGTACATTTGCCTCGTTGGTAGAACTGAAGATTTATGCATTTTAAATGTTTTTCCGTTTCATATAGACTGTAAATATAACTAAACAACCATATGGTTAGTAAATTATCATTTTGTTGTAAAGTTTTTAAGCTTCACGTTTGTAATTATTGGTTTCGTCAACATTTTCCGTTTTTTTTTTCCGTTTCGATATCTTTTAGAAATTTCTTCTGCTTTCACTGATCCAGTAAAGGATAAATATATGGGATAATATGTGTCTACAGTAAAATCTGTGAACAACAGCCAGAGAAGGGAAGTACCCAAAGTGGCCGCTGTGCACAGACTGGCTGTTGTTCACAATATTAGCCCTCCATTTTATATATCTCTTACAGGATAGTTGTACATTAAAATGTACATGTAAAAATAAGCATTGTTTAAAGCATTTATCCTTTGCAAATTAATTCACATTTTATCCTTAAAAAAACCAAAAAGCAACAATGTTAGATAAGTTTAAAAACACAAATAAAGAAAGGGTAAGTGATTCATTTTGAGTTTCCTATCATTGCCGATCATGTAACAAATTCACTCTTCAATTTTAGACATCATTTTAACATCCAACTATAAAACCATTGAAAGTCATATTCACTGGAATAATTCGCAAATTTCAAATGTTTTTCTAAATGAAGAGGTCAGGACAAATTAATCTGCATAGAAACGCATCTTGAAACCACTTGTAACAACGTTCGTCTATCTTTTCACAAGGATAGCCACATCCAAATTCGTCCATAACGTTCTGTTTGCCTATAGCTACCCGTTCTATCGGGATGCATCCATTACCAAACTCGTGACCAACAACACGCGAAGAATATTCTGCTTCGAACAACAACAAAAAAATCAACTAGTTCCTCTTTGGAGATAATTTTGCCTTTTTAGGCCATTCAATATAAGATTCGACATAGACAAAATTGCAAAAGAATTTCTAAATGTTATGTGCGAAACTAAAAATACATGATAGCTCTATGCAAAAAGTTGCACTTTGAAGTAGGTGGGGAAAGTTATATAAAAACGATTTTAAACCCTGCATTTTGAAGCAAAATTAGTTGGCCAATATTGTTCACCATAGGAGTATTTCATGACGTAATATTAAGAAACGTCATCACCATGACGTAATTTTGGCTAACAAAATGGCTAGCACGTGGTACCATATAGGATCAAATATTGCGGAGTTTTGTTCCTTTTTTATCAACTAAAAGGTTATTTTGCGTGACAATGCTAAAAATATGAACTTTGAAACAGGACTTATAAACAAATGAGTGACGAAAGTAAAAGTTGAATGAATTAATGCGTTGCTTTGGACGATTTCATGAAACTACGGAAGGATATAACTGTCATAAATTCACTGGATATTCAATGCTTTTCGTGGATTTCATTTTTTTTTATTTGTCTTCTTCTGTGACGTTGAACACCGTTTCAACTTTTTTCTTAGAATAGTATAATGTTATTGATTTTAAATCCTGATCAGGCCTTGTATTCGGCTTACAGTAATTATATGACTAATCAACCCATCTGCTTATATTCTCTATGTGATTTTTTTTTTATTCATTTGCATATATTTACAGAATCTTTAGAAATAACGTTGATAAAAGTTTTCTCATTTGACAGATAGCATAATACTTTTAAAGAAAACTCTTTTGGAAGTGGTTCATTTTAAATCTTTCAATGCCAGGCTCTTTCTTAGGTCTGTTAAGCAGAGGTGCTTTGGTTCTTGAAATAAAACGTCACATTAATTGTACATTCAAATATCATTCGAGCCACAAACTTTGACCTAAGCCGTAAACTATTTAAAGATATGGTAAAGATGTAGCTGAACGTCAGTGGTTCTTTTTGAACTAATTGTCTCCCAGATTTCCTGATAAATTCCCGGAAAAAGAGCCAGAATTATAAACGGGTTCCCTGTAATATGATCACAGACTATGGGGGATATGAATAATGATTTAACTCAGATGAGCACAATCCTGATAACTATACGAATCAGCATTTTCCATCGAAATTAAATATATCAATATTCAATCAAAATTCGGCCTTGATCCAAGAGAAACTTCTTAAGATTGCCGAAATTAAATAAGTTTCTTAACACCTTTATGATCATTATACGCTAATAATCACTTATAAAATAAACCTCAATATTTGCTTTGTTTTTATGAATTGCAACTACAATCAGATTTACACTAACTTTTGTTTAGTCCCTCTTCAGCTTTTCATTACAAAGTCTTTTTTTGTTCTTCAACTTTCCTTTCACAACTGAGGGAAGAGTGCCATTTAACAAACAACATACAAATCAAAGTGAAGCAAAAGGTAAATGATTTAAAAAATCGATGACTTTGATGTTTTTAAATTCATTTATACAACTGTCGAAGTCTAATGGTCTTAAATATCTAGAACCATCACCATCAAATTAATTATTGTTTAGTGTTTGATTTTTATCGGCGTTTTCTCTGTGTTATATGCATTTTTGACTCATACAAGAATTGCATTCATTGTTGAATTACGCTCTCACTTTTTGCATTCATAACAATGTGACGATGTAACATGTATTTCGGTAGTTGCAATGTGGAAAGGTAAATTCTCTCTTAACAGCAATGTCTTTAACGTAACTGTATGGATCGTGACAATAGTTTTTAAGTCACATGTTTAGCAGATATCCCGAGTACAGAACATCAACTTCTTATGGGACTTGGTTTTCATAAGAAAAATGGTGAATATATTGAAAGAGTTAGATATCAAAGCACTCGTCTTTATACACTAACTTGTTAAACTGTTGAAATACCAAAACATAACGTACATGGGGCAGTTTTTTTGCAATAAGTTCTGTGACAAAACGACAAGACTATTTAGGTTGGGATACTGCTGTCATGATTATATTTCTTGCGGATCAGGAGTGCTTTCAGTTGACTGTCCAATAAATGCATGATTAATCGGAAGTGGATATCTTAAGATATAATTAGCAATGTATAGTCAAGCTTGATGACGCTTCTTCCAAGCTTGTCAATATTCAACCAACGGATAACTTTTTAAGATTGCTGAAATTAAGCAAGATCTGAACATCTTTACGTTCATAAAATTACACTTAAATTCACTTAGAATAGAGACTAAAGCTTTGCTTTGTCTTATGAATAGTAACTTTGGTCAGATTTATATTAATTTTATGTAGTTCCACTTCTGCAAAGTATTTTTTCTTTCTTTTCCAGTTTTCCAAGCGTAGTTGAATAAAAAGAATTCCACTTTTAAAATAACAACAAATCTTAGTGAAGCATGAGATTATCGATTATGATATCCAATCATAAAAGTTCCCGTAGATCAATGCCGAATGTTTATTGAATATTGACACACTTGAAAATGCTGATTCTAATATTCTTATAGTTATCAAAACTGTGTTCCTCTGAGTTAGTTTGTTTAAA
This sequence comes from Cerastoderma edule, assembly GCA_947846245.1. Classification (NCBI taxonomy): domain Eukaryota; kingdom Metazoa; phylum Mollusca; class Bivalvia; order Cardiida; family Cardiidae; genus Cerastoderma; species Cerastoderma edule. Next base: position 3,239,674 of record OX401418.1, on the reverse strand, counting down.
CAATCCACTGTCTGAAGATTCTTTTCACCTTTTTTAAGAACCATGCTTTCTGTCAAATGAGCAAACCTATGTTAAAGTTATTTCTGCAAATTCTATAAATTTATGCAAATAATTTACATACTAGATATCACATAGCGAACATATAAAAAAGATGGGGTTGGGTTGAAATACCTACTGAAAGCTGTATACAAGGTCTAATATAGATTTAAAATCAACGAGATGGTATCCACGAAAGTAATTGAAGAATCAGTAAAACTATGACAGAAATGGCCTTCCGTATTTTCATGAAATTGGGCGATACATGCATTGTTTCATAAAATTATTGATTGCTTCACTTATTTCCTTATATGTTTTGTTACAATGTTCTTTTTTTGTGTGCAATTTTTGCAACATAAGCATCTATTCAATAAAAGACGAACGAAAATCTGCAATACTTGATCGTGTAAGGTACCACGTGGTTTCCATTATGTTAGCCAAAATGACGTAATAGTGATGACGTTTCTCGATTTTACGTCATAAAGTACTACTATGGTTTACCATACTGGCCATTTGATTTTGCCCAAAGAAGGACAGGTTTAAATCGCTTTTATATAACTTTCCCCACCTACTACAACATGCAACTTTTTGCAATGAGCTATTATCTATGTCTAGTTTCGCACATAACATTCAGAAATTCTTTTGCAATTTTGTCTAGGTCGGGCCCTTTTTTCGGCTAGATTGAATGGCCTATTTGTGCCGACATGATGGCGAAGAATGGGAGAAAAAAGAAAATCTGTATTGTTTCAGAGGCATTAATATGCTTTGTTTGTGAAACACATATTTTACCCTCCATGTTACTTATAAAACTAAATTCAGTTGCGCTACTTAAAAAGAAAACACCGCCCGTACTAGGAAAACAATTTCTGCAAATATCTTGAGCCTACTAAGCATAAAAAAATTCCCCTAAATTAGCGTGTACAAACTATGACATATTAGGTAATCTTAAGTGTACACATAGGTTTAAATCATCCCTCGTGTCACAGTTTGTGTACTAGGCCACGCGTTATCGACTTTCTTTGTTTGCACATGCTCACTTTTGTGAAACTTTCGCGCCGCATATAAAGTGGCCGTTGCGCAGGTGCGATACATAGTACAAATAAACCAATTAGTGTGGCCGTTGGCTGCATTGCACAGACTCCCGTTAGGTGCAGTGTATTTAAAGAAGGTTAATGTACGGGCGGGCCTGAGCTGGCCGTTGTTGACATATTGGCCGTTGTTTAGGTTTTGTTTGATTTCATTTAGGGGTGTTAAAACACATTTAAATGTTCGAATGTGTATGCAACAAAATCGTCTGCTTAAAATGGTACCCGTCAGTCAATGCTAGCCTAACATCTTAGTTTGAAACCAAAAGTGTAGTGACATTTGTAAACGTTAAAGGGTCTTTACGATTAAACTATGTAAGCAGTAGATATTTGTAGCGAGACAGGATTACAAGTTGAAGTTTGTAAACACAGGATTACGGGACGGACTTCATATCGTACTGTATTTGAGTTACTATTATTCAAATTGAAGAAGTAAATCGTCTTGAGAGAAAATATGAATAATGTAGTGTCCAAACGGAAACTATTGTATTCAAACGAGTGAAAACGACACACCTGAGCATCCATCTTAGTTGTTGACGATTCGATGTTACTGTATGGTCATGTGATCAAATGTTTAGTTTAAACTTATTTATTTTACATTGAATGTGAAACAAATTCTTACACGTTAGATTAATCACTCTCGATTCTGCTTCCTGGATACATAACTAAAACTCTCGCCGAATGTGTACTAACGATGGTTCGCAAGGCAGATTCCGGTTTTCACGGGATTCAAACTCACGCTCTACCCCTGGACCACTGTCCTCAACAAACGTGATCAAACGTTGTGTCAGGAGCATACTAACCGTGGTAGTTCAACATCATATATAATAATGTTTAAACAGCCGAAAGATTACGCATTATAGTCATTTAAGAGCAAACTAGCGCTCAGAAAATCTACAAAACTGTGTAACACGAGTTATAGAATATGATTGAATATGTTGAACAATAACGAATAACCAAAGTTTCATGTCAGTTTAACACCTGTGTTATTTGTTATCTATTTTTCAAAGTGTTATTTTCACAAATGAGGAGCCAACCAATTAAAATTCATTATTTATATTCGAGTAACATCTAATATAGCAATATGCGCTCGGATTAATGAGTGGCGATAACCTGGTTGGAATTATCATGTGGAACATGTACAAATAATGTCATCAATCAAATGTTAACAACATGAACATTCAAAATATAGAATTTCTTAGGTTTTATTGGTTCTCAACGTTTCGCTGCTGACCTTGTTTTTATCGCTATATGAACGTGTTATAGTCTCAATTCCTATGTTAAAAGGAATTTTAAGTCTTTGAAGTTAATTTTCAATTATTCTAGAACTTCCTCAATTTAAATATAAATGAGCGAAAGTATGGCATGGTCTATTTTCACAATTAACACTTGGGATCGGGTATGACACAGGTATGAAACATACATGCGTCATGATTTATTGAGTAAGCAAATGGTAATTGATCTAATTTTACGATAAACCTATTTATGCCATAAAGTCATTCTACAAATTTAAAAAGTCAATTGATATTTCATTTAGACATTAATATCCTATGCTGTAGGTATCAAATAAAGTCGAGAGGATTTTAAACGATCTCCAAAACATATTATTTTTGGTGAGTTTCATATACAGCTGTAACGGAAAAAGCACTTGATGTTCCACATTAAAATGTATGCCCTAAGTTGTGGGTATCGAAAATGTCTAGATGCTTTTAATCGCTTCCCAATGCATATAATTTTCAGTAAGTCGCATGAATCAGGGAAAACCACTTGTTATTCAAAATATGCATGCTATGTTTTGGGTAGCGAATAAAGGTGTGACGATTTTAAATGGTCTTCACTGAATTAAGGTTGTCTAGCGTTGTCAGGGAGAAGGGCATACGTTGTATCCCTTGCGCGGTATAAACAAATACATGAACATCATCATAGGACGGATACTGGATTAAACCTTCCTGGTGATGGGGCAATGACAACAATGACAACAATCGCAGAATCGTTTCGGCTCCTTGTTTTGGTTTCCGTCCGAGGCATGTGTCATAGTTTAAAAAGACTATCTCACAGATTGGGGATATCTTTGTTATAAAACGAAAGAGATTTCCTCTACTTTCGAAATGATATAGAGTTACATAAAATTAGTTCATTGATACACCTTTCACCCACTTTCATAGTTTTTGTGTGGTGGAGATGTAGCGCATTTATATTGCATACACGTTTTTAACAATGATATCAATTTGAACGGCATTAGGTAAGCAAAGGGATTTTTAGATACCATCATCACGAGGGTTTTATGAATGTTTGACTGTGTGTGTGTAAAACCTCATTTTTGTCATGCGAAAGCATCGATATAGTTAAATGTATGCCATCATTGCACTGTTAAGACTAATGGAGTGGAAATTAAAATGGACCATGCTCTGCAAAACAGAGGTTATCGTGCTGTTTTATTGATGAAGTCAAAAAATGACTCCAAAGTGACATCCAATTTTATGTGAACAAAATGTGATTGGAATGTCGACACATATAACAAATGAATTGATTCAACCTTTAGTTCTCTTAACTGACACTTTATTCATATTTTTGACTGTGCTAGATACTCTTTTTGTAGATTGATGATGCATGTCGTCGTTATTTTTTGTCAAAATTAAAGCGACGTCATCTATATCTAAGACGACGCTAAAAAATCATTCTGCCTGCATTGTTTAATTGTACATATAGTCCAGTCATTCTGTAAGTCAACCCACAACTAATTGCAACAGAAACAATTTTGTGATTTTATTATAGCTGAACACTTCCTTTATAACATATAAAAAGTCCTCAGAAATCCCACCAGGGGAAAATACTGAAAAATGCATTTAAACTTTTTGAAAAGTGCGAGATTTTGCATGGTTCGAAGGTACCACCATAGAAAGGTACACAGCGTGAACTGTCATCGGTAAATTTCGAGGTCAACTTGCTGTTGAAAGTCACATGAAATGGTAAGTTGAGCTTATTATCATTTATATATGCCTTTATCTTATAAAGAACATAATTGTATGTTTATGATTACATTTTAGATGAAAAAATATTTTTGAAATAGCCTGCAGAATGCTTTGTAATGGGTTTTCGTGGGTAATTCAAAAAGTGTTTGTTTTGTTTAATTTCGCCCAAAACATCGATTTTATGACCATTCACACTCAAATATATCTTTAAACATGAATAAAATGACAAAAATGCACCTTACAATGACAAATGTATGAAATAAATATAAAATATTTACCTCGGAATAGCTGTTCTTTTTTTTAAACTACGGTGGCCCATTAGTGCCATTGTAGTTAATGATTTGACGAAAACACAAGTTTCTCTTACTCACTCAATTAAATCGATTATGTTCATATGTTAAAATTATTCTATTCTTAAAGCATTTTTTGCAAATAATGAAATAAATCAATTTATGATTTGTTTAATTGATTTTTACATTTGCTTAGTTTCTTAATCTTTGGCAAAATAGATCGAATTGAAGGTTAAAGATGAAGAGTGAAGATGTAAATGAGATAAAAATCGTCGGCAAATATCATCTGGTGGCGATTGTAATTTACTCTGAAGGTGAAAATTCTCTATAAAAACCTTTTGTTTCTTCATATACACAATCTTCTCTTGAAATAGCATCTTCTAAACTGGTACTTTCGTTTTCACTGGCAATTTTAAATATGGGACGAGGAAACTCTCCTTTGTTTTGAAATATTTTTCCTATATTCCCTATATTCCCATGTATCCTGTTATATTGCTAATTATAAGACAAGCGAATGCAAACTGCCAGTATATCATAATCCAGTAGCTTTTACCGACAAAGATGTTGGTTTTACAGATTTTTTTTTTTGTATACAACTATTTTGTTAATGCCATGTGAAGGTTTAAAACTTCTTCAGTACCCGGCTATATAGTATATGCAGTTGATATATACATAGGTCATTTTAATAAAAAAGTATGTTGGTACACCAAAGATCTCAAAAGTCGAAGTCGTTCTTTTCGTCTCTTAATGAACTATTCTGCAACTGATATGGAACAGAAAACCAACAAAATGCACTCTTGCAGATTCCAGTTTAATCATTGGTCAACCAAATTTGAAAGTTGGTTGGGCATTTTTGGTATGCAGTTACCAACCTTTAAGTAGCAGTTTTACTCATAATACACAAACAGTATGCTATTTCATCTTATTTCCTGAAACCTGCCGGTTCAACAAAAGAGAAAACCGGAAAACGATGACTAACACATTCAGGTATGTTAAGTTTTGGCTGTTAGGTGAATTATTTCTCTGGATAGGAAAAGGGTACATTTTTTGAAAATGACCCACATGCATACACGAAAAAACATAATACAGTTTATTGCTTGTACCTTTCTTAACTTAACCATAAATCGATCTTATTCCGATGTAAGTCTCCCATTTAAATTACGTTGCAATGATTGCAAAAATATCACCTTCGCTGAGATGCAAACTTGGAGCGCGTGTACTGTAATATAATTGCATGACAATTGTGCTGACGGGACATGTAGCAACATTACATACATTTAGATAATTTGTTATATCATATTTGAAATTACGCACTGTTCAAGGGTAACCACTTCAGATAAATTCTTACAATTTTGCGTCAACATTCGATGTTAACGGCATGGGTAACCACTTCAGATAAATTCTTACAATTTTGCGTCAACATTCGATGTTAACGGCATGGGTAACCACTTCAGATAAATTCTTACAATTTTGCGTCAACATTCGATGTTAACGGCATCAACAACTTTCAGAAAAAAAAAACTAATATCAGATATGTTGTCCACTTTGACTTTACATAATGCTTTCACATGACATCAAGTAACAGAGACAACAAAAATCTTAGCTTTACGAAATATAATAGTTTAGAGACTGCAAAAACTCGAAGGTTGCCGAAAATCAATCTGATTTGTTGTAATCGAGGATCGATTTGAGCAAGGAACTTGTAATGTGTTAAGTCATGCTGTATGACGTGATGTACGCACATGTTTCAACTTGTTTAATGTCGCCTAATATTGCTTTCCCTTTTTGTTCTTTGTATGTTTATGTTTGTTTGTTTCCATCTTTATAGGTAACATGATGTATACAATTAGTGTCTTTGATTACAAAATGGTATCGGGCTAACCGGATGTATTCTTACGCCTTGTTTAATAACGATTCCGATCCACGACACAGAATATCTTGTTTTTTTTTTATATTTGTATACAGAATATACATTATATTTATCACAGAAAACCAACACCAGTGTCATACTTTGGAAAAAACCTCATTTTTAATGCCAAACAAAGACTTTATTTTAAAGAAAAGGGTATAACAACCATTCTTTATTCGTAAAGAATTACAAATACCAACAAAACATTTCAAATCTTCTTTATGCTTACATCAATTACTTTTGTATTATTCTTCAAAGTTCAATGCGCGATGTGTAGTTTGGCGTACCTGTGTTTATGTAAATTAATCAACTATATACAGGTATGCATCGTTTGTTTTACTTTTCTTCAATTGTAAGACAGTTATTTACTTAATAGTGCAAAGTAGACTGAAGGGCTTTCGAGAAATGCTTAAAAACAACAATGGGTAAGAAAACAATAAGACATCCCGTGACCCGAGGTAAACTAGCCGAGTGCAATAAATCATATTTATGTAATATGTATGCCTCTTTCTATATTAGTCAATAAAGAAGTGCCCACTTGTTTCATTCCTTTTTTTCCAGGCAAGTCACGTTTTGCGTGTAGTGTTGAATAATATGACGACCCTACTTTGCTGGAAGAGTAACGCTATCCAACTTCTTTTAGTAACATTATTGTCGGCAAATAATGCATTTGGTGAGTATTTGGTGTAACCATACAATCATTAAAATGTTGATACATTATGTTATCATTTTTGAAGTTTTAATTTTCAATCATAATACAAGATTTTGAAAACAGTTAACGGATTTTTGATATTATTCTTTAGTTTTAGAAGTCTCGTATCATTGGTGAAAAACTATCGACGATTCGGAAACGAACTATTCGCAACATACATGTGATAAACTTTTGATGTAAACCATAACTAATCAATCAACGTATGTTAATGTAATTGTCATTTAAATTGTAGCTTGTAGGTTTTTTTCCTATTGACAATCTGTTATTGTAGAGATGGAAGCATACCCTTAAGTATGCAGTGGTCCTATTGTAATGACTTAGTGTCAGTCGTTCATGGGGAAATGACGTCTCTTCCGAAATCATATTAATAAGTTGATATGCAAAGTAAAACAGCATACTTAATCTTGACAAAAATGACAAATATTGATGTATTGCGCCCCACTTATAGATAAGTTACAAAATAACGACACATTGATACTACAGGAAAACCCGGAGTTTTGTTATCGATTTTTATACTTTAAAAATATTTCAGCTCAAACTTGTAACTGTAAAACATATCGGGGTACTGGCTGTGCTTCGTGTAACACCGGATGCTATCTGAATAATAGACAATGCTATCAATGTTCCGCTAGATGTGTCTCTTGTGCTGACCTGTATAATTGCAATTACTGCACCAAAGGATACTTCGGTCAGTCGTGCCAGTATTCATGTAGTAACTGTAAAAGTAACACATGTTACAAGAACAATGGACAGTGTACAGACGGATGTGTGGACGGATATTATCCTAATACGGCATGGGCGGGCTGTTTAAAATGTTATACACAGTGCAGAACATGTAATAGTTGGACAGACTGCACGGCTTGCGAAGAAGGTTACTATGGTCCTTCGTGCTTGGCAGTATGTAGTTACTGTAACTATAACACATGTAACAAGGAAAACGGCAAGTGTATATCCGGATGTTCGGATGGATATTATCGACAACAAGGAAGAACATACTGTGTCCGATGTCAAAATCAGTGTTTCAGGTGTAACAGTGATATACAATGTACAGCTTGTAACTCAGGATATCATGGACTTTTATGTGGCTCGAAATGTGATCCGAACTGTAAAGATGGCGATTGCGATTTATATACTGGTGAGTGTACGAATGGCTGTGATGATGGATATTACCAGAGCGGCGCTAGTTGTCTTCCAAACTGTCAGATCAATTTTTGTCAAACCTGTACACCGGACAACCAGGCCTGTACTTTGTGCCAGGAAAGATATTATCTCTTTAACGGGAAATGCTCTCAGTGCAAAAGTGTATGTTTGAATGGTAAATGTGACAAAACAGACGGAAGCTGCTCTGAAGGATGTATAGAAGGATTAACGAGTCGCTATTGTAACGATCAGTGTTATTCGAATTGTATCGCTTGTGAACAAAACGATAAGGACATTTGTACATCATGTGAACCTGGGTATTATGGTCAAAAATGTGAATTTGAGTGTAACACACAGTGTGAAGAGGTAGGTGGCGCCAGACCTTGTGCTAAAACAAATGCAGAATGTACTCACGGGTGTGAAAATGGTTATGCAGGGCTAACATGCTCAGACGAGTGCAGCCTTAACTGTTTGTCATGTGACCGATATGATCAACGTTCATGTGACACGTGTAACCCAGGCTTTTATGGACAAACATGTGGTGAAAAATGCAGTTCCAATTGCGGTGAGGCTAACAATACAAGGCCATGCCATAAGGTAACTGGAGAGTGTCTGGTGAATTGTGTGAAGGGCTACAGAGGTCCAAAGTGTGACTTTCCTTGTGAGGCAGGCTGTCAGGACGAGTGTGATAGAGAAACAGGAACGTGTGATCGATGTAAGACAATCTTCTATGGACCTGCGTGTGAACACACATGTAACTCTACATGCTACAATCCGAACAACGGTTCAAGTGTGTGTGACAAACAAACTGGGAAATGTTATTTCGAATGCTCAGCTTCTCAATGTAAGTAACCATTTCCTTTCATTAATATGTCTGCTTATATTGAGTAAAATACCTTTATTAAATGTTTTTTTCATGTAGAGAAAGACTGTATTGTGAAATTGACTTATAAAATGGCGTTTCAAGCCACGTCAAAATATATGTTTTTATTCCAGTATGGGGGAAAACCGGCAATGTTCAAAGAAAAAGATGCCTCGGTTTTAAAGTACACTTCCCTAAAACAATGTTTCACTTTATCTTTCGAGATCACTGTATACTAGGGGTAATGCGCTAAATGTTAAAACTAAATTTCGCTCATTTATTCCATATCAAATTGTATAAAACATTTCTTTGATGCTCGATTTAGTTATGTAAGTAGTATATAACAGGCTGATCAAACAGAATACATGTTTATAGCATATTGAAATTTGTGTATTTTGCTATAAAGACCAACTAATTTGGCCTACAGTTTCAAGAATCTGTAGCAAATAGTTCACGAATGTTTAGAATGTGATATTACTGTTTGTTGGACATCGGCATAGCAAAGGCTGTCAGCAATGTGGGACGCATAAGAAATCATTGCTCTTGCTTCCAGGTGGAGTCTTAAATGGTCAGGAAAGTGCCGCTAAATCAGACAACAATGGAGCAATCATTGGTGCTGCAACAGGATCTGTGATAGTTGTCTTGATAGTCGTGGTACTTGTGATTGTGTTTATCCTGATGAAGCGGAAACGGTAACTTGTTTTGTCATCAAGTGCATTACTTTTTAAAATATTTGTCAGTTGATATTCTACTAATTTAGCAACGTTAACAACATTTTTTAGATCTTGAATTCAATAGCCTTGTTCCTTGAACCCTTACCGATATTACCATTTTTCCACGAACTGGTTGTTTCCTTTTGTAATTCTCTTGGAAATAGATAGCTGATATTGAATAAATCCTATCTTGCGAATAAGCAAAATGCCTGTGAAATTATGTAGATTATTTAACGTGTATGATATTATACTGAGTTGAATAACTTCTTGTAGCTTAAGACAAGCGCTGTTGTTGTGTGTACATGCACCAACAGAAAGTGTCCAACACAACATTGTTTGTGTATTTTTCATATTGAATAAAACAAATAATTATATTTACTGACCAAATACATAATTCATTTTGTACACTAAATGAAAATTATGAACTTTCTTTCAAAATAACGTTTGTTCATTTAAGCTGTAAAAAGGAGATCAATGTAAATATGTTGCTACGGACTAAAAAAACAAACTACAATGACGGACACATTTCTCTTCATCTGGCAAAAACAACAAATGAAGCTCTTGGTTTTAATAACCATGTTGTCTCCACTGATATTTTTGAATTCTAATAAGATTTGTAATGAATTTGACATTATTTTTAATTTGGCTTCGTTAGCCCACAATTTAAAGAGAGATCATTGGTAATGTTTAAACCCATAAGAAACTATGGTATGTTGTTTAACTTGATAATATATATAACAACTTAGTGTTATGTCTAGTCACCAATAGACAGTTGTGGAGTGATAGAAAGTCGGTCTCTGTTACCGATATGCCCGGGATTGATCCGCGGAGCGGCAAGGTACCAGAACTAACCAAGAAATCGGCGCTAGTACTTGTTGTGGACCCACGAAGCACTCATCGTGATTGGATTTGCTAGGCATCGATCTTTTGTCATATATAACTTAAATCAAATCAGTTTAATTACGAGGATTGTTCGGAAAGATCGTAGAATTTTGTTATATCTATGTGTAAAATTGTTCGATATTCTTGAAATTTAATACATGCATGCATTCACCTGTTTTCAACATATACTAAACGTGGAAAAACAAAGACATCAATCTAGCAAGATATATTGGTTACTGTAACAATGTAGTTACCGGTAGCCGGAGCAGGTCGGAAAATGCTAACATTTCAATCATTATCCGCATAATTAAAGCGTGGTTGGTCTCACTCAACGAGTTACAAGAGAGACGACAAAATGGTTGGCAAAAACATATCCTCATGACGCCATTTCCTCTGAATTTCAAAGCATTATAAGGATTTTTACTAGCCCAATCATTTCAATTTGGAAACCAAATATATACCGTCCGTATGGACACTTCTACAACACAAATCGAAATTAATCTCCTAGGTTTTAAGGTACTTAAACACCCACCGTATAACCCTGACCATGATCCATTGGACATCCGAGTTAAAGGGTAACATAGTTCGTCAGCTGAACCTACCAAACATACTCAAGAGTGTTGTGTCATCATTAAGTGAAAGCTGGTATATCGAAACATTAAAAAATGGATAAGTAAACAAAGAAAGTGTGTCGACATTGCTAGTGACTATGTTGAGAAAATGCAACGATTGTTAGACTTACGTGACGCTTGAAATTGAATGACGTCATAAAAACATTACCCTGCTCCGGGTACGTGATATGTACGTTTTTGTATTATGCAGGAACATCTCAATCATTTCTTCAGAAATAGAAGCATATATGTTAAAATTTATGATTATCTATTTTGCTTGATTTAAAAACACTTATATGCTTTTTTATAACAAACTTCTACGAACTTTCCGAACAAACCTCGTTTATTCACTTATTACGTAATTAATAATTCCAGACAAAAAACGTCAAACCCTGGACCTGACGGGATGGAAGGGGGAAACACCGGTATGTACACCGACTGCCGTTCTTTAACAGACCAAAATCCCCAATCAATAATCATTAAATATCTTAAAGGTATAAAGCTTGTATAAGAGAAACATGTCAAATAAGTACGCCTTGTGGTTGTCAGAAATCCATTTCCTTTGTCTTCTGTAGAGCCAGTAATTCTTGAGACCTTCATTCTACCAAATTAACATTTAATATCTTCAAAGGCATGACACCTTTTTCCGTATTTTGGTATAGATGTTATTTATCAAGCATTTGGTATCAGCACCGAAATAATTGTGGTGATGGTCCTAGGCAATCGCCATGTATTAAGTGTATCAATTTTCTAATAAACTAGCACTTTTATAGCAAACCTTCCATTTTCTGTTCCAGATGCTGTTTATACAGTACCAGAAAAGAATAGATCCAGCAAAAAGGTTGAATCGACAGGTGAGGTTTGGGAGTATTGTGTCATAGTATTACAACACCCCAAAGAAAAACATGCGATCCTTCAATATACAACCTTATATTTACAACTTGACCTATAACCTCCCATTTTGTTTTTAAGAATTGGTTCACGAACACAAAAGCCAGTCTACACAATGCACTTACTCTTGAATGCGTTGTTGTATTCCCTTATGACAAACAATCTTATTTCAAACGCACATGCTGCTAAATTTCTATTTTTATCAATCTACATTACATTTCCATTCTAAGATAAAGGGGTGACTATTAAGTTGCTTTTTGGTTATTTGAAATATTATTCAAAGGTTATCAATGGAATAATTTCACATATCAACCATACCTCCAAATAACACAGTCATTGCGTCGAGATCTGTACTTATTATGCACATTTGTGCTCTTTTATTCTATTAAAGAACACGATTTTAACAAATTCAAAACGTTGTGATCGGATTGTACAGTTGTACATCGACCACTCGCATTTACATCTAGTCGATATCGTTCTCTTCCATTAGCACTTTACGCTTTCCCTGACAAGTCTACACCCGTCAAAGCAAATTCCAGTAACCCAGCCGTTTATGAAAATGCTGTGTACTCCAATGTGGAAGATAGATCTAGGGTTCCTACAACTCAAACTCTTGATGCCACTGAGGACGGCTTAGAAGAAATCAATCAAGATGATATTGATAAAGGAACTTTGGCAGGTACTCATACTACTTTTCTGACTAACACGATACGGAGATAATACAATTACGTATTATACCATCTCAAACAAGTGACACTATTAACGAAAAGGAGGACGATGCTTAGAAAATCGTTCAATACAATGTTGTTAAGGAAAACTCACAACATAGATTTGTAACACAATTATTTGTTTATATATATATATGTGTTATTTATATATGAACACTTCTCAAGGGAAACTGGTCATGACAAGAACGACGACGTAGAAGCTATCTATTTTAACGAAATCGATAACTACGCTTTGGCAGTTAAGTTGATTTCATGATTGAAACTCGTCCCGATAGACCGTGCATACAGTACTGATCATAATAACGATACTAGCCTGGGAAAGTCCAAATAATGTGTTATTGATTTCACAATTCCGAAAATTGAAAATGTTAACGACAACTACAACAGTGCTGTAAACATGTAAAGACAGTTCTAAACACATATCTGTACACAAAGCCTATGTAAATGCTCGAATAACGAAGGACAATAAGCTTTAGCTATATTTTCGTTTGATGTTAAACATTGCACATCAAAGCATGAAGCTGACCTCCAACATTGTTTATAACATATGCATTTGAATTGCAGACGTTGAAGGTCCAAAAATGGACAACTATTATAACATATACGGCTTGACCAGAAGTCGGATTCAGTTGGACAAACTGAAAACGTATGTGTCATCTAAAACTACAGAAGGCTTTGAAAAAGAATTCAAGGTAAACGTTTCCTTTCACGATGGTACCAAATAAACCTAGGGCATGCACTTAAACTGATTTGTGGAATTTACTATCTGAAGCAGAGTTTGAGATTTTGTAACATAAGTGTGCCATTTGAATTATATTTGAGCAATGTTAAATATAGATAAATAACAAAGTATTTGTTTTCTTGACACAAAAAACGTACTCGGATACAACATGTTTGTAATAACAGTTTTTGCTGGCGATAAGTTTTCAAGTACAATAGCTATCTTAGATTATAGAAAATTGATGCATTACACATAATTCAAGTTGAATAAATGGCTCTTTAGCTTCCATATTTTTGTTTACAAATTTGCCATACGCAACCAAAGTTGGACTAAATGCAGAGGAAGATAGTGAATGCATTATATCAATGAGAAGCCAGGGCGATAGTCAGAATAAAACCTTATTCAATTGTCTATGCCAGATTTTAGCATATCATATCATTCTGTTCACGTTGTTTTAATATTCTTATACAGAAACTCCCAGAGGGTTTAAATCGTCCATATGATGATGCTGTGAGTACAAATAATGCGACCAAGAATAGATACAAAGGCATCTATCCATGTAAGTTATCACTCAACAAGGAGTAATGTAGACTTTAACAAATATAAACTGAACTCACAATTGTATGGTGTTGTACAGGTTCTTAAAAGGTGAAGAAAGGTCATGAGAGATATGAAGGATGCGTCATTTTAACTTTATCAGTATGGCTTCGCGTTCCTTTTAATCGATGTATTTTGTTTAGTGTTACCGCCATGTCAGAAAATTTTCATTTAAAACAGTTACAGCAATATTATTTACTCCACAATTACCTTGCAAATAGAATATCTGTGATAAATGCCATTTGTTGGTTTTTGATATATTTTTAAGATTAAATTCAATCCCACCGAGATTGTTTATAGGTAGAGGCCGGATACCAATCGGTCAGTGAGGAGAAAAAAATCTTAAAGTAAAAACACTTTAGCATTACAGAAAGTGGTTTATTCATAGCCTTTTCTAACTGGGCTGGTATTCTTTATGAATGTATGTATTCTATTTAGATGATGCAACACGAGTAAAGCTTGAAGGGAGTGGGGGTGATTACATCAATGCCAGTTATATAGAGGTAAGTTGTTTGGCTAATTGATTTGGAGAGCTTCGTCAAATTACGGTTCACATCTCTTTCCTTTAATTAGAGAAAAGTGTTAGCAAACGTCCATTGCGTATTTGATTTCTAGGTTATATTGTTAAATGTCAGGTAATAGCAGGTAATATTTGTATGTTTTTTTTTTCAGGGTTTTGGACAACTTGAGAAGACATACATAGCATCTTTAGGTAAACCATGCCATTTTTATACGTACAATTTCAATCATAGATTTGCAGCATATCACTCAGTTCAGATTTCTATATGCCTGATCTATGCGATATGTTAATTATTGTTTCGACGTTTTAAATTTGTCTTTCAAATCGGAACAGTAATAAGAAGAGAAAATGTCGTTTTAATAGTGGATCTTCAAATTTCGAACATAGAAAATGACATCAAATAGCGTAGTACAGTCGGTCATTCCTTTGATAAACGAGTTTGTTTTATTTGTTATTGGTTAAACTAGTATGTATCCCCCTGGTCTCTAGACAATCAGGTCTTTAATTGATAAACAAAGACTATACTGCACTTATTTATATTTTAGAATAAATAATGCGATTTTATCTTTTTCCAGGACCGATTACAAGGTTCATGAAAGGTTATGTTGACTTTTGGAGAATGGTTTGGCAGGAAAATGTGGACAAAATAGTTATGCTCACAAACTTTGTAGAAGGAACTGTAAGTTTTTTCCAAACGTTCTTTTTTAATCCAGTTATTCCTTACTTTTATTATGATTGTAACTTTTGTACTCACCTACCTGTGTTTTATTTTTTAAGAATTTATAGTCTCAAAAGTATAAGACATACCATACTCAATGTCTTTGCTTACCTTATCATTGTTTGGCTATCAAGATTCTAAGTAATACAGTCGTATTGTAAATACCTTCATACAGACGATGACTAGGATCATATTGAAAAGATAAAATGGGAATTGCAACGATATTTTTAAAACCAAATCCGTTTTTCTTAAACAGTACCATACTGTTCATTGGATGAAATGAAGCGGGATTCGATACGATATGATTTTTGTATATATGATCTATTCAGGAAAAGAGCTGCGACAAACTAAGATCACATTGTATGGATTGAATGGTAATGGCAACGAAACTTTAAAACTAACCATTTTCTTTCATATTACCATATAATACATTGGATCAAATAGTGCAGTCTCTGATACGCTATGATCTTTTAATATCTTATCTATCCAGAAAGAGAAATGTGACAAATATTGGCCTGAAATTGGTCAAACAGAAACGTATGGACAAGCTGTAGTGGAGTGTATCAATGTGGAAAAGTTTGCAGATTTCAATATCAGCAAACTAAATGTTTCCACTGTTTCGGTACGTATTGTCTATCCTATAAAGTTTAGGCCTTGAGAGTTTTCTTACAATATACATATTGAAATTAATATAGCTTCGTCATTGACTATTGGTATATCTTTCAAGTATCGACGTGTCTTATTGTCACGAACAAATGATTGTAGCACTGGTTTGCGGTGAGTGCAAAAAAGTAACCTCTAGTTCCATTCAAAATCAGTGTTTAGATCTGCTTTTAACTATGGATGTCATTATGTGGTTTTTTTTTCATTTAAAGATTAACGATACAGGCATGCCCTCTCTAGGTTTCAGAATGTCATCTCATAATTTGGCCATTAAACATCAAAACATCAAAAGACAGGAGGTTTATTGTCAAAATTGCAATTTATATCCTTTGGAAAAAGGAATATCACTCCCTTCTCATCTGTCCTAAATGTAAAGAATAAAGACAAAACTATTTAAAACGTTATTATAAGACATGGCTAACTTAACAGAAATTTATCGATCGAATGTCAAAAGGATCAACGAACGTTATCAATAATCTAGGCAAATTTATATATAATGCCAAAGAAAGTAATTGTGAATCTTTTAGTCTTACGTGAACTTTAATTGCTCTTCTGTAAAGAATGACACGTCTTTTTGTTTAATTGTAATGCTTTGCTATAAACAATGCATATATGTTTCATGCACTAGAGAAATTATATTGTATTGTATTTAAACGTCGAATAAGCACTATGGCATAAATCTATAGATTCCTTACCGTTCACAATGTATATAAGTATGCATGTATACAGTAAAATAATGGACTCAACCGTCAACTAATTGCAACAGAAACGAAATCTCTTTTAAAGTTATCATGAATGTATAAAAGATGACAGAAAAAAAGTCCTCCAAAATCCCTTCAGGGGAAATTGGTTAAAAACTCGTTTTATTATTGCTACTTTCAGGCCTTTTGGAAAAAATCGCATATTTGTATATATCTACCAAAATGGAACAAAACCCCAACAATTCACACAAAAATGATGTTTTGATAAGCGGTATACTCTATCTACATGTTTATTTATCATTCACATCAGTTTGCCTTCTAGAACTGATTTATTCCTATAAATATTGTGAAATGAAAGGGGTCAACTTACCCCACCCACCCATTAAAACTAAAGATTTTTTTTTCATGTCAATGCATTCCTATATGCTAGAATTCGATATTATCTGGCAAAGCTTGTTCTATAAAACTTAAATCAAAGACAAAACACACCTTTTTGTATTAGATAACTTATATATAAAGACAATCACTTAAATAAGGTACCGAAATCCATATATGCCTATATAAGAAAAACGAAATATATGACACAAGCAATACAATATTCATGGGGTATTTTTTGACGTTTTGCATTTGTTTCGTGAACTTAAAAAACAATAAATGAAATAAAGGAAGAAACATATTGGGAAAAGCAGCAAAAATAGAACTATTCTATTGCTTCTTTCTCACTATGTGCCAGCTTTTCAAAATTAAGTGTACACTCATTGAATTACACATGGAGTACACTATGCGTTAAAAAATAAGGGCAAGCCTAAATTCAATATTGAGGTATCTTTAATTTCGTTTAAAACACAGACCAGATATTCAATTAAAATCAAGATCAGGTATGACCTCCACATGCAGAAATACAAAATACATGCACGACATCGGGGGGGGGGGGTATTACTCATGAAGTGCTGCACCAAATTCCTGAAGATTGGCTGGTATGGGGCGACGTGCGCGGACTCTCCTACCAACAACATCCAATACATGCTCAATGGGAGAGAGGTCTGATTATTTCGCAGATCACTGGATTGTCAAGATGCCCTGTTACCTGACGAAGTCAACTGCAACACGAGCTCTGTGGGGTCAGAAATCATTATCCTGGAAGACAAAGTTTTGACCAATTCTATGTGCAAATGGGACAACAACAGGACGAAAAATTCCATCAATGTGTCCATTCAGGTTTCCAGGAACAGGTACAAGTTATATTCTCCTACCGTAATAAACACCACCCAGACCATGATGCTCCCCCGCTAAAAGAAATCATGCTCCAAGACAGTGGTGCATTTGTATCTCTCTCCCCACGCCGATGCTATCAGAATCGCAGACAGAACCTCGACTCATCCGAAAAGACCACATGACGCCATCGACGTATAGGCCAACCTTAATGTTGCTAGGACAACCGTAAACGATTATATCTCTTCAGCCTTGACATGATGACACCATGAAAAGGACGCCTTGTCCGAGATTTACTGTACTGCTAGAAGCTCGAAGTCCTGTCACGGTATGGATCTCCTGCTTTGGTTATGGTGCGGTTACGAAACAGTTGCGCAAAGCAATAATCCATTAAAGGCGATCTTGCTGGAATGTTGTTTTCCTAAGTTACCCATACCCCCTCCTAATTTGAACATCACCAGTCTGGTGGTGCAAAGCTGCAGGTCGTGCAATAACACTTTTTGACTTCCAAATAAACCTGGCAACATGGTTCTAGGATTCACCAGCTTGCAACATGCCTATGCATTGCCATTTCTGAGCTTCTGAGATACTGCCATGATGGCATATTGCATTGATATGAGACTTTATTGTGTTTCATTTTTATCGTATCCAAGAATTCACGTGAGTGCACGGGCAATACATGTAATGAATACATGCTACAACACTTTATCGAATACGTTCGATTACACGTTGTCATGAGTTTGGGTTTACGGATTATGAAGAGGCAAATTCTCCCTATCCTATCTAGAAAATAGTTAACAGTAATAGGGTTCCCTTTTATTTGCATCACAATATATTTACAGACTCCCTTTTCCATTTTGTATCGTTCTTGCACAATTTCTGCATTAGCAAAGATTGCTCCCCGACATTCCCCACACCCTCAGGAACGGTCAGGAAGGTATGTCTACAAGAACAAGGTTTTCGGTCACACTTTGTTTTACATGAGTATTTTAATTAAAGGCAATTCACAATATCACAGAACTGCTGTTTTTGGAAGTGAACAATCTTCCTTGAGTAAAACCACCTTGTTGGTACCTACCCCTTCACTGCGTTCCTTTTGTACACAATCCTTTCGAGAAGGACAATTTGAACATCCATCAGATACAAATATTGCAGGTTTGCTAATGACATCATCAGAATATGTTCCACGTATATCCGAAGGCAAACGTAAGAACAAAGCCCTATCGTCGTGTACATATTGAACTGACTCATCTAGCTATTTATTGACACTACAGCCAACCTGCGCTTATATTTTATTTATCGAGGAAGGTTTGTCAGCTAGTTTCAATAACCCAGAAGACCCATATTGTGATGGCGGGAAACTACACAGCTCTTTCTTAAATATATCTCCTTCATTGTCATGCAATATATCAACCGGAGCTGTTAAACGCAAATGCGGACCAGTTTGTGCTGCTTCTCCAATTTCTCTTAACGTTAATCGAGAGTTTGGGGTTACGGAATGACTTTAACCTATAAAACTGTGAAGTCATCTGGACTCTGTAGGTAATGTTTGGCTTTAGTTTGAAGATAACATAGGAAGATAACAGAGCTCTAGACTGGGGCTACATTTGTCTGATGGCTTGAATTTACAGTTCTCAGCAATACAATCATTTGGCTTTAATAAACGTGTGTAGTAGGTCAGCCATTGTTTATATATGAAACACAACTTGGAAATGCGATTTGACAAACAAAGGGCTTCTTTTCAAGTTTGTCCTACATCTTTTGAAAACTACTTCACCACAAACCTCTTCAACTGGTTTTTCTTCTTGCATAAGGATTTCATAAATGTTAACTAACATTAAATCATTTCATTGGGTTCAACCTCGCTAAAGGTTTCAGTATTTTTCTTTGGTTTGGAAGTCCAGGTCATGTTTTCAACTTCATGTATTGTGACTTTCTCTCAAAGCAATGCAGTATTAAAAAAGATTCCCATAAGTATTACATTTAAGAATTTATTCAGTAGGAAATGGCCTCAAGTTGCTCTAGAAATAACCGTGTCATTGAACATGTGAATCACCACATTTTGAGAAATTCTGATAGTCTTGTTCTCCCATTTATTGTCCAATAAAACGGGAGTAGCTCAAAATGGTATGGAATCGACAATGTTAATGTGACCTTCTTGCACTCTTGATAGTACTATCAATTTTTACCTGCAAATGGAAAATAGGTAAAAAGGCATTTATCATCACTTGTGCGTTGATTTTGTCTGCAGCATTTTTAATATATACTATTCAGCTAACATCACTGCAAATGAAAAATATTAAATTAAGCACAACCACACTTGCTTTATCTTTCTTTTGATTGAAGGTTGTACTTTAGCGTATTTCACCTTAATTTTCATAGTTCATACAACATATGTATTAATGATGAATAACAATTAAAAACGTTATAAGAACAAAAAATGTGACTATAATGATATCTTTATCATACAATAGGTTATAGTAATAAATGCACCTTCAGAGTAAATTACAATCGCCACCAGATGATATTTGCCGACGATTTTTATCTCATCCACATTTGATCTTCATCTTTAACCTTCAATTCGATCTATTTTGCCAATGATTAAGAATTAAACAAATGTAAAAATAAATTAAACAAATCATAAATAGATTTATTTCATTATTCTCAAAAGATAATTTAAGAATTAAATAATTTTAACATATAAACATGATTGATTTAATTGAGTGAGTAAGAGAAACTTGAGTTTTCGTCAAATCATTATCTACAATGGCACTAATGGGCCACCGTAGTTTTAAAAAAAGAACAGCTATTCCGAGGTAAATATTTTATGTTTATTTTATATATTTGTAATTGTAAGGAGCATTTTTGTCATTTTATTCATGTTTAAAGATATATTTGAGTGTGAATGGTCATAAAATTGATGTTTTGGGCGAAATTAAACAAAACAAACACTTTTTAAATTACCCACGAAAACCCATTACAAAGCATTCTGCAGGCTATTTCAAAAATAATTTTTCATCCAGAATGTGATCATGAACATACAATTATGTTTTTTTTTATCAGAAAAGGGCATATATAAATGACAATAAGCTCTACTTACCCTTTCATGAGACTTTAAACAGCAAGTTGACCTCGAAATTTACCGATGACAGTTCACGCTATGTACTTTTCTATGGTGGTACCTTCGAACCCTGCACTTTTCAAAAAGTTTAAATGCATTTTTCAGTATTTTCCCCTGGTGGGATTTCTGAGGACTTTTTATATGTTATAAAGGAAGTGTGCAGCTATAATAAAATCGCAAATTTGTTTCTGTTGCAATTAGTTGTGGGTTGACTTACAGATTGACTGGACTATATCGATACATGTGTAAAATGTATGTATTTGCAATCGGGAAATGAAAAAAAAAAGAATGTCCTTGATTTAATGATATTTTCTTATATTGCTTCCCTGATGTCACGCTTCAATCAAACGGTAAGCTGTACAACCAGTTTATATACGAAATGTCCAACACACTGTTCTCATTGTTTCGAAACAAAAGAACCGTCTCCGAAACACATGGTGTAAATGATAATGAATACAACACTCTGGTTTTCATACAAAATATTTGACATATTTTCACTATTCGGTAACGTGTTCAAAGTTACTTGTGACATGAAATGAACTTATTTATGTCATAAATCATCTGTTAAGTCTTTTATCAATACATATTTAGTGAAGGATGGTAATATCATGGACCATCTTTAATCTATGTGAATGTACCATATGCCAACCCTAAATTTTACATCACTTTCGATGTGATTTCATTATACTCGGAAATTACAAACATATTCAATTTATCTATGAGTGTTTACTACCCCTTTGGTGTCTGCTACATGAGATATTTAAAGGAACAACATGTCTAAATGGTTATGTATAACCACGAGTAGATCTTGTAAACCTATTGTTTTCCAATTACAAAACAATGGATGACATGTATTGTCACGTTTACATTCCAAAATGGCCGCCCTCGTATCTGTCATTTATACACACTGGGAATACTTATGGACTTCTTATACATTGGTCTCGTTATGAAACTATGAATTGTTTTGTTGCGATAAATCATATGGGAAACAACACGACCTAACTTACCCAATAGTAATAAAGCGTATATTTTGCGTACTCAGAATTCAAAGACGACAACGATCCACCATTTCCATTTTACCGCCTGGCCGGACAGAGGAACTCCGAGTAATGTTGTGTCACTCGTCGAGTTTCGGGAATCCGTAGAAAGGGTTAAGAGCACCACTAAAGGACCCACTGTTGTTCATTGCAGGTACGTGACTAAAGATTCTGATAAACAGCTGCTCTAACAAATAACGAGATAAAATGAAGGAACGTTCATATAACGAGTAATCTTTTAAACAGTATATCGCGATCAGGCATACGATATATTGTTGTTTGGATGTCTCACCTAGTTGTAGAAGAACTGCGCAGTTTCTTTCTATGTCAAACGCATGCTAGAATTTGCCATATAAACATGATCAATCATCATGTTGCAGAAATATATGTGTCATTTGATTATGGCATTATGACTGATAACTGGTTTTAATGAAACATATAACTACTTCGATATCTTTAGAAAACATTGATGGCACTTAAAATAAAAAGTATAAATTGTAATTTGATGAACTTTTTAAATATGTATGGGTAAAATCGTTCAGGCAAAGTAGATGGACATCTTCATGGAAATAATACTAATGTACGGTAAGGATATTTCGTGTCATAAGTGTGCTTACATTTATCAATAGCCAGTTCAAAATTGTAACTTGATGAAAATATACAAAGTATTATGCGTATGATGAATATTATCCCAAAGACTCTTTCTGTGTTTTGCAAAGCGCTGGTATTGGTCGTACAGGTACTTATATTGCATTGGACATCCTTACACGAGAGGGTCAGACGGAAGGATATGTGGACATATTTGGATGTGTGCTCAGTCTTAGAGGACAGCGTGTTGGCATGGTGCAAAATGTGGTAAGATTGGGTTTTAACACAATAGTTGTTTTCGATATACGTCTGGTAACATTGTCTTTATCAACTTCGTGCCTATCGATTCATTCAATTTCTTTTTTATTATTATTGGTCAAGTTGTCAGTCGTTATTGCGGTTACTTTTATACTCATCAATATGCTTTGGGATTACTATTGATCTAAGGGCTTTGCATGAAAAACTATTGGTTATTTTGTTATCATGCAGGAATTAAATTTAGTTAGTTGTAACGCATAGAGTAGATATTTTAGATGTTTTAACTTTCATAATTTGTTCATAATATGAATATGTCTCTCTTGGTTTCTAAATAAACATATATGCATTGTAACTTGTGTTGTTAGTTGTTTTAATACATCTTTCGAACTACTATATATGTTCACTGTATTGTCACAAGATGTACTGCATATATTCAAGGACCAATACCGATATCTACACCATGCTATTGAACATTCCCTAACGACTAAATGTGAACAAATAGAGAACGGGAATTTCTGCAGGGTTTCTTCTGATCAAATTGATGAAAGGTTCCACGTAAGTATTGAGAGCATTTTACTCTAATATAGTTATGCATTTGTTCATATGTTTGGTTATTCAACTATCATACTGAATTCTATAATGAATTCATCAAAATGTAGTATCTGCATCTAGTTGATTATCACTCTGATTAATAAAGTATTCTTCTAATTCGATTGTATGAGCATACTTTTGAAGAAATCGTGGCCAGGTATATTCTAAAAATGAATAATCGAGATATTTTACGTTCGTATATTTGCTATTACTTTCTCAACATACTTGTCTAATAAATGACTTAGTCAAAAGAAAACGTGTAATGCTAAAGAATAAGAAAGCGCATTGGCTCATCGTTAGCGTATAAATCGCTGAGCAAAATAGTTTCTTTGATAAAGACAAAATTTATCTCAAGTATTAGGCCAATATAAACTGCAATGAGTCATACATGTTCATAATACTTGCAGCTTTTAAAAGATATGAAAGAATACAAAGATGAAGAAGAAATTAAGGCTGTTGAGAAGAACAAAAAGGACGAACACAGAAACCGCAAAAGAGCAGATATTCCTGGTATGGTTTTATTGTGTCACTTAGTTGTTACAAAAATCATCTATGAAATAATCAACTTACGTTATTCGATTTTTATAGAATATCCTTAATTATGTCATCTAAAACATCAAAAGTGAAAGTATGCATGATTGTCGAATTCAATAATGGCGTGGGTTTTTAAAGCAATTGATTTTCGACCATAAGACCTAAATCGTTATGTCATATAGCAAAATATGTACATGAAGATATATCAAACGTAAGAAAGCCGTACGCAACAACAGGAGACAATGATCTCCACAAAAGAGTATCAATCATTTATCCTAACGTTTATTGGTAAAAGCGTTTAATGAATTATGGATCGGCATCGTTTTTCATTTTCAGGAGATGTTGGAAGGCCAAAGCTCTCAAACCATCACAAGAAAACAGGGTCACAGTACATAAACGCTGTATATGTTGATGTAAGTTTGTAGACTTTTTAGACTCTTCTATGTTAAGTAACGTGTATTATATGTTTTCCAATACACACAACGTCAAGTATTGTGATATATTCTATGTGTGTTCTACCAATGCCTTCTTAAGCCATTAACTGGTAGCGAATAATTGAATTTACATCATTATCCGATGGCTTAGTTTCCTTTTTATATGTGTTAATCATTTGTATAGTTGGGCACATGCTGGTATTGTAATTCAAAACGTTGAAAGTTCTTTTTCTTAGTGTAACCGTCTCTTCTCTCAAGATTAGGTAGTTGGGGTTCGTTGATGGACCAGGCATAATAAAGAAACAAGGCCGTAGTGGGAGAAGCTATCTATTTTTGGTCTATTTCCACTCAACCATTCCAAATAAGAAATACATACAACCTGAAACGACATATACACGTAACTAGAATAGGTTCTGGGTACTCACAGGTTGAAACATTATAAACATTGTATTTACAAGCATTAACAAGCATTCGAGTACTAACTTACCAATTTATGGAATTGGATGTGTGGTAATTCTATGGTCACTCCGGACTCACACGGACTCATACGGTGCTCTGTAAAACAGTGAAGTTGGTAAGGTAACATGCATCCTTTGTTAGAATTGTATTAGAAGAAAGTAAGAAAAGTCAAAGTCGCGAACACCAATTACAAATCCGAAACACG
Source organism: Cerastoderma edule (assembly GCA_947846245.1). Classification (NCBI taxonomy): domain Eukaryota; kingdom Metazoa; phylum Mollusca; class Bivalvia; order Cardiida; family Cardiidae; genus Cerastoderma; species Cerastoderma edule. The sequence goes on along the minus strand of OX401418.1, from coordinate 3,214,484 downwards.
ATCAAACCAAACCGAAACTTGAATGGACGTACATTCAAAGCAAAAGAAAAGATACACAGACGACAGAGAGGAAAGCATTCGACGCAATACCAACCATGGCTGACCATTACTTACGACACACAAACTCGTTCCAATTCTTTAGTACCTGCACCTTCAAATGACAATGGTGAACTGACTACGTGACAACTTTATCACATGACCATCAAATCGGTCACGTGATAACAAACGCGGGAAATATAAAACAAACAATAGTTATGCTAAAACACGGGCAAAATACGATCTGAATCGTCTAGTTACACACTCCGCCACTATGAAAAATTGACGTCCCTGTCAATGTCCAAGTCTGTAATAACAGTCAAGTCCTCACCTACTTATATTAACTTATCGACCTATCGTATTACTTTCTAAACACAAAAATAAATTGCATGGTACAAAATTACTTTGGCAAAATTATACTAGGTACAAAAATAACATTGGCAAAAAGAAAATAAGTAACAACAAAATGTTATCTGGTTATACGTTATAAAAGTCCTGAGACGTTTACTCATATCTTCAACTATTTCTTTGTTGCCTCTCCTCCTCCTTTATAAAAAGCGTCTTCGCTTTTCACTACTGTGATATTTGAAAAAACAAAAAACACACACATACCAAGTAAACCATAGTAACTTATCAGCTGAAATAATCTAAATTGTTAAAAACATTGATATTAAAAAAATCTATAAAAACATCAAAGCATGATGGCTGCAACAATTTTGTGCGCTGTCTCCGAATCCATCGTATTCAATACACCTGAGCGTATTAGCTCGTCTAATGCCTTAAATTTATTGTCAATTGGCCTCTGGTATGTCCAATTCGCAATAGACTGGCCATATCTATCCGGGGCTTTCTTTTGTCTCGTCGACCGTCTTGGAGCTGGTACAGGCAAATCTTGTTTCTCGTTTGCGTCACTGTCGGTGCCAGATACACTTACATCATTCTCCGCGATCCTAGTCTGATTGTCCTCATCAACTGGTGTCTCTTCTTCATTTGGTGCTTGGTTGTCGTCAGACATATCCTGCTTATCCACATCTCGTTGCTCAACCCAAGGTTCTTCTGCGTTAACCACGCTTCTTGCCTCCGATACTGTAGGTTCTACAGTAAATTGTTCCTGAACATCTTCAGGAGTGGGTTCTGGATCTTCCCCGCTTGGAATCATGTCAGTGACGATCTCATGGGCGTCCCCATTATGGCATGTGCTCACAACATAACCATCATCACTGTCTGAATCCTCTTCCATGACGTCATGATGTCTCCTTGAATTCATTTTCTTTACTCTCTTCGATCTCTTCCTCGATGTCGTTATCGAGTTCGTCTTCTCCTTCAATTTTATAAAGAAGGTTTCTATGAAGTGTTTTCTTTAGGTCTGAGTTTTCTTGCTTCACAACAAAAACAGGAATTTCATGTCTGGGTTGGTCAATGATTTTATATGATTCTTGTTCGAATTTGTCTTGTATCTTGTGCTTTCCGTCAAACGCAACACGTTTCACCAACACATGATCTCCAATTTCTAGCTTTACTGCCCTAGCCTTTTTGTCGTAATACTTCTTTTGCTTCAGCTTCGCTTTTCCTACATGGTTCTCGACGATTTCTCTTGTTTCTTTCATGCGTTCTTTCAATTCTTTAATGTAGTCGGTAGTTGATTTGTTTCCTAAATTTGCATTGATGTTATCGAATTGTAAGTCTACCGGAAGCTTTGGTCGACGTCCAAACATTAATTCAAATGGTGCAAATTTTGTTGATTCGTGCGGAGTACAATTATAGAAATAAACCAGAGAGTTTACATATTTCTTCCAGTCCGCCTTCATTTCTGGCTCTAGTGTTCCCAGCATGCCAAGGAGGGTTCTATTGAATCTTTCAGGACCTGCATTGCCTTGAGGGTGATATGGAGTGGTGTGAGATTTTTTTATGTCAGTTAATTTACACAACTCATGCAATATCTCGCTCTCGAAATTAGCTCCTTGGTCAGAATGCAACCGTGTAGGTATTCCGTAATTAGTAATAAAGTTATTGTAAAAAGCTTCTGCTGTCGTTTTAGCTGTTTGGTTTTTTGTAGGAACTGCGAGCGCATACTTAGTGAAGTGATCCGTAATTACTAGGATATTACCAATATTTCCTTTTGATGGTTCTAACGTTAAATAATCCAGGCAAACTAATTCCAATGGATATGTTGTATTAATGGATACCATTGGCGCTCTTTCATTAGTTGAAGATTTCCGTCGTAAACAACGATCACATTTTCCTATCCAATCCTCCACATCATTCGATATTCCGGGCCAGTAAAATCTTTCTCGTAGGCGCTTCAATGTTCTTTCTTTGCCAGGATGGCCGACATCATTATGTAATCCTTTTAAAACTTCTAATCTTTCTTTCATCGGTAGAACAATCTGCTCGATGACTGACTCATCGTCTTTAATTCTACGAAATAGTATTCCTCTTTTCATGAAAAAATTCTTAAATTGTTTCTTCATAGTTAAATCGTCTTTGCTGTAAACTGTCTTTGGTATAATATTATCAATGACTGCAATTCTCCACCTTTCAATTAGTCTATCTTCACGCTGAGATTTGCGTATTTCTCTAACTTCTTTAACTGCCAATGATTGTCCAGGAATTTCCGTTGCGTCAATAATGTTGATGCTGCAGGCTGGAATCGTCTCAATAAATGGGATTGTTGTACATGACGAGCATATAGCCTTAACCGTCTTGTCATCCATGCCAATGACCTCGTCTTCAAATGGATATCTACTCATTCCATCTGCATCTGTGTTTTTCAGTCCAGGCCGATAAAAAATTTCAAACGAATATTCGCCCAAAGCAGAGGCCCAACGATGTCCTGTAGCATCTAATTTTGCAGAAGTCAAAATATACGTAAGGGGATTATTGTCCGTCAACACTTTAAAATGGTTCAACGTTAGATAATCAGAAAACTTCTCTGTAACAGCCCATTTTAATGCCAAAAATTCTAGTTTAAACGCACTGTAATTTCTTTCAGATTTTGTTAACGATCTGCTGGCGTAAGCAATCACTCTTTTCTTTTCATCCTGAGCTTGATAAAGGACTGCTCCTAATCCTTTTGTTGATGCGTCGATGTGAAGTTCAAACGGCAATTCAAAATCCGGGTAAGCCAATATCGGTGGTGACGATAATATTGTCTTCAAGTCATCAAAAATATTTTGTTCTTTAGAACTCCATTTAAAATCTTCCTTCTTCTTAGGTCCTCGTTTCTTTGATGTATGTGGTAAAAGTTCAGATAATGGTTTCGTTATCTTACTAAAATCCTTAATGAAACGTCTGTAATAACCCGCAAATGCTAGGAAAGATCGTAGTTCATCTGAATTTGATGGAGTTGGCCAATTTTTCACTTTCTCTATTTTGGCTGGGTCTGTTTCAATTCCTTCTGCACTAACAATGTGGCCTAAAAATCCTATTTTTTCCTTAATGTAAACGCATTTCTGTGGTGCAAGTTTGATATTGCACTGTCTCAATCTGGTTAAAACTAAGTCGAGGCGATAAACATGTTCCTCAAATGTGTCGGCAAAGACTATTAGATCATCTAAATAAATAACACAGATGGTCATATTATAATCTCCCAGACACTCTTCCATTAAACGTTGATAAGTAGCAGGTGAATTCGATAATCCGAATGGCATCCGTGTATATTCAAAAAATCCAAGAGGTCCAACAGTAAAAGCTGTTCTTTCTTTGTGACTGTCTTCCAGTTCAACTTGATGATAGCCTGACTTCATGTCTATAGTGCTAAAGTATTGACTGCCTTTCAAAACATCAAAAATTTCCTCTATCCTTGGCAAGGCGTGTGCATCTTTAACTGTCCTTGAGTTTAACGATCTATAGTCCACACACATTCTCAGGCTTCCATTCTTTTTCCGTACTAAAACTACATTACTGGACCATGGCGATTTCGATTTTCTTATAATACCAGCTGACAAAAGTTGTTCCAAGTGCTGTCTTACTTCCTCAATCATCATTGGAGGTATCCTTCTGTGTCGCTGTTTAAAAGGTGTTTCCTTTCCATCTAAGAAGTCGATGCGATGTTTTATCAGGTCGCAATGTCCAATATCATCGTCATGTTGTGAGAAAATATCTGAGTGTTTCTGAAGAAGGTTCCTTAGTCTTTCCTTTTCCTCGTCTTTCAAAATATTGTCTTGATCTATAGACACAGAGTCTAAAATGTCTGGTCTATCTGTTGTATGTTCAATGTTTCTGAACACTTCCTCTGCTATCCTAACAGGCTGAATCTCGCATATAATGGTTTTTGGAGCTATGGTTATAGTATTAGTTGTTAGATTTGACAAGTTCACGGTGAGTTCCTTTCTCTTTCCATTTTCAAAAAGTATGACTGCTGGTGTCACATCAATAAACTCCGGTAAACCGTTATCAGGTGATTCTTGGATGATCGCTGTCGTGTTTGGATAGTTCATTTCTTTATCTGTATAACCTTTTATAGAGATGCTTTGGTTTGGTCTCAGAAGAACCTTGGAGTTTTCTGCGCATCTAATAACAGCTATTGTGTTTTTCTTCTTCCTCATCTCTTTCTGTCTAACCACTATTGCTCTAAAGCATAAAAACCAAGACGTGTTTAAAGTTGCTTTCTGCATGAATTGTTCCCCAATCCTCGATTTGCAACTATCCATCAATTCGTTGAGTATGTTTGTCCCTAAAATAACAGGCGTCTTTTCTGAGTAAGGAGTGTCAGGTATAACAAGAAGTAAACAATGTTCTAATTCTGTTTCCGGAAGTCCTGATGCTACGTTTATCTTAACTTCAACATATCCTATATACGGCAGCTTACTTCCATCTGCACATTCAATATTTAAAAAATCTCCAATGTTGTAAATCTCTATGTCACTCAGGTGTTCTTTGACGAACGAATGTGAAACTACACTGACACAACTACCAGTATCTAATAAAGCTGTTGTTTCCAATCCATTAAGTCTTATCAAAGTTTCGTTTGCTGTTCCTACTAATCTGGGATCGTTTTCAAACTTACTCACATTTGATCCCGCAATATGAGTATTTAAGCGTTTGGGCAACTGTTTTGTTTATGTCCAGGCTGTTGGCAATTGTAACAAACAACTTGGTTTGTGTAAGAGGGGCAGTCTCTCTGTAAATGTCCTTTTTCTTCACAATGCCAGCATGTTGGCTTAAATGTTTGTGTACTAGTTGGTCTTTGAGGTTTGTAGTTTCCTCTGCCTCTTCCTCTATAGCCTGAACCACCACCTCGATGACCACGTCCTCTATAACCTCCTCTATAGTTGCCTTGCTCCTGGTGTTTGTCATCCTTTTCCTTCTCAAGTTTATCAATCCTTTCATTCAACTTCCCTAACAGCTCTTTGATCTCTTTCATATCATTTGACTGTGTCTGTATATTCGCTGTAGCAGCTTTGCATGTTGTGGCATCCTCCTTATTCGTAAGTGTTGTCTCTAATTTCCTGATTTCTCGTTTAAAATCATCATAGTTTGCAATTTTATCAAATTGATACATGGACATAAGTTTCAGATCCTTCTTAAGTCCAGCATGTAGAACTTCCTTTAAAATTGGTGTATCGGACCTTCTTAACGCTTCTAAATGAATAGCAGAGTCGAAAATTTCTTCTAGTCGCAAACAATAAGACGTCACAGACTCATTCTCCTTCTGTTGACAGCTGTAAAATCTCTTCATGACCATTTCTCTTGACTCTACTGATCCATAATCACTATTCATCTTTTGAATCACTTCTGCGATTGTAACTTGAGGTCCCAATCTTCTTAACAAGTCTCCCGCTTTACCTTTACATGCTCTTCTAATTCCTAATAAAATCTGTTCCTTGGTAAAAGTATTTTCATGTAATAGCACTTCAACTTCATATCTAAAGGTATCCCATGTTGCTTCTCCTTTTCCTTCTTCACCGTAAAACAAAGAAAGTTTTGGGTACTGGTAACTCCCATGTCTTTGTTCAGGTTCTGTTCTAAGAACTTGAGGTTCTTGTTTGACTCCACCAAACATTTGTAGTAATTTAACAACATCTTCTGTTGAATCTAGTTTAGGTTTTATACCTAATAGGTGAAGTGCTTGAAGAAGTTTTTCTTCATCCTGTGTAATACCTCCACTAGCCATTTCCAACTTTTCCTCCTGTGTACTCATCGTGAAATGCTTATCACTTATCAGTGTTTCTTCAAAACTTATCCTGTGTTGTACTCTAATTCAAGTAGGGCTAGTCAAACACACAAATGTATAATGTCGAAATCACTTAAGGAATTTCAACAAAGTGTCCAATCACTTATTCCTTTAAAGTTGCAAGTCTTTTGTGTTAAGTCTTGAATGGATCCAATCAAAGTCCAACTAGGTTGTTGAATCAAATCAAAGTATATATGTGGGCTACGTAACACTCGACTCCACACATTATGTCGATCCTCTATATAAATGTGTTCAATTACAGTGTCCAATTCACATTTCTCGTGTCAAATGTATTCAACTTGTATTGTCATACACTATAGTCTGTATGTTGTGCTATCTTGAGGATAGGACTCCAAAAACATAAATGTTTCACAAGTGCATATACTCTGTAAAATGTTGACTCTATTGCTACCTTGAGGATAGCCATTATAGATACAAACACCTTTAATGACGTTTTATTTTATCAGTTGCTACCTTGAGGATAGTCAATATACATACAAACACCTTTAATGACGTTTTATTTTATCAATTGCTACCTTGAGGATAGTCAATATACATACAAACACCTTTAATGACGTTTTATTTTATCAATTGCTACCTTGAGGATAGTCAATATACATACAAACACCTTTAATGACGTTTTATTTGATCAACTGCTACCTTGAGGATAGCCAATAGACATAACACATTTCGTAATGCCCTCTTTATGACACATAAATAAGACCAGGTACAAAACAATCAAGTATCACATTTGTTTTTTGTTTTTATTATAATACAAATTAATGATAACCCTGTAAAACAAATAAATTCAAAAACATAAGTTATTCACAGCTGAAATAATTTCAAAAAAATTGTTGAAATGAGATTAAAGTATTGGGATATACTCAAAGTATCATATTGTTGACTAATATCCTGAACTTATAAGTCATATACAACTAAAATGGTTTTACAAAATTGTTGAAATAGAATTAAAGTATCACAATAATGACCATCAACCTTAATCTATAAATTGTTTACAACTGAAATAATTTTGTAAAATTGTTGAAATAGATTTTAATCACCTAAGTATGTGTATCAAATCTGTAATTCAGTCATTTATAAAAACAAAGTCATCAATGGCTGATGTCAAAGGGTTAATATTTATTTATGGCAACTCCACGCTGAAAAGTGAAACCGAATTGCTGAAATATAAATAATTTCCATTTTTACTAAATTATAAATTATAGAACAATCTTTCTACCACTACACTTAAATACTACTACTGTATGCTACAATCTACTACTTCTTTACCGTAACAGTCAGTGGTCTGTAAATGTCAATGTACGTAAACCATGAAAACAAAGATATACAAATAGAAAAAACAATGTAAAGTTAAGTCAACCATGAAAACAAAGATATACAAACAGAAAGAACAACTGGGCTGTACCTACTAATATCCAATGAACCTTCCGGTGTATCGAGAGTCTGTATTCCAAACGTTGGTAAAGAATTAATCTGAGTATGATGTAAACCTGTAAATGGGTATTAGGAAAATCCTTCACCTTTAATACTCATGCAGTGCAGTGTATTGTGAATCACACTCAAACTGTATATTCACTTTTTCTACAAAATTTTCATATATTTCTTTTTTCACAATATTTTCATAAATGAACAATATACTCTTTTTTTCCACAATATTTTCATAAATGAACAATAAACTCTTGATTTTGTTTTGTTAAGTTTCCTATTTACAAAATTGCAGCAAATCCCTAGTAAAAAATACTATAACTTTAATTGGATGAAAAACATTTCCACTATTCAGATAAATAGGTAAATAGTAATCATACAATACTTCATGTTGAACCGTTGTCAAAGAGTGGAAAATAATGCAACTGGGGCGTAGTTGAATAAGAATCCATGTCTTCTATAGAGAAAACAAAAATTACCATTCAAGGAAAACTAAATATTCCACTGCGCAAATGTTTATCCTAGAATTCACTGCAATTCAAACATATATTTAAAAAGGTGATAAGATATTACACATAGGCTTAGTACGACAATGAAGAGAATTTGGACACAAAAAGACACGTTTCAACAAAATTAAAAACACATATTAGAGTACAAACACATAAGGGTTATCAGTACACAAACACTAATGGAGAACTCGTACGAACACGTGGTGAAAATCAGTACACACACACTAATGGAGAACTCGTACTACCACGTGGTGAAAATCAGTACACACACACACTAATGGAAAGTACAAATACGTGGTGAAAATCAGTACACACACACTGACAAATTTCATGACAGCAAAACACATATGGAGAGTACTAGCACGTAGTGTAAACAAGTACACACACTTGACACAGCTAAACGGCAAACGGCAATAAAAACACAGTACCAACACATAGGCAGATTCAGGAGATCTACACACTGATACACTTCAACACATTTCTACTCACAAATCACTTTGGGATGACCTTCGTTGATCCATCAGTCCATGCGTCTTGCTAAAACTTATTGGGCGCCATTTGTAACCGTCTCTTCTCTCAAGATTAGGTAGTTGGGGTTCGTTGATGGACCAGGCATAATAAAGAAACAAGGCCGTAGTGGGAGAAGCTATCTATTTTTGGTCTATTTCCACTCAACCATTCCAAATAAGAAATACATACAACCTGAAACGACATATACACGTAACTAGAATAGGTTCTGGGTACTCACAGGTTGAAACATTATAAACATTGTATTTACAAGCATTAACAAGCATTCGAGTACTAACTTACCAATTTATGGAATTTGGATGTGTGGTAATTCTATGGTCACTCCGGACTCACACGGACTCATACGGTGCTCTGTAAAACAGTGAAGTTGGTAAGGTAACATGCATCCTTTGTTAGAATTGTATTAGAAGAAAGTAAGAAAAGTCAAAGTCGCGAACACCAATTACAAATCCGAAACACGATCAAACCAAACCGAAACTTGAATGGACGTACATTCAAAGCAAAAGAAAAGATACACAGACGACAGAGAGGAAAGCATTCGACGCAATACCAACCATGGCTGACCATTACTTACGACACACAAACTCGTTCCAATTCTTTAGTACCTGCTGCACCTTCAAATGACAATGGTGAACTGACTACGTGACAACTTTATCACATGACCATCAAATCGGTCACGTGATAACAAACGCGGGAAATATAAAACAAACAATAGTTATGCTAAAACACGGGCAAAATACGATCTGAATCGTCTAGTTACATTAGATTAGACCGTAGTTCGAGTAATCACTTTACTAGTATCTATATAAATTAACAGTGGCTTTGCCAGAACTTATTATGATCCATCTCAATGTTTGAGAGCGTTGTTTGGATATTGTGTACAAAGCAAACCGTTAGAAAACAAGAAAAATGAACAAAAAATTAAGTGTTCATTCAACGAGGAAGGAAATATTGTGTTCGTTTCAATAGGTAGCTTGATTTGATTTTGTTTAATGCTGATCTTTCTTTAGGATTTGATAAAATGCCGATAACTATTTCACTGAGGATCCACCAACAAAAGTATTATGTAATTATGTTATTTCAGAGTTTTAAACAGACAAACAAATACATACTAGCTCAGACTCCGCTGTCAGCAACTGTAGAAGATTTTCTTGGATTCGTGCTGCAAGAGAATTGCTCGTGTATAATAGCCCTGGACGATATCGAACACACGCGAAAACAAGTTGGTATTCATGTTGTATTTTTTCGCTTCCTCAAATACATAATTGGGAAACATGTATTCTAACAACGAAAGCTATTCGTCTCAATAAATATGCTATTGTCTAAGATAAACTAGACTTTACATTATGCTTATCGATCGCAAGTTATCATTTAAACTCTAAGTTGTTATACTTTGGCAAGCAAATGTAATTCTTTCATGCGTGGAAATCTTGGGTTGAACTATGAAACAACTTGACATGGTAAACATCGCTAAAATATCAACACTGTCCATCAACCTTTGAATCAAGTCATTTGGATATCATATGCGTCATGTGATTTGAGACTATATATATAAACAAATACATTGTACTCGTTACCATATTCTAAGTTTGAAATTGAACCTGAAGGACTGTAACAAAGACAGGCTATCTTCAAAGGGATATTTAGTCCTTCTTGGTTATGCAAATTTCCAAAATGTGCAAACATTTTGGTCGGTAACACATTTTAAAGGCTTTGATTCAATAAGCAGATCACTGTTCTAGCCCCGAGTGTCTAGAGTTTCTTGATTTCAATTAGATTACTGCTTTAAACGTATATTATTCAGACAGAAAAATGCTTGTTACAGAGACATATTAATAACGGGAATTTTGGATCCAAACTAACACGTTTCTTAATGATTCGAAACAACATCAATGATAGTATTACGCTGATCCAACTGCCAGTTAAAATTATTGAGCAACGGTGAATTACAATGCTAACAGTAGCAATTCATGAATACCGCATCATTTTAGTAATCATTGTAGTGTCTGTGTTTAGACCATACCGCAAGGTGAGACTATTGTAACGAACCGAGCAAATGAACCTCTCAAAGACACAAACACATCCGATCAGTGAAAAACACTGTCGTACACTGAGCGGTTGTGTTTTCTCATATATACCAGCATGTTCTCTCAAACAATGCATTATGTTCCTAATTTGCATAAACGTTCAACGAACGTTACATAACTCCCACCTCCGAGAAGACTCGTCCCGAGTCTTGGCCCTTGGGAAACACGTGGGAAGCCATTTCCGATAGAAGGGGAAGTCTTTATCCCACCGCTGCCACCAATGTAACAAACCGAGCAAATGAACCCCTCAAAGACACAAACACATCCGATCAGTGAAAAACACTGTCGTACACAGAGCGGTTGTGTTGTCTCATATATACCAGCATGTTCTCTCAAACAATGCATTATGTTCCTAATTTGCATAAACGTTCAACGAACGTTACACTATAAATAGTATCAACCGGAAGCAAGTGGTTGTTATTGTTTTGAGACATCATGAACAAATGCCGGGTTTGGCCTACCGAAAGAACTGTCTTTATTTCGTATGCATCCTGCCATATAACATTACCACAGACACCAAAATCATCACTATACAAAATGTAACATGTACTTGTAGGATATCGGTATGTATCTTCCTGCTGGTGACAAGGAATTGACCATTGGAAAGTTCAAGGTCAAGATTACAAACAGTGAAAGTACGCCAGAATACGAGCTACGTTATATTACAATCAATATACAAGGAATTGTAAGTATGTTAGAACTCGAGTATTATAACAAGTGATGTACAAGGACCTGTAAGTCAAACAATATTAGTTTATGTTACCTAATACACCTTTTGAACGTTCCTTTCCTATTTAAACAACAGCATGGGTAAACATGTTATGGCAATCGTTCATATGTGTTATAATTATTAAAGAAATAACATAGCAATTGGGATTTTCTCATTTATTATACGAATGACAGATCCAGCAAATCAAACAAATTTATTTGACACAAAAATAAACGCAACTCCATTTTGAAATCAATATATTTACTGACTACATTCACTTAACAGAACATGTCTTTAATATTATAAACAGTTAACTTTCACACGGCATAACCACAGTCGATTGGTCTAATCAAAGTGTGTTATGTAGTCACAGGAGAACTGTTTCCGCAGTTGGGTAGACACAAAAACCTTTGAGTCAATAACGGGTGTTGCCGCCGTTTGCACTGAGTCCTGCGCGTATTCTCCTTGTTATAGACAGCATAAAATTGTTTATTTGATGCTGCGGAATGGAATTCCATTCCTCATCAAGCGCACGGCGCAGTTCTTGAAGCGTTGTTGGCGGTTGTGGGCGTTTACGTACACGCCTGTTTATGACGTCCCAATGGTCTATATGACATAGGTCTGGGCTATATGGAGGCCAGCGGTTACATTGATGCTGTTTTGCTGCAAAAATGCGGTGCTAACTCGGGCAACGTGTACAAGGGCGTTGTCCTGCTGAAATGTAACGTTATGCTGGTGTACGAACGGGGGTACAACTGGTCTCAAACGGTGTCTATATAGTGTTGGGCCGTCAAGTTGCCGTCAATGAATATCAATGGTGTCCTATGTCCATACGTTATGCACGCCCACACCATCACACCACAGCCTCCAAAACGAACACGTTCCTCTAGACAGTTATCAGTACAACGCTCACTTTTACGTCTATTAACACGTTTCCGGCCGTCGGCTCAATGAAGAAGATATCTGGATTCGACCGTTAATAGTACACAAATAGTACAATACGCCAGAGACGAAGCGGAAACTTATTTGGCCTGTGCTAAGTCAACCAAACCATTCTTACTTGACGTCGATTTGCCGTTAAAGGCATGCCTACGTATGGACGATAGGCCTTCAGTCCAAAGTGTCGAAGGTGATTTCTCACAGTACTGGAACTGATTCTATTGATATGATTTCCTGGAGTAACTTTAGCTGTCTCAACGGCTGTACGGAATCGATAACAAAGGTGTGTAAGCCGTAAGAACATGTCCTGTCGTTTGGACGTAACGCGCGGGTGTCCACTTCTTGATCTGTCATTTGTTGTTCCCGTCTGACGTAAGCGCTGGTACAATCGAGATATTATAGTAAATTTGCTTACCTGTAAGTTCCTGGCGACGGCAGATTGTGATGTCCCCCGAAGGAGAATTTCACCACATCTTCACGTTGGTTTTGCGTCAAGCGTACCATCTTGATGGGAGTATTTTAGAAGACTTTTGTTAGCGAGATGTTCAGCAATACCACACACCGATAAAACTTTGCCTATTGTATACATGTACTTAGTGCACGTGATAAACATAAGGTGTGTACTAGACTGTTAACGAGTATAGATAAACAATAAATACTAAGAGAATTTGGAACAGTCGAATGTAGGGAAATAATGAGTTGCGATGAATATTGTTGAACCATTTTTTTTCATAGAAAATTCTTATTTCAAAAAACGTTGCGTGTCTTTATGTGTTCAGTAAACATATTTCTAGTTAAATGTATAGAAACATATTTTATCAAATAATTTGAAAAAGGTGTCTAAACCAAAATGTTGGCTAGTCTAACTGAAATATGCTTCGTTATGTGAATACAAAAAGATAATTCAATACAGAAATAAACATAGAAACAAAACTAGTAACATAACACCGAATATAGATAACTGGCTTACACATATAATATATGTTGTAGACTACTATATTTGCCTTTAACTTAATATTAAATTCTTATTATAAGGGATGTGAATGGGGATTTAGTCTGGAATTCTTCCGTTTTGAGAAGGTGATAGGAAAGCTTTCGCCTTTGGAAAAATAGCGACTGATGTAACCCTGCAACACAATGAGTCAACCAATTTTCCAACTGTATGTTTAAAATATGAAACTACGCAGTATTCTTATACACACTCGTTACTGTGTACTTATTTTCCAACTATGTGTTTAAATAAAAAACTGCTAAGTAATCTTATTCAAATTTGTTACTGGATGTTAATTTCTAAACTATGTATTAAAACAAAAAATAACTGCGAAATGTTCGTTTTTAAACTCGGTACTAAGTACCACTTTTTCAACTATACGTTTCAACACGAAACAGTAAAGTTTTTCTATTCATCATTGTTAATGGAAATCAACATCAAAATGATCAAAGTTGTATTAAACAGGGTGCTGACGAAGTAAAGACGATTCCACACTATCAGTTCACAGACTGGCCTGCGAATTCCCCTGTACCAGCGTCAGCCGGTTCATTCCTAAATCTGATCAGGGATACAGACCGTATCGTTCGGGATTCTGGGAATGAAAAGGGACCAGTACTGGTCCATTGCTTGTAAGTTTAACAAGTTGAACACTTACACATCTAAGGAAGTGAGAAAAGAGTCACCTCAAATTACAATCACAATTGTTCCTATTAGAAGAATATGAGTATGAGTTATATTCTTATTCACATATATCATATTCATATATGTGTGCTTTTTTTTTAGATTTTGTTTTGCGGTTGGATATTTAATGAATAAAAATGCGTTCGAACGCTTAACGAATTCAGAATGTAGTAATATAGTTTATCATTTACAGACCCTATTAAACTAAATTAATTTCAAAATCTTTGCAACGCTTTTTAATCACAATGTCCATGTTTTCTTTTATTCGCGAAGTTTGAATGATATTAATGGGTGTGAGTGGATAAAGAAAGCTGACTTATCAGGGTTGTATTGTTTTCGTGTTTCCGCTTTTCCTCTGTTCGGTTGAAACATGCTGGATTACTTCCCGTCGTTCATAGCTGGGTGGATAAATAGTTTTGATTTTTTTCCCCCAGAACTGGTGCTGAAAGATGCGGCCTTATACCCGTCATCGCCAATCTCACTGAGAAACTTGGCGCAGAACAACAAGCAAGTGTTGTTAATGTTACACGACAGACAAGGGCGCGGCGGGCACGTGCAATACCAAATAAGGTAGGGGCGTAAATGATGTTGAGAGAAAGAACAATCGAGAGAAAATTAAACAGATGTCTTGATAGACGGAATGTTGTGGAAGAATGGATATGAGAAAGATGATAGTCTGAAAAAGATAGGAATGAGATAGAGAAACAGTAAGGAAGAAGGAGTAAACAATATGGCATATGGGAAAAGAGACAGTGACGTGATATATGAATATAATATGACAGTACTAATTGAGGGAGAGATGGGTTAAGTTTGAGAGTGAACGAAGGGAAGGTTGGCGATATAGAGAATAAAAGATCGAACGGAGCAACGTGTAGAGAATAATAACGAGTGAGAGAGGATGGGTGGAGAGATAAATAAATAAGAAAGGAGATTCGGAGAGACAGTAAGAAAGAATGGAGAGAAGAAATATTACCTTTGCCAATCAATACAATTGTACAATTTCTCAATTCCATTCAAACATATGAATAACTAACGGCCACCCTGATTTAGTAGTCAGAGAATAGAACTTGAAATAACATGATCAATTCCCTGTGAGAGATGTATATTTTGAGGAGCATGAGACTCTGGACTAACTCTGAATGGCGATGGTTCTACTGGTTTAAGCCCTTATTGGCAGTTGAATGTTTGGTTTTCCCCATTCTTTAAGAGTCGGGCTTCGCAAGGAAACTTTAATATTGTTGAACCCATATTAAATAAAAAAGTAAGGTATTTTAAGGCCATTAGTAAGACTATTGAATTAACGTGTCTTATCTATTTCAGGAGCAGTTCCAATTCAGCTACTCGTGTGTTAAACAGTTCGTCGAAAATTCAAGTATTTATGCGAACGTACTGTAAGAGATATATGAGGTAAAAGGGATAAAACTGTTTGAGAATTGCACGTGTTCTTCCCATGCTGTAGAAGTTCTAAAAACCAGCATTTTCAAGAAATGGCTTTTCACTTTTTCAATTCAGTGAAAAACTACAATAGAAATAAAAAAAAACAATGCTAAGTTTATTTACTAGAAATTGAATAGAACAGGCCCATGCTATGAATTGATTCAAAGACATGATCAGTGCATGACTAGATGTCAAAGGGAGGTAATTCGAATATTAATGTATAGACGAATTACTCCCTTGATCCACAAACATTCCATCAACCAACACGTCATCTGGATACAAATCAATTTCTAAAGGAGATGAACCATAACAAAGGACATTAGCATACACTTTATCTAGTTTAACTAATTGTGATATTCAGACAACTGTGTCTATGCAACTAAAAATGAATTGTGACAGTGTACCGAATAAATACGTAGAACAAAGACGGTAAGCGACGTGCGAAGAAAAGAAAACGAAATCAAACATTGTAACGTCATAGCAAACAATGTCCGGATTTGTTCATACGGTATGTGTATCTATAAGTTAAACTGTAATGATAGTCATGTTTACACCATGATTTATCAAGATTGGACGTCGATGTATTCGATAAATGTTTCCAACCAGCTATGTGAAATCTGACGTGATTACCTTTTGACGTTGCTAAAACGCATGCTGTACTGTTATGGAACAATATGTGCTTTATGTAAATACATTCAATGTTTTAGTTTATCACAGATATTACATTCATGTTCATAAAGAAACATATTTCCATTAAATTTAAAGATAAAATTATGCCTTGCACTTGTATCAATACGAACTCATTATCAAACAACAAAAGAAGCCAAGGTAAATAATCACCTAACACAACATTTAACTGTTCACGTGACGATTGATTCAGGAAGAAATGTAAGACTTTTGACTTGAAATGTGAATAAAATACAAAGGGATCACTATCTTTTTTATTCACTTTCTCAGTCAGAAGTTTTTGGCCACATCTCTTTGATTACATGTGTTTGTCCAAACGTCGTAATGGAATTGTATTTTTCTATGCTCTTTACTTGATGTCGCTGTACACTTAGACAAAACAAAGCATGGCATATAAAATATGTAACCAATACCAACAGTATCATGTTAAGATTTTGCTAATAGACAATTTGAACAAGTACCTGAATGGCATAAGACTGAAGGTCTTAAATTATACCGCTAAACGAATTAGATGTTACCCTTTCATTAAACTTTTTTTCAAATTGTTCAAATTTTTTAATCACATAATACCATATATGTTTTGGACCAATTTCAATTAACATTTTTGTATTGCGTTTAACCCTGTTTAATAGGCCGATGACCATAATGCTTGAAAAAGAATGGCTTTGTATGTGAAAAAAAATGAGGGAAGCGATCAAGAAAGTATACTACAAAGAAACTGACGCTTCAGAACGCGTTAGAATGTGATACAAATATCCCTGCATTGAAATATATTTATTGAACCATATACCATAGACGTCACTCCAAATCCCGTTCTTTAAAACTAACTGTATTACTTTTTCTCCGTTTTTCAAGATGTATAAATATAACTTTACAATCTTTACGCGTAGCGTAGTTCTGTTATTTATTCACTAAACACATTGTAAGGAAACACGACATTACTGATAGCTTTAGCTTGGCTTTAGAAATAGATGTTATGTACTCGTTTTTATGTACAATTATGTTGGTTTAGACAAGTGCTAGAAGTGCCTCGTGCAAGTCATAAGCTACTTTCCAACACATACTTAAGATGCCGAATAAACATGCATGACTTCAAGCTGTTCACAAAACAATGGGAAGTCAGCGAGAAAGATGAGTAACTGATTCATGATTATTAACATCTTTCTATCTGTACAGACTGTATATACTTGTTATATAAAATACCTTCAATAAAGCATAATCACTTATATTCTTAGTCGTTGAAGCAGATTACTTTCAACTCTGTTTAATTGTTTGTTAATTGCTTTAACTATTGATAATGATGGTTCATCTTTTATTATCATTTTAACGGTGTCTAAGTCATGTTGCGGTGAATGTGCTCCCAAAACTTATTCATGTTTTTCCATTCGAGTTTATCAAGATGATTTGAAAGTGATTTAAAGCCGTGCAAACAGTTTTGTTGTTATGTTATTGCTTTACATGGAATTACTAGTACTGGACTTGAGTCCTGATAGTACCCTGACGCGTCTTGCAACGATATACTTTAACATTTGTAAGCGGTACATGCGGGAATTGAACCATTGACCCTGAGTTAAATGTCCAGTTATTTACACAGTAAAACACCAAATGGCAATAACTATTGGACGAAATAGGCAAACACGAAAAAAACATATATATAAAGGATTCCCCCAAGTTAACGACTTAAACCACATGGTCAATACTCATCTACTTACTAGAAGATATGCGTCATCAAACGAATGAAAAACAAGACACCGAAGTGTCGCAGCAGCTAAAGAAACGCATAAATGTACCATTGATTTCAGACGAGCAATCAATGGCGTCATGGTTAGTAACTAAGTTCATTAAGTTGGCTAAGCATAATATTGATGACAACATTGATAATAATGATTCTCGAAAACGTTATAGCGTCAGCCAAAGTTTACAGTTCATCATTGATGCTAGAACTGATGGTTATTTGGGCCCTTCGTGTTAAGAGTGTCCAAGGGGTCGCAAACCTGGTTCCAAATGAAGCAAATTGATGTTTCTTGCCGACTTTATAAATATTGACGATTGGAAACATGGCTCAAAACCTCCTAAGCTGCTAAATATTTATTTTGCTTTGTCTGAGACGGACTATACACTTGACGCTGATTGCTCGAAGCAAGTAATGCAGGTCCCTGCAACCGAATTTATTTTGGTGACATAGTTCGTGGAGTACACTTGACTTAGCCGGCGCCAGTTGGTGCTAGTTTGCGACATTGTCATTATGGGTACACGAGTCTGAATGGTCTCTGCTCACGCTAATTCACATTGATGGGTGGATGTATAGCTGTTAACAGCATGCATTTATATACATAGAAAGCAAGACTAACGAGTGGATGACATTGTTTTTCACTGTTCAGATGTCATCGTGTCTTTGAGAAGTTAATTTGCTCGGTTAAATGTACATTCAAAAACTTGTTGAAATTTATTGCAATACAGCTCTATAAATGATGACGAAGTGTTATAAAACAACCATGAAAACCCAATGATACAAAACCAAAACAAAACTCAAACAAACCGAGTGAATCGTTTACCAATCAAGTCCTTAGACAAACTGGATACATGTACCTTATCGGCGAACGGTATAAAATAGAACCAACTTATACGGTAACGTTTGTTGAACGGGACCCTAATGCATTGTTGTAGATAACATGATGATTTATATATGTACGACAGTGTTGTTCACTGATTGGGTGTATTTTGTGTCCTTGAAAGGCTCATTTGCTCGGTTCGTTACAGCACCAAGCAAATATGCAAACGTGGGCATTTCCTCATATCGCAGCCGTTGAAGACAATGCGGTTTGCAGCACGGATTTTTTTATATAAAAAGTTTTCGTTGTTGATAGCTTGCCGTTTGAACACACAGTAAATACAGATGTTGGTTGCATAAAAAAAAACATAATACAAAACCAAGTAACGCACCTAGACCTTGCTTAATCCTGCAGCTAGTGAAACCATTGAATGTGTAGCACTCTGGGATGCCATTTGGGGGTGAAAAGACTGGATTACGGCAGTAGTACCTTGCGGCAGTACTCGAGACATCGACGAATACTGAGTCGGGAAATATTAATGGCGACGATCTCCAGGACAGGCAAGTGGTGGTGTTGGTGTCCGTATTTTGAGTCGTTGTAGAGGTGGCTTTCATCTCTAATGTAGCATTCTGGGCAATAACATATAAATGCATGGCTTTTGTTAGAATAGTCGATTGTTGCCCGATCTTTTCGGTCAATGTTTATACTCTGTACATTGTTTAAAATCCATCTCAATAATAAGCTGTGATTATCTTAAATATTAGAACATTTGTCAATTTGAAAAATACACAAATGTTCCTATAGATCGCCGTCGTTAAAGGTAAATACTAAGGTACAATTTACATTGGAATTCTGCACTATGCTTATACAGGAGACTAAATATTAAATTGAGCGTTGGACCTTGAGCAAATCCGCCACAGCGCTTGACACCCATGATCATAATGACTTGATTAAATATTTTTGACGAAAAAAAGGTTTGCTTGACAAGTCAATATGTATAATAAGTATGATGATGAAACACCTATTAATATTATGACCAGGGTTATGATGATGATACCTGTGTCTCTTGTACGTTTTCAAGCGACGATCTACTTTCCTCAATCTGCATGCGCGATTGGACAGCGAATATCAATTCGACGGAGATCAAAATGGTGGGAACGTATGCTCGAAGCATGTCCATTGTTCATGAAGTTTAATTTTAAATGTCTTATTATTTTATCTTGTTTTGCGTAACTACCTTACAATTTCCATCATACGCCAACACATAGCGCTGCTGTATAACATATAGTGAATAGGCCGGTGTATCGTGTCGTTTAAAGTTTACATTAAGCTTCTGTCGATCCCTTTTCCGTACTTCATAGTGACATACCTAATGCATTTGCTTAAAAGAGAAGGCTGGCCAAGTATGCATGTCTTATTTTAACTTTTCCATTATGTTTCATGTAACCGAAAGAAATTGGGAGTATAATATAACGATCCCTTTCACAGTCAAGATACATACGTGACACACAAATAGTGACGATCCATGAGGTCATAAATATGTCATGGCCCATGACATATTTTTCTACTTGTCGAGTGTCGCTTTATATTTGTTTTTCCATGTTTTTGTTTGTTTTATTTCATTTTGTGTTGTTGATTTATCTGAATCCATAGAAGTTACAGGATAAAAAGAATAGAGAGTTGGTACCTTTGAATAGGAAATATTATCGGACTTGGTTTCGGATTAACATTCCGTTTGGCTTCGCTCATCGGGTGATATTTCTTCGCCTTGACTGCTAACGCTTTTGATTTACAACACCAATCATCTGTTATATCTTTATATGATGCTGATATTACACAACCAATTATGCACATTATCCATTGCAAGATACAAAACAACGAAAATATCAAAACACTTATATGAGTATATATGTATCTCACCTGTATATATAACATCTGCAGTTGATGGACAAACATTCCGACCCCATCTTACATACACGAACCGCTTTCTATAAATGTTCAAATATAATAAAAATGATTTACAGAATGAAATTAGTTAATACATTGTTACTCAAACATCAACATTTTAAACAATAATCGAATAAAATAAAAAATTGCAGTTGACTACACTATGCGTTTAAAGTATACAACAAGCACTATCGATAGGGTACCTGAAAAGAAAAACAAATATCCATCCATCAATTTTACCAGTGAGGAATAAACCCTTCGTATACTTGTCATTGCGGTAAAAAATCGTCGTCGATTTGGCAGTGTGGGGAAAAAGCCCCTTCGTCTATTTGCCACTGAAGACAAGAACCCTTCCGTGGATTTAACAGTGCGGTAAAAATCCCGTTCAAAAAAATAATCAAACCAATTTTGTAAAATATCTGCAGCAGCATAGAAACGATAAAAAATGTATGTACATTTTATATTTTTTCAATCGGCCATTAATCCCCTTTAACATAGAACACAATCTGCTACAAACAGCCAAATGAAACAAACCAATACTGACACCCTTTGGGTTTGTTTAAACACCATTAACTCGATTAGAAGAAAGTAACATGTAAATGAATATTATCATAGTCATATAAGATTGGAGGTACTTGGTATAATCAGTGGAAAGTGTCTCATACGCCAAAACTGGCTGGCCCTTTCAATAGGAGTGACACTATAATAAAAATCCTTTACCCCTACCTTTACCTTTTTATCAAATTGTGTTATATGCATTAGTTTAAGCAAAACTGCAACATATAAAAATGTAAGAGCACTGTAAGAGTATTATATTGTTCAGGTGATTGATAAAAAAAAGAGTTTCTTTATAAGCAGGTTGTTGATAATGAAAAATTGTTGTTTTAATACAGTAGAAGTGTTCTTCATTGAAATAGATATTCACTTATAAATCCCTTTTAACTAGCCCCATTCCTGGAGATCGATCCTTAAACTCGGTTATCGGGGATTTTCTACCACTTTTAGTATGCCACTTTATTGAAGGGGTTTATCTTCTGCACTGGCACTTCGACGCAGTGGCTTTTTCCGTATTGGCAAATCGATGAAGGGTATTTTCCACACTGGCAAAATTGGTGGAAGGGGATCTTTTCCGTGGGGCTGTTTTCATTGAATCAATCGAGAAAGGTAAGTATATGTTTTATAAACTTTTCATACAATCGATGGAAAACAAGTTTAATTAAGACAGAAATTCATAAAAGAAAATAATGACCAGTGATCTCTTAGTTTTCTTAGTATATAATCATCATTGATAAAACATAATAAATATGAGCTTACCTTTCTGGGACGCTTTAAGGTGTTCATTTTCCTGTTAAAGTGTGTCTGTGGTGTTCTTCTGGAGCTCTAGATCAATATTTATTGCTGGAAGAGATTTGATTACTCATAACAAACCAGTTCTGCACAATGAGCAATTCAAAGCATTGCTCGGTCTCTGCGAGACGGCCGGTCAAGTGCCATGAATTCGCGGTGTACTCATACTGTTTTTCTTCTACATCGCTCACTATGATTTCACCTACATGTATATTATGATTAGCAGTTCATCATGATGGAAGGTATGCACCCTAACTTAATGACTAATCAAGTTGGGTAGCACGATCTGAAATATGTAATTGACCTTACGACATACTTTGATTGACAGCTGGAACTGACCAATCAGCGAACACTTCGGTTGCTATCCGCCATTTTCTCAGACACGCTGTGCGACTCCGTCAACACATAGCACTATTGTGCTGTGGTTTTTCTTCGTCAATAGTGCTTAAGATATTGTTTAAGTACTTATAATAGAGAAATTATGTATAAGGAGAGACTTGTGGGTGAAGTAGAGTTTATCCCGTCCAAAATCTGTCACATATATTGTGAAATGACTGAGAACTACACGCAATTAGTAAATCTATGCAAACAGTTAATTTATAAAACGATGTAAAGAATAGAAGTATGAACTATTATTTTATTTCTTTTTTTCTTTCACATGTTAGTAAATTTTTACTTTTGTCTTTTATCTTCGTTTATAAATGAAAAATCTTTGTTTTTTAAAAACGGAATTGACACATAATGACGAATGTTATTAGTTGCATTTGATAATGAATCGAATGTTAACTAAAAATACAATATTGATCGATAATGATGTGAGAGGACATGGTTTCCAGTTGGATATATACAAATTCTTCAAATTGGATTTTAATTAATTGATTTTGTTTTTAAATGGACCCTAAGAGCTCCTTAAACGATTAATTAACTTTCTTATTATAGCCCATCAATCCACCTACCTGTAATGATCGATGTATCGTATCCAAATTTAAAAGCTATTAAAAACAAAACAAATCCATAGCTTCTTGTTGCAACTTTATCCGAATACCTTAAAGAATTTAATGCTGCTGTAATATGTTGTAAAACACACTCTTGGTAGCCAATGGTTGATTACAAACAACCCTTACAAAGACCGCCGATCGGCTAAACAATAAACATACATACATACATACATACATTTATTAGCAACGGCAAAAAAGTTTGCCTTTAGCCATTTACAATTCAAACATGGCAAAGACATGAAATTACAGAAAAGATATAATACAACACAAAAAAGGAACATAACAACAGAACAGTCATAAAACCATGGGTATCTATAACTGGCAAGTACAATTAAATGTAGTCAAAATCAATTCAACATGGTTTCCAATATATGTTTTCTAACATCCATAGCTTCCTTAATATATTTTGACAATTTGAGTAATTTACAATGATTCGAGGAGGACATGAGACTATAAAACTTATAAACAGTTGGGTGTGGTAAATTAATCATGTATTTTTCACGAAAAAATCTATGTCTTGGGCAACATAATATGAAATGAAATTCAGACTCGACTACTTTCATGCTACATAGTTTACACAGGCGATTGTTTCTATCAATACCATTTTTTCTTCCAGTTTCAATTTCAAGTGGATGTGAGCTCAAACGGATGCTGGTCAAATGTTTTCTTAGGTGATCATTTTGTATTGAGGTTAAATAATTTTCAAATTTGAATTCTTCTTTAAAATTACAATAATATGATAGTTTTGATGAGTTATTGATGTAGCTAGACCAATCTTGCATGAATTGGTCACGAAGTCTTGATTTCAAAGCGCTGAAATGAGGGATGTTACCTTGAACACCTCGAGTTAAATAGCCAAAACCCAAATGTTCAACAATACTTTTCATTTTGTTAGACCAGCATGAGTTCGAAATATTATTAAGTTGATCAAAATAAGAAAATTGTATCAAAGAACCAGGGGAATTTAATATCTTGATAAAGAATTTTATAGCTCTCTGTTTTGCAAGGTTGGCAAGTTTAGCATAGTTTGGCGTTTGTTTGCTTACACCCAATAAAGACTTACAAAACCGTATATGAAGTTTTTCAATGAATTTAACGTTATATACACCCCAGATCCCAGATCCATATAAAAGGATAGGGAGAACCATTGAATCAAAGAGAGATAACTTACATTTTAAATCTAACTTAAGTTTGTCAAAAATCCCTAATAAATTATGATATGCCCTAAGGGCCTGGTCTTGGAGGCATTTAACCGCTAGATTAAGATTACCATTATAGCTAAATTTCAGCCCCAGATAAACAAAGTTATCAACAACTTCAATGATATCATTTTCTATAATTATTTGATCTCTGACTGGTTGATGACCTTTTCGAAATACACAAACTTTAGTTTTAGCCTTGTTTATTTTAAGACCCCATTTGACTGAGTACCTCTGGATATTGTTTAACTGTTGTTGAAGTGTCACTGGATTTGTTGTAAATAATACAATGTCATCGGCAAAAAGAAGAAGATAGATTGAAAGTGTATTAAGGTCATTCTCATCGAGCTGATCTAGATTAATGTGATTAACAATGTCATTGATAAAAAATATAAATAACAAAGGCGATAAAGGCTCTCCCTGTTTAAGTCCAATCGATATGTCAAAAAAATCGGAGATCTGTATATTGTGTTTGACGCAAGCTTTCACATTTGAATAGATTGCCTTAAGCATGGAGATCATTTTACAACTAACACCTGAATCAAGTAACTTGTGCCATAGTGCATTACGATTAACGGTATCGAAAGCCCGCTCAAAATCAATGAAAACACACCAAAGTTTAAGGTTTTTGCTCAATACTTTTTGTATAATTGAATGTAAAATAAATATAGCATCGGTAGTTGAACGACCATCCCGAAAACCAAATTGAACATCATTTAAAATTGATTCATTCTCGCTCCACTTATTCATCCTATTCCTAAGGGCTAAAGAAAATATTTTTGACAGTGTATTTACAATGGTAATAGGTCTGTAGTTAGACGGTTCAGAAGGGTCACCCTTTTTATAAATAGGAGTGATTGACCCTTTAGCCCATGAATCTGGATAATTCCCGGAATCAAAAATGTTATTAAAAAGGGTAAGTAAATAAGGTGAAATAAAATCAATGGAATCAATAAAAAAAATCTGGTACAATATTTTCTATATCGGCACTTTTGCCTCTTTTAAGTGACAAAATAGTTCTTTTAATTTCCTCGATAGTAAAGGGACAGTCTAACTCATCAATACACAATGGGTCATCACGTGGTTCGGATACATTGATATGGTGTTCTTCGTGGGTGGAATCAAATTCGCACGTGTTAGACGCACGAAATTGTTCAACAAAGTCGGTCAAAGCTACGTCATTTGACACATGATTCTTTTTATTGAATTTTTTAATATAAGACCAGAATTGACGAGGGGAATTTTTACTTAGAGATGAAAGTTTACATTTCTCCTTGAAAAAGAATTTACTTTTTGCCAACCTCTTTGTTTTACAATAATGCGTTCGAGATTGCAAAAAGGCAAGTTTGCTCGTTTCGCTGTTTTCTCGTGCAAAGTGCCGCTTTGCCTTAAAGAAAAGGCGTTTGGCCTCCTTACAATTGTTATCAAACCAAGCGCTATTGTTTGTATAAGTTTTCTTATTTGAGGTACGAATAGTAACATTTCTCCCGAAAGAACGAAAGGAAATATCATAAATAAGGCTTGTTAACTTTGAAACATATTCGTTTGTAGTTAATGTACCTGACCTCAAGTCGACGGATAAATCGTCGGATAATAAAGGGGTTGTGACTTGACCATAAAGTGCAATTGTGTCAGATTGATGTTAATTAGCGTCGAAACCCTTAATCCTTTTAACAATCGAGGTTTGTTAACCCTTTACCAAACAATAACCACATTTGACTACTTTGTTACAGACAACTAGGGAAGATATTGTGGGAAAAGGAGAAATTGCTTTTAACGAGCAAGTTATCCTTTTCCAATGATATGGTCTGCCCTATCAGAAAAGTATAAATTCATCATCTTCATTTAAATGACGTCTGCAAACTCTTTAAATCTGGAACAATTGAAAATATTTCGTTTGGTAAAATTACCCTTAGTTCGTAACCAAGAAGCAAAACCGACACTCATCCATTGATTAGCATACAAAAGATTATGTTCGAAAGTCTTGATTATTAACTTAATTGACAACAAAATAGTGATTGTTCCTATCAGCAATTGTTTAACACCATAATCTCAACATGACCAACACTATTATACCATTTTCAACATGACAAAATTGGTAGGTCTGCGTTTTGAATCATTCAGGATAATACGCCGATTCAGTAAAATAAAAATCTAAACCGTTTAAGAATCGAAATGAGATAATTTCGTTCGTAACCTGCAAATACTGCAAATTAACTGCTTTGAAGTAGTATGAAGTAGTATGAAATACGGTCATTTTGAAGGTCCGGTCGAACCAGTGCCGAACGGACCAAGGCACATTTAGATTGTCTATCATTAATTGAGGTCTATACTCATATTTATGTATGAATTCACTTGCATAGCTTCTCGCCAACACTATTATTATGTTCTTCCATTGATTTACTTATTGTTTTTGTAAAAAGTACTTTGTGCTTTATACTGAATAAACTTAATTGAATTGAAATTGAATTGTTATGAAAAGATGAATTTCTAATATTCAATTGTTTTCGTACTTTTTTTTAATTGTATGCATTTTCGAGTCTGTATCGTACCATTGATTAAACAAAGATAGTCATTTAGGTGAATTTGATTATAATTGATATAGTTTGAAATGATCAAACAAAGGTTGACTAATATAAAAAGAGTTGGGACCAAGTAAAACATTTGATTTTAACTACTTTCTAACTCTGATAAACATAACATAACATAATTTTATTAGAACTTAGGCACATAGGCCCATAGTTCTAACACGTATACAATTACATGCATAAACATAAATAAACAATATAAATATGAAGTAAATCACATACAAATTACAATATATTTGAGATGGTTAAAAGGATTAGTACACATTCGAATGAGAATGGATGAAAAAGACCTTACATCCAAGTAATACATAAAACTAACTATTCTATTTAGACATAAATGTGTTTCTTTCTTGGAAAGCATTTTTACAAAAAGTCCAAGGTTAAACAGAGTTTGTTTATCAGAAGAGTTGAGTAGATCAGTAAATTTAAAAACATTTGGTCGTTCTAAGTATCTGGTATCAATACAATTATCTCGTATTCTCTTAAAATAAGGACATATTATACCAAAATGATATTCATCTCCAATGTCATTCAAATTACATAATTCACATTTTCTATTACGTCTTTCTATTCCTCTGTGACGATCACTTTCTATCATCAGATTATGTGAAGATAGCCTTAACTTCGCGATTTTGTTTCTTATTGACATTTTCCCTATAATATCGAGGTACTTTGCCCTTGAAAACTCTTTTTTTAAAAGTCTATATATGCTCAGAGAAGAGTATTGTTCAATACCTGTTTGCCACTGAGCGATATATAAATCCCTTAATCTATTTGTCAGTAATGGTATGAATACATTTATTGAAACTGATTCCGGAAATAACCAAATTTCTGCAAATCCAGACGATTGCAAAAGAGCTTTCACTTTATTGGACCAATTTTTAATATTTGAGTTTGTATCGATTTGTTTACGTTGAAACTCAACTATTCCTGAAAGAATACAATTAGAAGATTTAACGCTGTGTCGCTTAAGCCAATATTTAACAATTCTGATTTGTCTTGTGATAAAAAGTGGGAATCTTCTTCATTCTGAGTAAATTGCCAATGAGTTAGTAGACATTTTGACATTCAGCATCCATTTACAAAACTTTCGATGAATGCGTTCAATATTTTCAGCCATATTAAAACCCCATGATTCACAATTATATTTTAGGATAGATGCATCATATGTATCAAACAGGTTAAACATAATATCTATTGGTATTTCCATATCTCTAGTAATGTTGAGAAGGGAGCGTTAACCCTTTCCAGCTAGTGTGTTGGTGGCGTGCACAAATGACCCACCACTGGAGAAGACGACCCCGAGATAATTAAATTGACTGACAATTTTTATTTCCTCTGCATTGATGAACCATTTGAACTCGCTTCCAAATTGTCCCCTTTACGAAATACGACAATTGTAGTTTTACCAGTGTTTATAGATAAATTCCATTTGAGACAATATTCATGTAAGCTATTTAAAGATTTTTGCAAATTTGCTGAATCTGCTAGCAACGCTGCGTCATCAGCTAAAATTAACAAATAAATACTCAATTGTTCAAGAGTGATACCAGAAAAAACATTATTCTGCAATTACAGCTCTATGTCATTTATAAAAAGTGAAAACATCAAAGATGAAGTTATCTCCCCTTGCAAAAGCCCCAGGTCGCTTATGAAATAGTCCGATAATGAGCCCATATGCTTAACACACATTTTTACCTATGGGTACATCGCCCTGAGTACTTTTAAGACCTGTCCATCGATACCGGATTTTATCAACTTAAAGAGCGCTCCTGTCAATCAGATCATAATCTTTACGAAAATCGATAAAACAAACAAATATTTTTTTCTTGTTGTCAAACTGTTTATTAATAAGATAGATAGATAGATATCTTTTATTTGACCACCACTTATGTGTATAGTCATTTTTTTACAAAACATATAAACATACAATATATACTGGTCAATAATCAAAGTATAATTACATACAATTTAAATAATTTCATCTATTTCAATGTGGATGAACTATATTAATAATTAAGTAATATTATGCGTAAAAGATGTTCTCTCTTTAAAAGCAAATTTGAGATATGTTGCTAAATTTTTATCACATGATTTTAAAAGCTGTATAAATTTAATCATGCTTGGTCTTTTATAATAAAACTCATTTATATATTGTTTTCTTATGGAGATATATTGTGAACATTTCAAAACAAAATGGTACTCGTCTTCAATGTCTCCATTATTGCATATTTGGCATATCCTTTCATTTCTTGGTATCCGTTGAAGATTATAACGGCATGTTTGAATTCGCAAAGAATGCGAAGATGTTCTTATCTTAAAGATGTAAGATCTTAGTTCTACTGGTAAATAATCTAGGTACGATTCATATTCAAAATTATCCTTTATGTTGCAATATAATTGTAATGAAGAAGCGCTTCTAATAGTTGAAAATATATTCTGGATAAATTCATCTACTAAACGTTGTTTAAAAATTTGTATAAATGATTTGCAGTTTACTGAACACGGATTGTCCCACACATAAGAAAATCCGTGCTCAGTCAACACGCTTTTAATATTTGAAACCCATGAATTTTTACCTTTTTCACAATCATCTTTAGAAAGTTCATAGCAGTTCTTCAATACAATATTATCTGTGGTAATTAATTTAAACCAATATTTAACAATTTTAACATATCTAAAAATATATAGCTGATATCTTCCTAATTCTGCATAAACACTTGCATTACATGTACCTTTTCTTACATTAACAATTTTCTTACAGAATTTCATATGAATCCTTTCAATCTCTTTAGATTTACTAAAACCCCAGATTTCTGCTGAATAATTCAAAATAGAACCAACAAAAGAATCAAAGAGCTGACACAAAAGCTTTGGTTTAAGTCTAAACTTCATACAATTAACAAGTAAAACGTTTAATGCCTTCAAAGCTTTCCCTACAAGTTGTTCCTGGTTTTGGCCAAAATTACCAGTATAACTGAAAATAATTCCTAGATAATTAAAGTTGTCGACATTTTCGAGAACAGAATTATTATAGGTAAAACGCTCTATGGGCAAAGTTTTTCCTCTTTTACGAAACACCATTATTTTGGTTTTCAATGTATTGACTTCTAAGCTCCATTTTTGACAATAATCATGAAGTCTGTGTAAACTAGTTTGAAGATCTTCGGGGGAATTCCCAAAAATAACTATGTCATCTGCAAACAGCGATAATATTATTAATAAATCATTTATATGTATACCAGAATTTGGACCCTCTTGTAAATACAACTCTAAGTCTTCTATAAATAGAGACCACATAATAGGTGAGAGTACCTCCCCTTGTTTCAAACCAATATCAATATCAAGAGTATCAGACATGCTATTGCCTAGTTTTACACGTGATCTAACCCTGCTATACATATCCTTTACAATTCTTAAACACTTTCCCCCTATCCCCATTTTGTACATTTTTAACCATAAGTTATTTCTATTTACACAATCAAAAGCCTTTTTAAAATCGACAAAAGCACAATATACCCGTTTATTTCTATTCAAATGTGTTTGGACAATAGTTTGTAAAATATACATAGCGTCGACAGTAGACGTTCCCTTTACAAAAGCAAACTGTGCGTCCGATATAGTATTGTTTTGATTACAGAAGTTCACTATACGCTGATTTATTATACATGTAAAGAGTTTAGAAAAACAACTAACTAACGTAATACCCCGGTAATTAGATACGTCGGCTGTATCCCCTTTCTTAAAAGGAACAATAATACCATCGGTCCAGCTCTTTGGAAAATAACCACTGTCCAAAATAGAATTAAAAATGTCACATATATGCAGACCTAGAATGTCTATGCTTTCGATAAAATATTCATTTATTAAACAATCACTACCACCGGCTTTATTAATAAGAGAAGTCAATATAAAGACTGCATCTGCTGTTCTGTAACCAGGTTTAAAACCAAATTGAGCGTCCGTTAGAGCATCTGTTTTCTCGGCCCAATCTTTCAATCTATTATCTAAAACACCTGTAAAAAGTTTTGCAAAATAAACAATAAGCGTGATACCCTTGTTTTTAGAAGTGTCGGATGAATCACCCTTTTTATGTATCGGTACAATAAGTCCGGTTGGGCAGCTTTTAGGAAATAACCCAGACATTAAAATATGATTAAACAATAACTCAAATGCTCGACCAGTTTGTTCCACGCTTTCTTTTAAATACTCATATAATATATTGTCTAAAGAGCATGATTTATTGTTCCCCAATTGTTTACATGCTTTTTGTATCTCCCTCTGTGTGATAGGCTGATCTAGCTCGATAAAGGTAGAACTGCCTTCTGGGGGTTTAAAATTGTTTACATGAATTTCCTCACTAACTGGAATATCGTTCTCAGACGAAATGGTTTTAAAATACTCGTGAAAATGCTCGAGTGAAATGTTGTCTGCATTATTTGAATTTCTTTTAGTCTGAAATAATTTCCAAAATTCTCTAGGCTTTTTTCTTCTAGTTTCATTCATTTTATCCGCCATTTCCAAATTGTACTGTGCTTTTCCTTTTCTACAATGATACTTAAAGTCCTTCCTTGTAAAAAACATCCGTTGACGAGCATTTTCCGAAATTTCTCTGTTAAAACCATTAAAGCCGAACGCATTTCGTCTCGTTTCCTTTTGCAACTAGCATCGAAACATGGTTGATCATTTCTTCGATTTTTTGTAAACTCTACCTTAGAATTATGTTTAATGTTTCGAAAGTATTTACTTCCACAAGTATTGAACAAATCAGTGAATTATGAAACAAGTATGTCGGGATCACTGTCCTTTTGTATTTCCTCGAGTAAAAATTGCTCGATCGTGCCAATACCGCTTGCCACGTCATGTAAAAACTGTTCACGATATTCATCGCTCCACCTATAAAACATCGTGTCTTTGTGAGCTGTTTTATGAGTGGTCGGTGTTATCTTAAACATGAAAAACAGTGGCTCATGATTTGAAAACTCATTAAAATATAATACTGTAAATTCCTGAAGATTATAAAAAAAAATTCGAATTTTGTTTATAAATAATCAACAATGCTTTGGCCATCGTGCGTAACGCACGTAAGTTATAATGTTTTTGTCATTGGAAAAGCGACTATTAACAATTCTCATTTCTGTAGACTTACAGATATCGAACAAGTATCCCCCAAACCTGCAATATACACATCATCGTCAAAATGAAAATAGGCATGATCTAATTTCAACCAGACTATGCGATCAATATCATTTTTAACTATTTTCACTATCAATATCATTTTTATCATTTTTAACTATTTTCACACCCTTTTGAATATTGTCTTTTACATATACTATAAGACCTCCGCTAAATCTCTTTGCTTGTCGATGCTGGAATTTACGGTAGGAATGAACCGGCTTGGAATACCCTTTTATATCAATGTTTGTTTTTGTGTGTGTGTCCATGTTTCACTTAGACAAATTATATCATATTGGGAAATAAAATGTAGAAAACTATCGTCTACTAACTTTTCTGGCGTTAGACCTTCAATGTTCCACGAAAAGCACCGTAATCCACTCTCACTGTTGTTCTAATATTTTTTCATGTACAGGTTGTTATCTATATATAACTTATCAACTCTCAGAAACGCTCCCTGCCCCTATTGCGTGCCGCCTTCATGATTGGTACAAGTTCTCGTAGCGCCATCATTACCTCTTGTGGGTATTGCTCTGATATCCCGTAGTTTGCACCTCTCAGCAGTTTCGCACTCCCTCGTACCTTCTCCCGATCTGGATAGTATGCGAATTTGGCTACCATTGGTCTTGTTTTATTGTGTTAAGGAATTAAATAGATAAATTGATTTAACGTCTTCAAAATGGTGTTTGAGTCCTTAATAGGGTGTACAGTCAAGATGCAGTAAAACTAAAAGTATTTACAACGCGTTTGGATCAAACTACATTTGAGTTTAATATAAAGAGGCTCTCGAAACTTAAATACGAACTGATTTTGCTTGTAATGGATATGCTCCGGTGCGTATCATTCAAGAATACAGCTGATTTACATTAATTAAGAAATCAAATGACAGTTTCGTAAGTTCCCCATATTTCTGAACAAGCAGCTTTGAGTTATGAATGATAAAGTGTTTAGATTGCATGAAGACATGGGACACGCAACCCTGCAACACATCTGTTATATAGTACAAACATATTTCCTCTTAATAATGTCCGCATTGTAGCTGTTGACCTGCTAACTGTCGGTTCTATGATGACGCGACTGTTTCCTGTAGTTAACCATAACACGATCAATGTCTGGGAATTTAAAAAATATTTTCAATGTGGAAAATGAGTTTAAAATGTTTAGTTATAGTATTTTGCCCGACAGTATGTTATATCCGACCGTGACTGTCGCCTATAGTATGTATTATCCGACCTATCGCCTATTGTTTATCTTCTTCCTAAAGGTTTGTTAAGCGGAACTTAAAAGGTACAAATAGTGCGTGCTGGCTACCGTTACTGCTATATATATAAAGTATAACTCCTTAAACAATAAAAGGTAACGTTAAAAATCATGTCAGCATCACTGTCTGTCTCCGTCATTCTTTCCTTCTTCCTTTGTATCTAATTTAACTTGTATCTAGCTATTTTCCCTTTATCTGTCAACTTTCAATTAATTATTTCCGTCTGCCTGTCTGTCTGTTTACCCTAATACCGGTCTCTCAGGTATTGAGTGCATTTTTCTTAGAAAAGACATATACATGCATACAAGTTTAATGGTTATAATCAGCTTTATTGCAAACTAGACCTTTCTATTATTATTACATACAAAAGGCAACGTGTTAATCATGTCAATGAAAATGTGTGAAGTATTTCCAAATTATAATTTACTAAAAAAAGAGAAAAAGGGAAATGTAGGGGAAAGTGATAACATTTAAAGAAGGGGTTGAATAAGACAGTGCTTTATCCTTTTTAGTATTTATCAATTATCATGGTGAATCCTTAACGATTAAAGCCGTATTTAAGCGATAAATACCTACAGAGACGAATTATTTTTTATATAAAAACTTTTTTGAAGTATGCACAAACCAAGCAAATTAACCGGTCTTGACTGCGTCGTTACACTAGTGTCGTTGTTCTTATTAATTAGCTTGAAATGCTCAAGGCTGTTTTTATTCACTTAGCTGAAACGCAAACGCGTGTACAAGCAATAAAACTAAAACGTTTGAAATACTTCTTTGGTTTTAATTGTTTTCTTTAGCAAGATAACTACACTACAAAGTTACAAAGTTACAAATCTTTTGATGTACATAAAGGCCTCCGGCCCATCATACTTCATACATAAGAAAACCCATAACATATCTCTAGAGTTGCGATAGTCGTTCGCTTCCTTCGAAAAGGAGGTAACCCTAACTTGTTACAGGTAGAAATTACGTCCTTTTGGAAGGAAGCTAAATAAACTAAGGTAAGAAAATCATATATATGAATAAACGAAGATCTTTAAACATTTAGTAATATAAGGCAAGCGTTTTATCAATTTTAGACTCTTTGTTGGGGGTTAAGTTCAAACTCTTTCGCTTTCATGATAAAAGATATGTAGATAGATAATTTGCGAATTATTGCTGGATTATCTGCCTTCATTAAAGTATAAGAAATTTCCTCTAAGTGTATTTCCGGTATACCAGTTATAAAGATATTGACTCCTTATATCACTTAATTGTCTACATTCGAAAAATACATTGAATTCGTCTTCAACACATGAAATATTATAGTTAAAAATACAATAATTACAGAGTCTACTTTGCTTTTCTATCCCCAGATGTCGTCCTGATTCAATTTTGAACTTATGGCTTGAACATCGAAATTTAGCTAATTCCTTTCTTAAACGGTATGGAAGATCTATGCACAAATACTTTTCTGGATTAAGCAATGATTTGAAATATTTGTAAGACGAGCAGCGTGACTCTGTTTGAACTTGATCAGACCAATTTTGGTACATACAATCCAGCAAACGTTGTTTATATTCTGATAAAAAATAGTTGTGGGTTTCCTAGCTGCTGTGAAAGCCAAACAAATCCAAAAACATAAAAATATAACAGTTGATTAACTGCTGATGCCCAATTTCATCTACCAATATCGTCTAATTTATAACATTGTATAGCAATTGTTTGAAGTATCTATAATCCGGCATATTCAATAATTTTATCCAATATTTTATACATTTCAAATGATAATCAACACAAAGGGATAGCCTGCCACATTCTCCAAGTACAATACAATCATTTATGGTGGCTTTGACACCAAGACAAGTTTTACAATAATTTATTTGAATTCTTTCAATTTCAGTTGTAAAGTTTGTACCCCGCAGTTCTGACCCGTAGACCAGAATAGGTTTTACCATTGAATCAAATAGTTTAAAATATTCGGCATGTGAAAATGATCCGAACCTTACTTGGTAAGATCTAATAGAATAAATTGATTTTCTAGCTTGCGATGCTAATTTCAGTTTTGTTTTGGACCAAGAAAGTTTTGGCGTAAAAAGAATGTCCAAATATTTGTATATTGATGTTACATTCACAGTAGATTGTTTATAAGTCCACGTTTCATAATTTCGTAAAGGTCCACATTTCTAAAAAAATAATTTCTGTTTTCCGTTGATTAACAACCATACCCGTTTGATCACAGAATTCCGATAGAGAATTAAGTTGTAACTAAAGATTTATTGCACTATCGGCACAATTTGCCACATCATCAGCAAATAAGATACAAACAATATTCCGAATGTTAGCTGTAGTGAAGATACCCCTGTGTCCCTTTTCTCTCATAACGGTACATAACTCGTTGATATATAAATTGAAAATTATCGTACTGGTTGTGTCCCATTGTCTCGCCCCATATTACAAACAATTGGTTGGGTGATGCAATCATTAACCCGTACATAACTATTCATGCAAGAATACATATTGACAAGAATTTTTAACA
The DNA here is from genome assembly GCA_947846245.1 of Cerastoderma edule. Taxonomy (NCBI): domain Eukaryota; kingdom Metazoa; phylum Mollusca; class Bivalvia; order Cardiida; family Cardiidae; genus Cerastoderma; species Cerastoderma edule. The sequence continues at coordinate 3,178,674 of OX401418.1, read as the reverse complement.
TTTTACCATGTATACCTTTAGTTTTCAAAGTGTTGAATAACTTCAGATGTATAAGAGAATCAAATGATTTTTTGAAATCAACATATTGAACATAAAGTCTACCTCCTGGTTTACTTATATACTTTTGAACTAAGCTCTGTAATACAAACATATTATCTACTGTAGAATACCCTGCCCTAAAGCCTGCCTGCGCTTCATCAATCTTATTGTACATATCTGCCCACTTACAAAGTCTATCATTTAAAATAGTAGAGAAAATTTTATACATAACATTAATTAGCGATATCCCCCGATAGTTCGACGGATCATCCCTTGGTCCTGACTTATATACAGGTACAATAATACTATCTCGCCATTGATATGGAAAAACTCCAGTGTTAAAAATTTGATTGAATAAACAACATAGAATATATTTCATTACAGGTAAACTTATAGAATTCCGCCCCAATTCCGTCTGTTCCATGAGCCTCTCCGTTCCTTAACTTTAATATAATATGGTTGATTTCTTCAATTCTTATGTGATTATTCAGTATCTGTTTATCTTCATCATATAAATCAATAGTATAGTCAAAATTAATTAAAGATGGTTGGTCCTCTTTAGATAGAAGATCTTTAAAATAATTTCTCCAAATTTTCGCGTCATTCTCTTCAATTCTATTCATTTTACGTGAGAATGAATTCTGTTTAATTAGAGACCAGAACAGCTTTGGATTTTTCCCAGCTAACACTAGGTCATTCCTATTTTTCTTTTGAAAACCAAGCTTCTTCTGAAAACATACTGTTTTAAAAAGTTTGCGCGCTTCTATATACGATGTATAATCATTTGTATTACTTGATATACGGAAGCGCCTCAATGCAGCATATTTAGCGTACTTTAATTTCTCACAATGTTTATCCCACCATGGCTGATTATAAGGATCTAAATATGCTGAATTAGGCTTAATTAACATATGTTTAGCGGATTGCTGATATAGCTTAATAATTGACGATACAGTGTTATTAATGTCTATCAAAGAATTATTCATTAGGTTAAAAGAAATGTTATTTAATGTCTGTGCGAAGGAGTAATGAAAGGACTCCTTGAAATTATCATTACATTTGTATTTTGGAAAATGTAGAAAATTAGGATGCGGCTTATTAAAAGCAGTGCTTTCTCTTCATAATTAAAGCTAAACCTTGAACACACCGGTAAATGATCGGACTCATCTCTTTCAATGACAGTAAAATATATTAAAAACGGAAATGGTGGAGTAGAAACAATATGATAATCTACAACACTAGCACCATTGATTGTTAAACATGTAAAATTACCTTGAATATCATCGAAGATTCTACCGTTTAAAATATGCATATTATGTACACAGCATAGTTCAGTAAGAGATTTTCCAAATGTATTATACCTCTCGGAATCTTTATTATTTCTAGTAACACTAAAACTATCAGAATCACACGAAACATTTGTATTGAAAATATGATCTAAAGAGTCATCTGGGATATAATCTAAAAAATCTTTCGTTCGTGCGTTAAAATCACCTGCAACATACATGTAAGTGTCAGGGAAACATCTCTGATACTCGCAATATTACTCTCTAAAATCAATATTCCATTTTTCTCTTCCATGTTTTTATAAATGGTAGAACCCTCAGGTGAAATGTAAGCAATGTAAATAATCATATCAGACATTAAATGAAAAACATTCGATTGAACATACAGAACAACAGCCTCCACAATATGTGAGCAAATTTGCGAAATGCAACAATCTTTAAGTAAAGCATTTCTAACAAAGACTTCAATTCCCCCACTGTTTCTAAAAGAGTGTTTATGTTTTTTTCTAACACTGTCAAAATATGTAAATTGATCTAAAACATCTGAAAATTCTCCTTTAAAGTCACTCCATGTTTCAATAAAATCGATTATATCAAATTCTGAGACAAACTGTAATAGTGAGTAGTCATGTATATGTTTTTTAAAACCATTTATATTCCACGTGACAATGTTTATGTTTACATCTGGGCCGTGGCCGGTTTCCTAGTCTGCTCCGCTTACCACACCCTGTTCCATGAAATTGTCTGTCGCTGATTGGTCCGAATCACTGACCAGGAGCAGATTTTGGCAATGATAGGGCGTGTATCTGAACCTGAATCTGATACACGCTTTCCAAGCCTATGGGCACGTTCGATTTCGATTTCTGCCTTTTCGGGTAAACATAACTCAGTCGATATAAATGTAAGAACCCTTTGCTCGGTTTCAGTCCAGGTTTCATTTGCATGTCCATTTATTCCCAAAAATCTCAAGTGATTTCTTCTCGAATGTCCTTCTAAGCTATCTACCTTCATTGCTAGTCCCTTCATGATACATTTCATTTCCTTATTTTCTTGTCTGAGCTTCACTTTTTCAGATTTGAGGGTGCTTATAGAGTGTTCTATCCAGTCCATTTTAGAATTCAAAGTGGCCAAATCATTCCTCACATGTAGTTTCATGTCAGAAAGTTCATTACCTCATTGTCTTGAGAATGAGTAGCTCTGTCAGAACTGCTATTCTGTCTTGAGCTCCTTCCTCAAGTTGACGGCGGGGCTGTTGTCACCTCAGCAAACGATAGTGTCCTCTGTTTTGTATTGCGAGGAGGGCCTGGATTTGTCTCGACGTCTCCACCCAAGGTCAGAAGAATAGACAAAAACACGGCTAAACGAAGAAATGCTCGAGCAGACCCTCCAAACACGCACAGCGTATCCATTATACATACCCGTCTTCTCGGCATACTAAACAAACCAATTCTCATTCGGTATACTGCAATATCGACTTCCATTTTTCGTTTATTGTTTACTTACAAACGGACTAAAATTTTCCGTGCGCCATGTTTCAAAGGCAGTAACACTCATTCCCATTTATTTCCCCTGTCACTTAGTATGTGGGACTTGAAGGGGTATCCCCTCTTCATATCGTTCTAGACCTCGGTACAGATCAAATAAGGGACACTTTAACCCATATACAAATAAAACTAACTCAGCATTTGTATTGGTGGTTGTATTAACGTTCATCTGTAACGTACACACTGTACCTCTGTTTAACCGCCTACACACAATACAGACACACAAAACTTGCGCACATCGTACCTCTGTTTAACTGCCTACACACAATACAGACACACACTGTACCTCTGTTTAACCGCCTACACACAATACAGACACACACTGTACCTCTGTTTAACCGCCTACACACAATACAGACACACACTGTACCCATGGACAACCACCTACACATAATACAGACACATACTGTACGTCTGTACAACCTCTTACACATACTACAGATACAGTCTGTACCTCTGTAAAACCTTCTACACACAATACAGACACATACTGTACGTCTGTACAACCTCTCAAACAGTATAGACACACACTGCACCTCAGGTCAACCTCCTACACAATAAAGACACATACTGTACCTCTGGTCAACCTTATACACACAAAACTTGCGCACATCGTACCTCTGTATAAGCTCCTGCACACAATACAGCCACACACTTTACCTCTGTACAACCTCCTACACACAATACAGCCACACACTTTACCTCTGTACAACCTCCTACACACAATACAGCCACACACTTTACCTCTGTACAACCTCCTACACACAATACAGCCACACACTTTACCTCTGTACAACCTCCTACACACAATACAGCCACACACTTCACCTCTGTACAACCTCCTACACACAATACAGCCACACACTTTACCTCTGTACAACCTCCTACACACAATACAGCCACACACTTTACCTCTGTACAACCTCCTACACACAATACAGCCACACACTTCACCTCTGTACAACCTCCTACACACAATACAGCCACACACTTTACCTCTGTACAACCTCCTACACACAATACAGCCACACACTTTACCTCTGTACAACCTCCTACACACAATACAGCCACACACTTTACCTCTGTACACACCTCCTACACACAATACAGCCACACACTTTACCTCTGTACAACCTCCTACACACAATACAGCCACACACTTTACCTCTGTACAACCTCCTACACACAATACAGCCACACACTTCACCTCTGTACAACCTCCCCCCGCAATTTAGACACATACTGTACCTCTGGTCAACCTTATACACACAAAACTTGCGCACATCGTACCTCTGTATAAGCTCCTACACACAATACAGCCACACACTTCACCTATGTACAACCTCCTACACACAATACAGCCACACACTTTACCTCTGTACAACCTCCTACACACAATACAGCCACACACTTTACCTCTGTACAACCTCCTACACACAATACAGCCACACACTTTACCTCTGTACAACCTCCTACACACAATACAGCCACACACTTCACCTCTGTACAACCTCCTACACACAATACAGCCACACACTTCACCTCTGTACAACCTCCCCCCGCAATTTAGACACATACTGTACTTCTAAACAACCTCCCATACACAGTACATACATTTACTGTACCTCTGTACAACCTCTCAAACAATACAGGCACATACTCTACCTCTGTACTACCTCCTACACACAATAAACTTGAATTACGTCTAGGTTAGTGTTGTAAAGATGCGGTAATAATGTAGGTTTCACAAAGGTTTGCATGTGTTTACATAAATTTCATCATGCAAAACTATCAAAAACGTTTAAAGATTACAATCACAGCACTGAAATCCTGGAAGTTCGTTTCACTTTCATAAAAATAATGTTGAGAAACTTTAGAATGAAGAAGTTAAAACTTTTTTTGTTCAGAGACGAAGATTGATTCAAAGAAACATTTACATGTTTGTGAACTACAGAACACAGTATATGAGTTAGTGCCAGTCCCTTTAACTACGCAAAGTAGAACAAACATCTGTAAGACTATAACTGCCTCAGATCGCCTCGTGTTTTTACCATAGTGACGAGTCTGTTGTCCGAGGCAAAATTTCACGTTTAACTACAACTACACGAATATGTATAATGTGCTTCTTTCCTTGATCGATAGTTAGACGTTTACTCTATCTCTCTTTTTATGAGTATTCCGCAATGAAAATATATGTAAGTCATCTTAATCTGCCTATTTACAGATGTGAGGAAACTTGGACACTCAATTTTAATTTTTTCTTACAATTTGTTTGAGACAAACTAGGGGATAGCCATTACAGACGAATTAGAACAATGAAAGCGTTATTGCATTAATCAAGCATTCGCCAAAAGGAATAATACTGACAAAATGTGATAAACATGCATGTTATTTTGACAACATAATGTTCAGAAATTTACAAGCACTGAATCTTGCTTTTCTGTAAAGTGTCCCCCCATTAGGTATGCACATGTATTATACACACGCACACATTCTCAAAACATTAAAGCATAACCAGGTGATCAATACTAAATTATTCTAGGATTCAACCATGGAATATTATATACTATATTGTCGGACTTAATTATATTGAATGTTTTATGAAAAATATGTTCCCAACATATATACGCGACTCAAATATTAGCCCATTATTTTATTTGTCAGACGCAGAAACATTGCTTGGGAGCTTAGTTCCAGAACATTCAAAATGAAGACACAATCGTCCAGTTGGCATGCTGTCATTCAAGTGGTATGTTTTGTGTTGGCTGGGATTTGCTACGTAAATGGTAAGTTACCAATTCAATATTCAGATCAGAGGGAAATGTTAGATATATAGGAGTTGCATTTTGGAGAACATTCTGGTTTGAACCTGAAACAGCCGCTTCAACATTAAAGTTAATAGTTGTTTTAAGCATTTCTTATTTGGTCTTTTATCAACCAAGAAAACGGACAATTTCTAACGCGATGAAGCCTCTCATACAGATGGGCTTGTTTCCAGGAGGAACATGGCAAGGGCCCATTGTTGTATCGTGTATGGTAGGTACCGGCCAGCGTCAATGCGAACAAATTCTTGCTAGTTACCAACTTGAGTTGGTTTTAGAATCTCGCCTTACCTGTTAAGCTAGAAAGGTATGTTTCCACCACTGTGGTAATACTATCGAAATAGCATAACAAACACACTATTATATCCTTGGTATTTTATTGGACAGTGCTACACTTTAATCTTATAGGTTTTGATAATGGCATTTAGGAAAAAATTCTTATAAAAGTACTATTTTTGCATCCGTTTTGTAAGATCAATCATCCGAGATACATCAAATCTGTATGAATCTGACAGTGTCGTTTTGTCGAACAGTTGATTTTATGTCGCATTTTTATATATAAATACTTCTAGATTTCCAACTATGATCCAGTAAATAGAAAATGTGTATTTTGGTTAGAAATAAGAAGTGTATGTTGTATTTAGAACTGTCGTTATACGCTCTTACAAGGAGCTTTAACTCATTCATTAATATTAAACGAAACGCCTTTGCTTGGTTGTTAAAACCGACTCATATTTCATGTGTATCTTTTTCGCGCCATATCTTTCTAATATATATTCTAGTTTAAACACATATGGATACTTCGTACTAAATTGACTATTGTGAAAAAAAGCGTGTAGAAATCGTGTGTTGAAATCGTGTTTTTTAATACTCAAATGAGAGTACATATCCAATAATTTATGTATACACATTTTCTATTTCTATTTTGTGAAGGGCGGTGGTCCAGGGATAGTGGGTCGGCATCGGTGCACGCAAGTCGTTGTATTGATTCCTGTTAGTAGCACACAACCCTTGCCTTAATCCACCTTCGTCGCGATAATTGGTTTTTTATCCAGGTAGCTGAATCGAAAGTTATTGACATATAATTATGTTACTTATGATATCATAAAAGTACTTTGTAACATCTAAGTGTGTGTTCTCGATATGATAATGTAAACTGTGCTCTACACTAATCCACGATGCTATCTGTTTACAATTTGCATGGAGGTGTGCTGTGTCTGACAACCCTACATCACAAACACCTTATTCACAAATGGACCTAGGCAAAATGGACAGATACTACTGGAGGTTTGCTGTGTCTGACAACCCTGCATCACAAACACCTACTTCACGAATGGACCCAGGCAAAATGGACAGAGGCTACTGGAGCTTTACTGTGTCTGACAACCCTGCATCACAAACACCTACTTCACGAATGGACCTAGGCAAAATGGACAGAGGCTACTGGAGGTTTGCTGTGTCTGACAACCCTGCATCACAAACACCTTATTCACAAATGGACCTAGGCAAAATGGACAGAGTCTACTGGAGGTTTGCTCTGTCAGACAACCCTGCATCACAAACACCTACTTCACGAATGGACCCAGGCAAAATGGACAGAGGCTACTAGAGGTTTGTTGTGCTAGACAACCCTACATCACAAACGCCTAATTCACGAATGGACCCTGGCAAAACGGACAAATGCTACTGGGGCTTTGCTGTGTCTGACAACCCTGCATCACAAACACCTAATTCACGAATGGACTTAGGCAAAATGGAAAGAGGCTACTAGAGGTTTGGTGTGCTAGATAATCCTGCATTAATAATACCTACTTCACGAATGGACCCAGGCAAAAGGCATCGTTGATACACACAAGTTCAGATCAATGGCACCAACTTGAGCTTATCCTCACCAGAAGAAGGAAACAACAAAACCTGCACTTCTACACCGGAAGTTATCCCAGTGCTGACTGAGACACTGATCACTCCCTCATTCTCAGCTAGGTCTCAATAGTTCTTTAGTTTAGATGTACCCAATACCAAATACCAAGTTTTTTACCGTCCCGAATTGGAAGAGTTTGCAGACGATATTTCAAAATGTGATACCATTCGAAAATAATCTCCCATTATGGGAAAATTAGTCAAATTGGTTCTTATCTTAACACTGAACTGTTAACATTTCATGTTAAAAACCAAATGACTCTTTTTCATGCGTACATGTAAATGGGTCTAACTCTTGAAACATGTTAATCCTTTATCAAGGGGTATCTTTGGAAAATCAGACCATATGCAATTCATATGTAAATGGTTGATATAAGAGTGTATATTTATTGAATGGCAGGAAATCCATATCTAAAATACTTTCTGAAACACAACTATTGAGAAGATATTTGATATTCAGGTTTCATCGACAGACAGGATGTTGGAAAAAATAGCATTGAGAAAGAAATCCTTGACTTTTAACTATTGTTTTTTTTCCACCAATGTTTTCATTCACTAGTTTTCAACAGTTTTGTTAAGACTAGCATAACCTATGAATTAAACTCACCAACTTACATGCAATGGATATATGGTAAGATAACAATAATCAACAATATATATGATGATAATAACCATAAATGATAATGAAATGAAGATGGTTATGATATTAGGAACATGATATATACTTATGAAGATTTAGGAAAGAGCAATTTGTCCATCAAATTGAATTAAAGAAGTTTGACATAATTTTTTATATGATCGTGTGATTGTATTTTTTTTGCACTTAACCAGCCAACTTAACCTGTTTCACTTGAAATACCTTTGAAAAACTCTCTTGATCCTTTTACAATTATTTTAACACATACATTTAAGACTGTACAATGCTGTTTCCATTTAGGAAACGTGTTATTTAAAAGCTTTAGCTCTTGTCGAACGATCTAAAGGCGACATGTATCCAAGCTAATCTAGACCGACACATCCCACACCAGCTGCTAAAGGAGAATCCTTAGAAAGCAGAAAGTCCAGTCTGAGATCAGACAGTATGAGTTGATGTATGGGAGAGAATGTCATAGGTGTGCATTTCAGATCAGTGCTCGATGAAAGTTAGTGGCATCAAATATAGTTGACAATCATATTTTTCACCATTGCAAAAAGCATACTCACTATTATATTGCCATGTCACATACTCACTTTCACAATGTCAAGTCAATAACACACTACTACAATGTAATGTCACATACTCCATGCTACCCTGTCATGTCACATACTCCATGCTATCCTGTCATGTCACATGCTACCCTGTCAAGTCTCATACTTCAAACGACCCTGTCATGTCACATACACCATGCTACCCTGTCATGTCTCATACTCCATGCTACCCTGTCATGTCTCATACTTCATACGACCCTGACATGTCACATACTCAATGCTACCCTGTCATGTCTCATACTCCATGCTACCCTGTCATGTCTCATACTCCATGCTACCCTGGCATGTCTCATACTTCATACGACCCTGACATGTCACATACTCCATGCTACCCTGGCATGTCTCATACTTCATACGACCCTGACATGTCACATACTCCATGCTTCCCTGTCACTACACATACTCCATAGTACCCTGGCATATCTCATACTTCATATAACCCTGACATTTCTCAAAATCCATCCTACCCTGGCATGTCTCATACTCCATACTACCCTGTCATGTCACATACTACCCTGTCATGTCTCATTCTTCCTTGACATGTTCCATACTACCCTGACATGTCTCATACTCCATACTACCCTGACATGTCTCATACTCCATACTACCCTGACATGGCTCATACTTCATACTACCCTGACATGTGTCATTGTCAATACAACCTTGACATGTCTCATACTCCATACTACCCTGACATGTCTCTTACTCCATACTACCCTGACATGTCTCATACTCCATACTACCCTGACATGGCTCATACTTCATACTACCCTGACTTGTCACACACTCCATACTACCCTGACATGATTTTTTACTCCATGCTACCCTGTCATGTCACATACTCCATAGTACCCTGGCATATCACATACTTCATACAACCCTGACATTTCTCAAAATCCATCCTACCCTGGCATGTCTCATACTTCATACTACCCTGTCATGTCACATACTACCCTGTCATGTCTCATTCTTCCTTGACATGTTCCATACTACCCTGACATGTCTCATACTCCATACTACCCTGACATGTCTCATACTCCATACTACCCTGACATGGCTCATACTTCATACTACCCTGACTTGTCACATACTCCATACTACCCTGACATGTCTCATACTCCATACTACCCTGACATGTCTCATACTCCATGCTACCCTGTCATGTCTCATACTCCATACTACCCTGACATGGCTCATACCCCATACTACCCTAGCATGTCCCATTCTTCCTTTACATGTTTCATATTACCCTGACATGTCTCATAGTCAATACTTGCCTGACATGTGTCATAGCCAATACAACCTTGACATGTCTCATACTCCATACTACCCTGACATGTCTCATACTCCATACTACCCTGACATGTCTTACACTCCATACTACCCTGACATGGCTCATACTTCATACTACCCTGACATGTGTCATTGTCAATACAACCTTGACATGTCTCATACTCCATACTACCCTGACATGTCTCTTACTCCATACTACCCTGACATGTCTCATACTCCATACTACCCTGACATGGCTCATACTTCATACTACCCTGACTTGTCACACACTCCATACTACCCTGACATGATTTTATACTCCATGCTACCCTGTCATGTCACATACTCCATAGTACCCTGGCATATCACATACTTCATACAACCCTGACATTTCTCAAAATCCATCCTACCCTGGCATGTCTCATACTTCATACTACCCTGTCATGTCACATACTACCCTGTCATGTCTCATTCTTCCTTGACATGTTCCATACTACCCTGACATGTCTCATACTCCATACTACCCTGACATGTCTCATACTCCATACTACCCTGACATGGCTCACACTCCATACTACCCTGACATGTCTCACACTCCATACTACCCTGACATGGCTCATACTTCATACTACCCTTAACATCTTGAGGCGTACTGTAATGTGCATTTATGAAAAGAACGGTACAAAACCCTTTTTCATTTTGTTCGTCTGATACCCATGTGTAAGTGGATTCAAAATAACGAATTAAACTTTACACATTATTGCATGGGCCTCTGTCAAAACAGTTTATGACCATTTCACAAAACGGTGGCCTTTCATCCGCAGTGGGCTCAATTTCGGGGTTCAAAAATGATATTGTTTAGTTACTGAATGCTTTTGGTTTTTGTGTTTTTGTTTTCGTAACGGATCTGAATTTGGTATGGTTGCTTGAGATCAAGAAAATCAAAAGCAAAACGACGAGGATGGGATTCGAACCCACGCGGGCAGAGCCCAATGGATTAGCAGTCCATCGCCTTAACCACTCGGCCACCTCGTCTGATAAAGCACAAGAAAAGGCAGGTAAATCCGACATTTTACCTGTGTAACATACCAGAGGAACATTATTGAACTGTATACACTTCTGTGTCATGTAACACATGTTTGAATAAATCAACGTATTTACCTTAAACCCTGCATCACAAACACCTAATTCACGAATGGACCCAGGCAAAATGGAAAGAGGCTACTGGAGTTTTCCTATGCTAGACAACCCTGCATCACAAACACCTACTTCACGAATGGACCCTGGCAAATTGGACAGAGGCTACTAGAGGTGTGCTGTGCTAGACAACCCTACATCACAACACTTATTCACGAATGGACCCAGGCAAAATGGACAGAGGCTACTAGAGGTGTGCTGTGTCTGACAACCCTGCATCACAAACACCTAATTCACGAATGGACCCAGGCAAAATGGACAGAGGCTACTGGAGGTTTGCTGTGTCTGACAACCCTGCATCACAAACACCTAATTCACGAATGGACACAGACAAAATGGAACGAGGCTACTAGAGGTGTGCTGTGTCTGACAACCCTACATCACAAACACCTAATTCACGAATGGACCCAGGCAAAATGGACAGAGGCTACTAGAGGTTTGCTGTGTCTGACAACCCTCCATCACAAACACCTAATTCACGAATGGACCCAGGCAAAATGGAAAGAGGCTACTGGAGGTTTGCTGTGTCTGACAACCCTCCATTACAAACACCTACTTCACGAATGGACCCAGGCAAAATGGACAGAGGCTACTAGAGGTTTGCTGTGTCTGACAACCCTCCATCACAAACACCTAATTCACGAATGGACCCAGGCAAAATGGAAAGAGGCTACTAGAGGTTTGTTGTGCTAGACAACTCTGCATCACAAACACCTAATTCACGAATGGACCCTGGCAAAACGGACAAATGCTACTGGGGCTTTGCTGTGTCTGACAACCCTGCATCACAAACACCTAATTCACGAATGGACTTAGGCAAACTGGAAAGAGGCTACTAGAGGTTTGCTGTGCTAGATAATCCTGCATTAATAATACCTACTTCACGAATGGACCCAGGCAAAAGGCATCGTTGATACACACAAGTTCAGATCAATGGCATCAACTTGAGCTTATCCTCACCAGAAGAAGGAAACAACAAAACCTGCACTTCTACACCGGAAGTTATCCCAGTGCTGACTGAGACACTGATCACTCCCTCATTCTCAGCTAGGTCTCAATAGTTCTTTAGTTTAGATGTACCCAATACCAAATACCAAGGTTTTTACCGTCCCGAATTGGAAGAGTTTGCAGACGATATTTCAAAATGTGATACCATTCGAAAATAATCTCCCATTATGGGAAAATTAGTCAAATTGGTTCTTATCTTAACACTGAACTGTTAACATTTCATGTTAAAAACCAAATGACTCTTTTTCATGCGTACATGTAAATGGGTCTAACTCTTGAAACATGTTAATCCTTTATCAAGGGGTATCTTTGGAAAATCAGACCATATGCAATTCATATGTAAATGGTTGATATAAGAGTGTATATTTATTGAATGGCAGGAAATCCATATCTAAAATACTTTCTGAAAAAAAACTATTGAGAAGATATTTGATATTCAGGTTTCATTGACAGACAGGATGTTGGAAAAAATAGCATTGGGAAAGAAATCCTTGACTTTTAACTATTGTTTTTTTCCACCAATGTTTTCATTTACTAGTTTTCAACAGTTTTGTTAAGACTAGCACAATATATGAATTAAACTCACCAACTTACATGCAATGGATATATGGTAAGATAACAATAATCAACAATATATATGATGATTATAACCATTAATGATAATGAAATGAAGATGGTTATGATATTAGGAACATGATATATACTTATGAAGATTTTAGGAAAGAGCAATTTGTCCATCAAATTGAATTAAAGAAGTTTGACATAATTTTTTATATGATCGTGTGATTGTATTTTTTTGCACTTAACCAGCCAACTTAACCTGTTTCACTTGAAATACCTTTGAAAAGCTCTCTTGATCCTTTTACAATTATTGTAAAAAATACATTTAAGACTGTACAATGCTGTTTCCATTAAGGAAACGTATTATTTAAAAGCTTTAGCTCTTGTCGAAAGATCTAAGGCGACATGTATCCAAGCTAATCTAGACCGACACATCCCACACCAGCTGCTAAAGGAGAATCCTTAAAAAGCAGAAAGTCCAGTCTGAGATCAGACAGTATGAAATGATGTATAAAAGGGAATGTCATAGGTGTGCATTTCAGATCAGTGCTCGATGAAAGTTAGTGGTTCAACATTACACATATTGCATGGGCCTCTGTCAAAACAGTTTATGACCTTATCACAAAACGGTGGCCTTTCATCCGCAGTGGGCTTAATTTCGGGGTTCAAAAATGATATTGTTTAGTTATTGAATGCTTTTGGTTTTTAGATGATGTGTTTCTGTTTCCGTAACGGACCTGAATTTGGTATGGTTGCTTGATATTAAGAAAAGGAAAACGACGAGGATGGGATTCGAACCCACCCGGGCAGAGCCCAATGGATTAGCAGTCCATCGCCTTAACCACTCGGCCACCTCGTCTGTTAAAGCACGATAAAAGGCAGGTAAATCCGGGATTTTACCTTTGTAGAGAGAGAGAGAAAGAAAGAGAGTGAGAAAGAAAGAGAGAGAGAGAGAGAGAGAGAGAGAGAGAGAGAGAGAGAGAGAGAGAGAGAGAGAGAAAAGAGAGAGAGAGAGAGAGAGAAAAGAGAGAGAAGAGAGAGAGAGAGAGAGAGAGAGAGAGAGAGAGAGAGAGAGAGAGAGAGAGAGAGAGAGAGAGAGAGAGAGAGAGAGAGAGAGAGAGAGAGAGAGAGAGAGAGAGAGAGAGAGAGAGAGAGAGAGAGAGAGAGAGAGAGAGAGAGAGAGAGAGAAAAAGAGGAAGAAAATGGAAACTATATATAAACAATTTTGATGCGGTGTTTGAATTTAAACGATTACGTTTCAACAAACAAACAAACTAACTTAAACGTAACGGATCTGCATAATAATTTCGGCATCACATTTTAGGAAAGAAGAGACTCTGTATTTCAACAAAAAGAACATTCTCCAAAGTAAAAGCGACAAGGATGTGATTCGAGCCAATGCTGACATAGACCAATGAATCAGCAGATTGTCGCATTATCCATTCATAATCCTGTAATCTAATCTGCTTCCTACTCTGAGTATCTTTAACACAATTAAGCATAATATTTATCGCCGTAGTATGACTGAAACATTGTTGAAAACGGCAATAAAAATCACAACCAGATAACCATTACAAAAAATGTGCAACACCCTCACTAATCAGAATATATGCAAACGACAGTTAGGAAAATGGTGACCGAATTTCTTCTTTTCCTTCATTTATTTCGAAAAGCATCTGGTAGAATTTCAGGGTTGTCCGTTAATTGACCAATGTAACAAACAGAAATGTAATTAAACAGGAGATGTAATAATTATAACCTTGATGTTAAGGACAAATGTTAACCCTTACAGTGCTGGAACCAATTGTATACTTAAGCAAACAGATTAGAACCAGCCCTATAATCTAACCTGTTTGCTACTCTGAGCTCCTTTCTTCCTTAAATTAAGCACATATTTAAGGTTTTGGACAGCACCAAATCTATTTTTAGAAAAATACCCAGCATTCTAAGGGTTAAGGCGAACATGACTCACGCTAGATCAGTTGCCACAGAGGATCTTTACCTGCTTGCAGACTTCAAAGCTAGAGTAGGTCCGCACAAGACATCTGGGTACCGTTTTACTAAACTGTTTACGAAAAATGTTCGCATGAGTAAAATCTGATATAAATGGACAGTGTCACTGATAAAAGCAAACTATTTTAATATGACACGTCATTGGAAGCTTCTCAAAGAGACAATTTCAATGATGTGTTACTTTGCAACATTGTTCATCTCACTATTAAAAAAGGGGGAAGGTTATTTGCATATGCATATTCTTAACGTAATATGTTAAGTAAAACGCCTCCCTGATCAGCCTGCATCGGTCAAGTTTGCAAGTGTAACGTGCTCGAGAATGGAAAGAGGCTACTATAGGTTTGCTCTTTCAAACAACTCTACATCGCAAACACCTAATTCACGAATTGACCCAGGCAAAATGGAAATAATCTACTAGAGGTTTGCTGTGTCTGACAACCCTACATCAAAAACACCTAATTCACGAATGGACACAGGTAAAATGGATAGAGGCTACTAGAGGTGTGCTGTGTCTGACAACCCTGCATCACAAAAACACTTATTCACGAATGGACCCAGGCAAAATGGACAGAGGCTACTAGAGGTTTGCTGTGTCTGACAACCCTACATCACAAACACCTAATTCACAAATGGACCCAGGTAAAATAGACAAGGGCTACTGGCGCTTTGCTGTGTCTGACAACCCTACATCACAAACACTTATTCACAAATGGACCGAGGCTAAATGGAAAAAGGCTATTAGAGGTGTGCTGTGTCTGACAACCCTACATCACAAACACTTATTCACAAATGGACCCAGGCAAAATGGACAGAGGCTATTAGAGGTGTGCTGTGTCTGACAACCCTACATCACAAACACTTATTCACAAATGGACCCAGGCAAAATGGACAGAGGCTATTAGAGGTGTGCTGTGTCTAACAACCCTACATTACAAACACCTAATTCACGAATGGACCCAGGTAAAATGGACAGAGGCTACTAGAGGTGTGCTGTGTCTGACAACCCTACATCACAAACACCTAATTCACGAATGGACCCAGGTAAAATGGACAGAGGCTACTAGAGGTTTGCTGTGTCTGACAACCCTACATCACAAACACTTATTCACGAATGGACCTAGGCAAAATGGAAAAAGGCTATTAGAGGTGTGCTGTGTCTGACAACCCTCGATCACAAACACCTTATTCACGAATAGACCCAGCCAAAATGGACAGAGGCTATTAGAGGTGTGCTGTGTCTGACAACCCTACATCACAAACACTTATTCACAAATGGACCCAGGCAAAATGGACAGAGGCTATTAGAGGTGTGCTGTGTCTGACAACCCTACATCACAAACACTTATTCACAAATGGACCCAGGCAAAATGGACAGAGGCTATTAGAGGTGTGCTGTGTCTGACAACACTACATTACAAACACCTACTTCACGGATGGAGTCTGGCAAAATGGAAAGAGGCTACTGGCGATTTGCTGTGTCTGACAACCCTGCATCACAAACACCTAATAATTCACGAATGGACTCAGGCAAAATGGAAAGAGGCTACTGGAGCATTTCTGTGCTAGATAACCCTACATCACAAACACCTAATTCACGAATGGACCAAGGCAAAATGGAAAGAGTCTACTAGAGGTTTGCTGTGCTAGACAACCCTACATCACAAACACCTTATTCACGAATAGACACAGGCAAAATGGAAAGAGGCTACTAGAGGTGTGCTGTGTCTGACAACCCTACATCACAAACACCTACTTCACGAATGGACCCTGGCAAATGGACAGATACTACTGGAGCTTTGCTGTGTCTGACAACCCTGCATCACAAACACCTAATTCTAGAATGGACCCAGGTAAAATGGACAGAGGCTACTGGCGCTTTGCTGTGTCTGACAACCCTACATCAAAAACACTTATTCACAAATGGACCCAGGCAAAATGGACAGAGGCTACTAGAGGTGTGCTGTGTCTGACAACCCTACATTACAAACACCTAATTCACGAATAGACACAGGCAAAATGGAAAGAGGCTACTGGAGGTGTGCTGTGTCTGACAACCCTACATCACAAACACTTATTCACAAATGGACCCTGGCAAATGGACAGATACTACTGGAGCTTTGCTGCGTCTGACAACCCTGCATCACAAACACCTAATTCACGAATTGACCCAGGTAAAATGGACAGAGGCTATTAGAGGTGTGCTGTGTCTGACAACCCTACATCACAAACACTTATTCACATATGGACCCTGGCAAATGGACAGATACTACTGGAGCTTTGCTGCGTCTGACAACCCTGCATCACAAACACCTAATTCACGAATGGACCCAGGCAAAATGGAAAGAGGCTACTGGAGCTTTCCTTTGCTAGACAACCCTGCATCACAAACACCTACTTCACGAATGGACCCTGGCAAATTGGACAGAGGCTACTAGAGGTGTGCTGTGCTAGACAACCCTACATCACAACACTTATTCACGAATGGACCCAGGCAAAATGGACAGAGGCTACTGGAGGTTTTCTGTGACTGACAACTCTACATCACAAACACCTAATTCACGAATGGACCTAGGCAAAATGGAAAGAGGCTACTGGAGGTGTGCTGTGTCTGACAACCCTACATCACAAACACTTATTCACGAATGGACCCAGGCAAAATGGACAGAGGCTACTGGAGGTTTTCTGTGACTGACAACTCTACATCACAAACACCTAATTCACGAATGGACCCAGGCAAAATGGACAGAGGCTACTAGAGGTGTGCTGTGTCTGACAACCCTACATCACAAACACTTATTCACGAATGGACCCAGGCAAAATGGACAGAGGCTATTAGAGGTGTGCTGTGTCTGACAACCCTACATCACAAACACTTATTCACGAATGGACCCAGGCAAAATGGACAGAGGCTATTAGAGGTGTGCTGTGTCTGACAACCCTGCATCACAAACACCTAATTCACGAATAGACCCAGGCAAAATGGACAGAGGCTATTAGAGGTGTGCTGTGTCTGACAACCCTACATCACAAACACTTATTCACGAATGGACCCTGGCAAAATGGACAGAGGCCACTAGAGGTGTGCTGTGTCTGACAACCCTGCATCACAAACACCTAATTCACGAATGGACCCTGGCAAATTGGACAGAGTCTACTGGAGGTGTGCTGTGTCTGACAACCCTACATCACAAACACTTATTCACGAATGGACCCAGGCAAATTGGACAGAGGCTACTAGAGGTGTGCTGTGTCTGACAACCCTACATCACAAACACTTATTCACGAATGGACCCAGGCAAAATGGAAATAGTCTACTAGAGGTGTGCTGTGTCTGACAACCCTACATTACAAACACCTACTTCACGAATGGACCCATGCAAATTGGACAGAGTCTACTGGAGGTGTGCTGTGTCAGACAACCCTACATCACAAACACCTAATTCATGAATGGACCCAGGCAAATTGGACAGAGTCTACTAGAGGTGTGCTGTGTCTGACAACCCTACATTACAAACACCTACTTCACGAATGGACCCTGGCAAAACGGACAGATGCTATTGGGGCTTTGCTGTGTCTGACAACCCTGCAGCACAAACACCTACTTCACGAATGGACCCAGGCAAAAGGCATCGTTGATACACACAAGTTCAGATCAATGGCACCAACTTGAGCTTATCCTCACCAGAAGAAGGAAACAACAAAACCTGCACTTCTACACCGGAAGTTATCCCAGTGCTGACTGCGACACTGATCACTCCCTCATTCTCAGCTAGGTCTTTTTAGTTCTTTAGTTTAGATGTACCCAATACCAAATACCAAGTTTTTTACCGTCTCGAATTGGAAGAGTTTGCAGACGATATTTCAAAATGTGATACCATTCGAAAATAATCTCCCATTATGGGAAAATTAGTCAAATTGGTTCTTATCTTAACACTGAACTGTTAACATTTCATGTTAAAAACCAAATGACTCTTTTTCATGCGTACATGTAAATGGGTCTAACTCTTGAAACATGTTAATCCTTTATCAAGGGGTATCTTTTATATGATCGTGTGATTGTATTTTTTTTGCACTTAACCAGCCAACTTAACCTGTTTCACTTGAAATACCTTTGAAAAGCTCTCTTGATCCTTTTACAATTATTGTAACAAATACATTTATGACTGTACAATGCTGTTTCCATTTAGGAAACGTATTATTTAAAAGCTTTAGCTCTTGTCGAAAGATCTAAGGCGACATGTATCCAAGCTAATCTAGACCGACACATCCCACACCAGCTGCTAAAGGAGAATCCTTAAAAAGCAGAAAGTCCAGTCTGAGATCAGACAGTATGAGATGATGTATGGGAGGGAATGTCATAGGTGTGCATTTCATATCAGTGCTCGATGAAAGTTAGTGGCATCAAATATAGTTGACAATCATATTTTTCAACATTGCAAAAAGCATACTCACTATTACATGTATATTGTCATGTCACATACTCACTTTCACAATGTCAAGTCAATAACACACTACTACAATGTAATGTCACATACTCCATGCTACCCTGTCATGTCACATACTCCATGCTATCCTGTCATGTCACATGCTACCCTGTCAAGTATCATACTTCAAACGACCCTGTCATGTCACATACACCATGCTACCATGTTGTGTCTAATACTACATACTACCTTAACATGTCTCATACTACCCTATCTTGTCACATCCTCCACATACCCTGACATGTCACAAACTCGATACTTCCCTGACATGTCTCATACTCCATACTACACTGAAATGTCTCATACTCCATATTACCCTGACATGTCACATACTCCATGCTACCATGTTGTGTCTAATACTACATACTACCTTAACATGTCTCATACTACCCTATCTTGTCACATCCTCCACATACCCTGACATGTCACAAACTCGATACTACCCTGACATGTCACATACTCCATACTACACTGAAATGTCTCATACTCCATATTACCCTGACATGTAATAAACTCCATACTACCCTGACATGTCACATACTCCATGCTACCATGTTGTGTCTTATATTACATACTACCTTAACATGTCTCATACTACCCTATCTTGACACATCCTCCACATACCCTGACATGGCACAAACTCGATACTACCCTGACATGTCACATACTCCATACTACTCTGTCATGTCATGTTCTCCTTACTTTCTTGACATTTCACATACTCCAAACTACCCTGGCATGACTCATACTCCATACTTTGGTACATGTCACATACTCCATACTACCCTGACAAGTGTCATACTCCATACTACCCCGACATGTCTCATACTCCATACTACGGTGACATGTCACATACTCCATTCTACCCTTACATTTTATATACGCCTTACTACCCTGACATGTCTCATACTTCATACTAACGTGTCGTGTCACATACTCCATACTACCGTGTCATGTTTCATAGTCCATACTACCCTGATATGTCTCATAATACCCTGACATGTCTCATAGTCAATACTTCCCTGACATGTGTCATAGTCAATACAACCTTGACATGTCTCATACTCCATACTACCCTGACATGTCTCATGCTCCATACTACCCTGACTTGTCTCATACTCCATACTACCCTGACATGTCTCATACTTCATACTACCCTGACTTGTCTCATACTCCATACTACCCTGACTTGTCTCATACTCCATACTACCCTGACATGGCTCATATTTCATACTACCCTGACTTGTCTCATACTCCATACTTCCCTGACATGTCTCATACTTCATACCCTTAACATCTTGAGGCGTACTGTAATGTGCATTTATGAAAAGAACGTTACAAAACCATTTTTTTTTGTTCCTTTGATACCCATGTGTAAGTGGATTCAAAATAACGAATTCAACTTTACACATTATTGCATGGGCCTCTGTCAAAACAGTTTATGACCTTTTCACAAAACGGTGGCCTTTCATCCGCAATGGGCTTAATTTCGGGGTTCAAAAAATGATATTGTTAAGTTACTGAATGCTTTTGGTTTTTAGATGATGTATTTTTTTGTTTTCGTAAAGGACCTGAATTTGGTATGGTTGCTTGATATCAAGAAAATCAAAAGGAAAACGACGAGGATGGGATTCGAACCCACGCGGGCAGAGCCCAATGGATTAGCAGTCCATCGCCTTAACCACTCGGCCACCTCGTCTGATGAAGCACAAGAAAAGGCAGGTAAATCCTAGATTTTACCTGTGTAACATACCAGAGGAACATTATTGAACTGTATACACTTCTGTGTCATGTAACACATGCTTGAATAAATCAACGTATTAACCTTAAATCCTATGGGCTAGCAATCATGACAGACAGACAAAAAGTGAACGAGTGAGAGATTGACAGAGAGAGAGAAAGAAAGAAAGAAAGAAAGAAAGAAAGAAAGAAAGAAAGAAAGAAAGAAAGAAAGAAAGAAAGAAAGAAAGAAAGAAAAAAGAAAGAAAGAAAGAAAGAAAGAAAGAAAGAAAGAGAGAGGGAGAGAGAGAGAGAGAGAAAAAAAAAAAAAGAGAGAGAGAGAGAGAGAGAGAGAGAGAGAGAGAGAGAGAGAGAGAGAGAGACAGAGAGAGAGAGTGAGACAGACAGAGAGAGAGACAGAGACAGAGAGACAGAGACAGAGAGACAGAGACAGAGAAACAGAGACACAGAGAGAGAGAGAGAGAGAGAGAGAGAGAGAGAGAGAGAGAAAAACAGAGAGAGAGAGAGAGAGAGAGAGAGAGAGAGAGAGAGAGAGAGAGAGAGAGAGAGAGATGGAGGGAGGGAGGGATGGAGAGGGGGAGGGAGAGAGAGAGAGAGAGAGAGAGAGAGAGAGAGAGAGAGAGAGAAAAGAGAGAGAGAGAGAGAGAGAGAGAGAGAGAAAAGAGAGAGAAGAGAGAGAGAGAGAGAGAGAGAGAGAGAGAGAGAGAGAGAGAGAGAGAGAGAGAGTGAGAGAGAGAGACAGAGAGAGAGAGAGAGAGAGAGAGAGAGAGAGAGAGAGAGAGAGAGAGAGAGAGAGAGAGAAAAAGAGGAAGAAAATGGAAACTATATATAAACAATTTTGATGCGGTGTTTGAATTTAAACGATTACGTTTCAACAAACAAACAAACTAACTTAAACGTAACGGATCTGCATAATAATTTCGGCATCACATTTTAGGAAAGAAGAGACTCTGTATTTCAACAAAAAGAACATTCTCCAAAGTAAAAGCGACAAGGATGTGATTCGAGCCAATGCTGACATAGACCAATGAATCAGCAGATTGTCGCATAATCCATTCATAATCGTGTAATCTAATCTGCTTGCTACTCTGAGTATCTTTAACACAATTAAGCATAATATTTATCGCCGTAGTATGACTGAAACATTGTTGAAAACGGCAATGAAAATCACAACCAGATAACCATTACAAAAAATGTGCAACACCCTCACTAATCAGAATATTTGCAGACGACAGTTAGAAAAATGGTGACAGAATTTCTTCTTTTCCTTCATTTATTTCGAAAAGCGTCTGGTAGAATTTCAGGGTTGTCCGTTAATTGACCAATGTAACAAATAGGAAATGTAATAATTATAACCTTGATGTTAAGGACAAATGTTTACCCTTACAGTGCTGGAACCAATTTCATACTTAAGCAAACAGATTAGATCCAGCTCTGTAATCTGACCTGTTTGCTACTCTAAGCTTCTTTCTTCCTAAAATTAATCAGATATTTAAGGTTTTGGAAAGCAGACAGCACTAAATCTATTTTTAGAAAATTACCCAGCATTCTAAGGGTTAAGGCGAACATGACTCACTGCTAGATCAGTTGCCACAGAGGATCTCTACCTGCTTGCAGACTTCAAAGCTAGAGTAGGTAGTACAACACATCTGGGTACCGTTTTACTAAACTGCTTACGCAAAATGTTCGCACGAGTAAAGACTGATATATATGGACAGTGTCATTGATGAAAGCAAACTATTTTAATGTGACACGTCATTGGAAGCTTTCAAAGAGGCAATTTCAATGATGTGTTACTTAACTTACTTTGCAACATTGTTCATCTCACTATTAAGATAAGGGGGAAGGTTATTTGCATATGCATATTCTTAACGTAAAATGTTTAGTAAAACGCCATCCTGATCAGCCTGCATCGGTCAAGTTTGCAAGTGTAACATGCTCGAGAATGGAAAGAGGCTACTAGAGGTTTGCTCTTTCAAACCACTCTACATCGCAAACACCTAATTCACGAATGGACCCAGGCAAAATGGACAGAGGCTACTAGAGGTTTGCTGTGTCTGACAACCCTCCATCACAAACACCTAATTCACGAATGGACCCAGGCAAAACGGACAGATGCTACTGGAGGTTTGCTGTATCTGACAACTCTACATCGCAAACACCTAATTCACGAATGGACCCAGGCAAAATGGACAGAGGCTATTAGAGGTTTGCTGTGTCTGACAACCCTTCATCACCAACGCCTAATTCACGAATGGACCCAGGCAAAATGGACAGTGGCTACTAGAGCTTTGCTGTGTCTGACAACCCTCCATCACAAACACCTAATTCACGAATGGACACAGGCAAGTGGACAGAGGCTATTAGAGGTGTGCTGTGTCTGACAACCCTACATTACAAACACCTACTTCTCGAATGGACCCAGGCAAAATGGAAAGAGGTTACTAGAGGTTTGCTGTGTCTGACAACTCTACATCACAAACACCTAATTCACGAATAGACCCAGGCAAAATGGAAAGAGGTTACTAGAGGTTTGCTGTGTCTGACAACCCTTCATCGCAAACACCTAATTCACGAATGGACCCAGGCAAAATGGAAAGAGGCTATTGGAGGTTTGCTGTGTCTGACAACCCTGCATCACAAACACCTACTTCACGAATGGACCCTGGCAAATGGACAGATACTACTGGAGCTTTGCTGTGTCTGACAACCCTGCATCACAACACTTATTCACGAATGGACCCAGGCAAAATGGACAGAGGCTACTAGAGGTTTGCTGTGTCTGACAACCCTACATCACAAACACCTAATTCACGAATGGACCCAGGTAAAATGGACAGAGGCTACTAGAGGTGTGCTGTGTCTGACAACCCTACATTACAAACACCTAATTCACGAATAGACACAGGCAAAATGGACAGAGGCTATTAGAGGTTTGATGTGTCTGACAACCCTACATCAAAAACACCTAATTCACGAATGGACCCAGGCAAAATGGAAAGAGGCTACTGGAGGTTTGCTGTGTCTGACAACCCTACATTACAAACACCTACTTCACGAATGGACCCAGGTAAAATGGAAAGAGGCTACTGGAGGTGTGCTGTGTCAGACAACCCTACATTACAAACACCTAATTCACGAATAGACACAGGCAAAATTGACAGAGGCTACTAGAGGTGTGCTGTGTCTGACAACCCTACATTACAAACACCTACTTCTCGAATGGACCCAGGCAAAATGGACAGAGGCTACTAGAGGTGTGCTGTGTCTGACAACCCTACATTACAAACACCTAATTCACGAATGGACCCTGCCAAATGGAAAGAGGCTACTGGAGGTGTGCTGTGTCAGACAACCCTACATTACAAACACCTAATTCACGAATAGACACAGGCAAAATTGACAGAGGCTACTAGAGGTGTGCTGTGTCTGACAACCCTACTTTACAAACACCTACTTCTCGAATGGACCCAGGCAAAATGGACAGAGGCTACTAGAGGTGTGCTGTGTCTGACAACCCTACATTACAAACACCTAATTCACGAATAGACCCAGGCAAAATGGAAAGAGTCTACTAGAGGTTTGCTGTGTCTGACAACTCTACATCACAAACACCTTATTCACGAATGGACCCAGGCAAAATGGAAAGAGTCCACTAGAGGTGTGCTGTGTCTGACAACTCTACATCACAAACACCTAATTCACGAATGGACCCAGGCGAAATGGAAAGAGGCTACTAGAGGTTTGCTGTGTCTGACAACTCTTCATCACAAACACCTAATTCACGAATGGACCCAGGCAAAATGGAAAGAGTCTACTAGAGGTGTGCTGTGTCTGACAACTCTACATCACAAACACCTTATTCACGAATGGACCCAGGCAAAATGGACAGAGGCTACTAGAGGTGTGCTGTGTCTGACAACTCTACATCACAAACACCTTATTCACGAATTGACCCAGGCAAAATGGAAAGAGTCTACTAGAGGTGTGCTGTGTCTGACAACTCTACATCACAAACACCTAATTCACGAATGGACCCAGGCGAAATGGAAAGAGGCTACTAGAGGTGTGCTGTGTCTGACAACTCTATATCACAAACACCTTATTCACGAATGGACCCAGGCAAAATGGAAAGAGTCTACTAGAGGTGTGCTGTGTCTGACAACTCTACATCACAAACACCTTATTCACGAATGGACCCAGGCAAAATGGAAAGAGTCTACTAGAGGTGTGCTGTGTCTGACAACTCTACATCACAAACACCTAATTCACGAATGGACCCAGGCAAAATGGAAAGAGGCTAGTAGAGGTGTGCTGTGTCTGACAACTCTACATCACAAACACCTAATTCACGAATGGACCCAGGCAAAATGGAAAGAGGCTACTAGAGGTGTGCTTTGTCTGACAACCCTACATGACAAACACCTTATTCACGAATGGACTCAGGCAAAATGGAAAGAGGCTACTGGAAGTTTGCTGTATCTGACAACTCTACATCACAAACACCTTTTTCACGAATAGACCCAGGCAAAATGGAAAGAGTCTACTAGAGGTTTGCTGTGTCTGACAACTCTGCATCACAAACACCTTATTCACGAATAGACCCAGGCAAAATGGAAAGAGTCTACTAGAGGTTTGCTGTGTCTGACAACTCTACATCACAAACACCTAATTCACGAATGGACCCAGGCAAAATGGAAAGAGGCTACTAGAGGTGTGCTTTGTCTGACAACCCTACATCACAAACACCTTATTCACGAATGGACTCAGGCAAAATGGAAAGAGGCTACTGGAAGTTTGCTGTATCTGACAACTCTACATCACAAACACCTTTTTCACGAATAGACCCAGGCAAAATGGAAAGAGTCTACTAGAGGTTTGCTGTGTCTGACAACTCTACATCACAAACACCTTATTCACGAATAGACCCAGGCAAAATGGAAAGAGTCTACTAGAGGTTTGCTGTGTCTGACAACTCTACATCACAAACACCTAATTCACGAATGGACCCAGGCAAAATAAAAAGAGGCTATTAGAGGTGTGCTGTGTCTGACAACCCTACATCACAAACACCTACTTCACGAATGGACCCAGGCAAAATGGACAGAGGCTACTGGAGCATTGCTGTGTCTGACAACCCTGCATCACAAACACCCTAATTAACTAATGGACCAAGGCAAAATGGACAGAGGCTACTGGAGGTTTGCTGTGTCTGAAAACCCTGCATCACAAACACCTAATTCACAAATGGACCCAGGCAAAAAGGAAAGAGGCTACTGGAGCTTTGCAGTGTCCGACAACTCTACATCACAAACACCTAATTCACGAATGAAACAAGGCAAAATGGATAGAGGCTACTGGAGCTTTGCTGTGTCTGACAACCCTACATCACAAACACCTTATTCACAAATGGACCGAGGCAAAATGGATAGAGGCTACTGGAGGTTTGCTGTGTCTGACAACCCTACATCACAAACACCTTATTCACCAATGGACCCAAGGCAAAATGGAAAGAGGCTACTAGAGGTGTGCTGTGTCTGACAACCCTACAACACTAACACCTTATTCATGAATGGACTCAACAAAATGAACAAAGGCTACTAGAGGTTTGTTGTGTCTGACAACCCTACATCACAAACATCTTATTCACGAATGGACCCAGGCAAAATAAAAAGAGGCTACTGGAGCTTTGCTCTGTCTGACAACCCTACATTACAAACACCTAATTCACGAATGGACCCTGGCAAATGGACAGAGGCTACTAGAGGTGTGCTGTGTCTGACAACTCTACATAACAAACACCTACCTCACGAATGGACACAGGCAAAATGGATAGAGGCTACTGGAGGTTTGCTGTGTCTGACAACCCTACTTTACAAACACCTACTTCTCGAATGGACCCAGGCAAAATGGACAGAGGCTACTAGAGGTGTGCTGTGTCTGACAACCCTACATTACAAACACCTAATTCACGAATAGACCCAGGCAAAATGGAAAGAGTCTACTAGAGGTTTGCTGTGTCTGACAACTCTACATCACAAACACCTTATTCACGAATGGACCCAGGCAAAATGGAAAGAGTCCACTAGAGGTGTGCTGTGTCTGACAACTCTACATCACAAACACCTAATTCACGAATGGACCCAGGCGAAATGGAAAGAGGCTACTAGAGGTTTGCTGTGTCTGACAACTCTTCATCACAAACACCTAATTCACGAATGGACCCAGGCAAAATGGAAAGAGTCTACTAGAGGTGTGCTGTGTCTGACAACTCTACATCACAAACACCTTATTCACGAATGGACCCAGGCAAAATGGACAGAGGCTACTAGAGGTGTGCTGTGTCTGACAACTCTACATCACAAACACCTTATTCACGAATTGACCCAGGCAAAATGGAAAGAGTCTACTAGAGGTGTGCTGTGTCTGACAACTCTACATCACAAACACCTAATTCACGAATGGACCCAGGCGAAATGGAAAGAGGCTACTAGAGGTGTGCTGTGTCTGACAACTCTATATCACAAACACCTTATTCACGAATGGACCCAGGCAAAATGGAAAGAGTCTACTAGAGGTGTGCTGTGTCTGACAACTCTACATCACAAACACCTTATTCACGAATGGACCCAGGCAAAATGGAAAGAGTCTACTAGAGGTGTGCTGTGTCTGACAACTCTACATCACAAACACCTAATTCACGAATGGACCCAGGCAAAATGGAAAGAGGCTAGTAGAGGTGTGCTGTGTCTGACAACTCTACATCACAAACACCTAATTCACGAATGGACCCAGGCAAAATGGAAAGAGGCTACTAGAGGTGTGCTTTGTCTGACAACCCTACATGACAAACACCTTATTCACGAATGGACTCAGGCAAAATGGAAAGAGGCTACTGGAAGTTTGCTGTATCTGACAACTCTACATCACAAACACCTTTTTCACGAATAGACCCAGGCAAAATGGAAAGAGTCTACTAGAGGTTTGCTGTGTCTGACAACTCTGCATCACAAACACCTTATTCACGAATAGACCCAGGCAAAATGGAAAGAGTCTACTAGAGGTTTGCTGTGTCTGACAACTCTACATCACAAACACCTAATTCACGAATGGACCCAGGCAAAATGGAAAGAGGCTACTAGAGGTGTGCTTTGTCTGACAACCCTACATCACAAACACCTTATTCACGAATGGACTCAGGCAAAATGGAAAGAGGCTACTGGAAGTTTGCTGTATCTGACAACTCTACATCACAAACACCTTTTTCACGAATAGACCCAGGCAAAATGGAAAGAGTCTACTAGAGGTTTGCTGTGTCTGACAACTCTACATCACAAACACCTTATTCACGAATAGACCCAGGCAAAATGGAAAGAGTCTACTAGAGGTTTGCTGTGTCTGACAACTCTACATCACAAACACCTAATTCACGAATGGACCCAGGCAAAATAAAAAGAGGCTATTAGAGGTGTGCTGTGTCTGACAACCCTACATCACAAACACCTACTTCACGAATGGACCCAGGCAAAATGGACAGAGGCTACTGGAGCATTGCTGTGTCTGACAACCCTGCATCACAAACACCCTAATTAACTAATGGACCAAGGCAAAATGGACAGAGGCTACTGGAGGTTTGCTGTGTCTGAAAACCCTGCATCACAAACACCTAATTCACAAATGGACCCAGGCAAAAAGGAAAGAGGCTACTGGAGCTTTGCAGTGTCCGACAACTCTACATCACAAACACCTAATTCACGAATGAAACAAGGCAAAATGGATAGAGGCTACTGGAGCTTTGCTGTGTCTGACAACCCTACATCACAAACACCTTATTCACAAATGGACCGAGGCAAAATGGATAGAGGCTACTGGAGGTTTGCTGTGTCTGACAACCCTACATCACAAACACCTTATTCACCAATGGACCCAAGGCAAAATGGAAAGAGGCTACTAGAGGTGTGCTGTGTCTGACAACCCTACAACACTAACACCTTATTCATGAATGGACTCAACAAAATGAACAAAGGCTACTAGAGGTTTGTTGTGTCTGACAACCCTACATCACAAACATCTTATTCACGAATGGACCCAGGCAAAATAAAAAGAGGCTACTGGAGCTTTGCTCTGTCTGACAACCCTACATTACAAACACCTAATTCACGAATGGACCCTGGCAAATGGACAGAGGCTACTAGAGGTGTGCTGTGTCTGACAACTCTACATAACAAACACCTACCTCACGAATGGACACAGGCAAAATGGATAGAGGCTACTGGAGGTTTGCTGTGTCTGACTACCCTGCCTCACAAACACCTAATTCACGAATGGACTCAGGCAAAATGGAAAGAGGCTATTAGAGGTGTGCTGTATCTGACAACTCTACATCACAAACACCTACCTCACGAATGGACCCAGGCAAAATGGACAGAGGCTACTAGAGGTTTACTGTGCAAGACAACCCTACAACACTAACACCTAATTCAAAAATGGACCCAGGCAAAATGGAAAGAGGCTACTGACGGTTTGCTGTGTCTGACAACTCTACATCACAAACACCTAATTCACGAATGGACCCAGGCAAAACGGACAGAGTCTACTGGAGCTTTGCTGTGCTAGATAATCCTGCATCACAAACACCTAATTCACGAATGGACCCAAGGCAAAATGGACAGAGGCTACTAGAGGTCTGCTGTGCTAGATAATCCTGCATCACAAACACCTAATTCACAAATGGACCCAGGCAAAATGGAAAGAGGCTACTGGAGCTTTGCTGTGTCTGACAACTCTACATCACAAATACCTTATTCACAAATGGACCCAAGGCAAAATGGACAGAGGCTACTAGAGCTCTGCTGTGCTAGATAATCCTGCATCACAAACACCTAATTCACAAATGGACCCAGGCAAAATGGATAGAGGCTACTGGAGGTTTGCTGTGTCTGACAACCCTGTATCACAAACACCTAATTCACGAATGGACCCAGGCAAATTGGAAATAGGCTACTGGAGGTTTGCTGTGTCTGACAACTCTACATTACAAACACCTACTTCACGAATGGACCCAGGCAAAATGGATAGAGGCTACTGGAGGTTTGCTGTGTCTGACAACCCTGCATCACAAACACCTAATTCACGAATGGACCCAAGGCAAAATGGAAAGAGGCTACTGGAATGTTTGCTGTGTCTGACAACTCTACATCACAAACACCTAATTCACAAATGGACCCAGGCAAAATAGAAAGAGGCTATTAGAGGTTTGCTGTGTCTGACAACCCTACATCACAAACACCTAATTCACGAATTGACCCAGGCAAAATGGAAAGAGGCTACTGGAGGTGTGCTGTCTCTGACAACCCTCCATCACAAACACCTAATTTACGAATAGACTCAGGCAAAATGGACAGAGGCTACTGGATGTTTGCTCTGTCTGACAACTCTATATCACAAACATCTAATTTACGAATGGACCCAGGCAAAATGGAAAGAGGCTATTAGAGGTTTGCTGTGTCTGACAACCCTACATCACAAACACCTAATTAACGAATAGACTCAGGCAAAATGGAAATAGGCTACAGGAGGTTTGCTGTGTCTGACAACTCTACATCAAAAACACCTAATTCACGAATGGACCCAGGCAAAATGGAAAGAGGCTACTGGAAGTTTGCTGTGTGTGACAACTCTACATCACAAACACCTAATTCACGAATGGACTCAGGCAAAATGGAAAGATGCTACTGACGGTTTGCTGTGTCTGACAACTCTACTTCACAAACACCTAATTCACGAATGGACCCAGGCAAAATGGATAGAGGCTACTGGAGGTTTGCTGTGTCTGACAACCCTGCATCACAAACACCTAATTCACGAATGGAC